>VZRQ01004003.1:1166290-1277050 GCA_013397975.1 Machaerirhynchus nigripectus | reverse complement strand
TTTTTTTTTTAACTAGTTAATTTTTCATCCACTTTGTGTTTTTTCCTTTAATCATCAGGCGTGCACTCGATTTTCCAGGAGCACAACACACACAGAGTGTTTGCACGGCTTCCTTGCTTCCTTGATGATGCATCAGGCACCGGGTGCCGAAATGCTGTGGGTTCAAAAGGCACACAGATTTACACCAGTGACTTTTACTGTGCCTCTGTGGCCAGCCCCAAAGTGCCCTGCAGGTCAGCTGTTTTTGAAATGGATAAAAGTGTGCTAATTCCTTCAAGGTAAATCAGAAGGATTATGACATCTAGGAAGAAGAATCTGCCAGACAGTTCCAAAGCAATATAGCTAGGACTGACCCAACAGCATTGCTAAAGCTTCCAATAAAATTGCCTGAGGAGTCTGCCAAGAAGCCAGATGCTGCTGCTGGAAAAATACCTTCTGTAGCTTGGCATTTGTCCTGTAATTGCTTCCAAGAGAGAATAAACTGTAGCATGGCAGTAGAAGGTGAATTGTTCCTCACTGCATGCTACTTGGTGATTTTTAAAAATATTTAGGAAATAAGCGTTATTTTCTGTTGTGTTACTACTCATGCATGTCCTTGTAGTCATTTAACTGCTTTAGAGTTCCCCATCTGAATCATCAAATGCTTTCTTTTTTCCTGACTTGTTAACCTGGCCGTGGTTTGATTTTTCTTTTTCCTGTGATTCCTTTTGCAGGGTCCCTAACCTGATCACCTGAGCTTTGATCCTGTTAGGGTGTGATGTGGTCATGTGGACCTGGTTATGTCACAGTGGGGACCCTGTATGGATGTCTCTCTGTATGGAATTATGATACAGCAACCAGCACCTGGCCCACATAGTTCCAAGGGTCAAACTGTCGTGTGACTTTGTTTTTCTTTTAGTAAATTTTCCAACTGTGGGAAGAGCACTGTCTGTTATTATTCAGAAATGCTGCTGAATCTTACCCCAAACCAGGAAATGCGTGGAAACTTCTTAGGGAAGGTGCTTCCTCCCTTTGAAAATGTTTACTGTTCCTACTGATAGAAAGCAGAGGCATGTGTGGAGCAGTGTATAACCTAATCAGATACAAATCAGATGAGAACAGATAAGTGATTCCAAGAAAATGATTTATTTGAAATTTCTCCACTAAAATCTAGCAGCTGTCCTCAAATACTTGTGTTTGGTATCATGCAGGAGCCTGCCTGCTCTTCATCCCAGCAGTCCTGTCGGATTGCCTTCAGGAGTGCTTTGACGGCTGGACTATTTAAATGGAATGGTCAGAAGTAATTCTGCAGCTAAAACTCACCACAGAATCACAGAATGGCCTGGTTTGGAAGGGACCTTAAAGCTCACTGAGTTTCAGCCCCCCGCCATGGGCAGGGACACCTTGCACTAGCCCAGGCTGCTCCAAGCCCCATCCAGCTTGGCCTGGGACACTTCCAGGGATGGGGCAGCCACAGCTTCTCTGGGCAACCTGTTCCAGGGCCTCAGCATCCTCACAGGGAAGAATTTCTTCCTAATCTCTGCTCTAAACCCACTTTCTGTCAGTTTTAAGCCATTCCCCCTTGTCCTGTCACTAAATGTCCTTGTAAAAAGTCTCCCTCCGTCTTTCTTGTAGGTTCCCTTCAGGTTCTGGAAGGCCACACTTAGGCCACCTGCTTACCAGAAAATTTAAGATCCTGATATTTGTCAGTTGTGAACAAGAACGTAGGAGTAATTATTGCCTGTTTGTGTGAATTCATACTTACAGTCCCAGAAGCTTTCTGCTTTTCCCCTCTGCTGTGCTAGACAATGAACTTTGGTAGGAGTCAGGTGGTTGAGTTTGGCGTAATAAAGCAAAAGTCCATTTCCAGCAAGGTGAACTCCTTTGATCAGTCTTCCTAATACTTAACAGCCAAGGGAACAAGGGCTGAGTGCTGAAAAATAACAGTGAATAAAGATCCTGGCATAGGGGCTTTTTGTGCCGTTGGCATCAGGAGGCTTTGCTTTGCTTTGCTGTAACGTTGGGAAGCTTCAGAGAATGGAAGGGCAGAATGTACAGGTCAGCTCATGTGGCTGAACAAATCTCAAAGGGACCTGGAAAAGTTGGTGCAAAATTCACATCCTTTAAGAAGGTCAGTGTAAGGCATCATTCCAAGCTTTACTTCAGGTTTTGAAGTATCTTAAATTGGATCTGTGTAAGTATAGCACTGTTTTTTTTATTTAAAAGGAACGAGAAGGTGAGTTCCAGTTCAGTCTCACTTCAAATATTAAGGAAATAATTTTGAATTAAAGAAAAAAAAGCTGAATTGAGATATTTCTGTGAAGGACAGGAGATAAACAAGTTTCCTTCAACTTACTGTGCTGCTTAAAAACATGCTGAGCTGTCCAGGCTGCGAAATGTTTAATTCCATAACCTTTTCTTCCAGTTAGAAGACACAGATTCTGATTGTGAGGAATTTGCATTTCAGTATGAAACGTGGTGCCTGACATTGCTTTTACCTTCTCCCTGGTGATGCTCCCGACTGCACAGTTCTCCCTTTCCTTCGGTGTTATGATTGCACCACTGCACTTTAGTAATCATTTAACAGCTCTAATTACAGAATACTGTGATCCCAACTGTGTACTTTGTCCTCTTTGCCTTCTCAGTCTCTGTTTCTTTGGTGTCGAGAGGATCACAAAAGAGCCGTTCTTCTGCTCTGCAAAAATAAATTCCAAAGGCCCTGCTTTGGTAATGTACAGATTTGCATTTTCTCGTGGCTTTGGAGTTAAGGACATTGAATTTTATCCATGGAGGTGTTGGTTGGTCGGCTGTTGTTGACATCAGTCACGCCGGCATAACTTCTCTGACACTAATGCAGGTACACCAGCATAAAATTGGTGTAACTCCAACTCCATTAAAATCAATGGAGTTAACGCCAGTAGGAGTCAAATGCAGCACTATTGATTTTGTGCTGGTGTGACTTTATTGACTGGAGTGGAGGTGAGGCAGTTTCTGCTGGTGGGGCTCGGGTCACAGCCAGGCTGTGCCTGTGTTTGGAGCAGTTGTGACTTGGGTTTCTTGTTTGTTCTTGCACAGCTTTATCAGAAATTCCTTCTCTTTCCTGCTCCGGGGGCAGCAGTGTGGGAATCTGGGAGCAGTGAAGTCTCACAGTAATGCAATTCATAGGGGCAAAGTGTTAGGTAATTCAGTTTCACTGAGCACAGGGAATCTCTAGTCCCATCTGAATGATTTCCTCTGTTATCTGCTAATGTGGTATCAGAGGAATGATGTGAAGTTTCTAAGCCTGCTCCTTTTGGATGTGATACCCTGCTAAAGCTTACAAAAGCACTCTGAGCGGAGTTCCGAGTCAGAAAGTGCACTTAAAGGAACAACGAGTGCTGTATCTATACCCCCAGCACACTGGGATTGTTCCTGGGTTTCAGCTTTTTGGCTGGATTTGCATTCCCTGCTCCCTGGGCAGAGGAGATGTAGTTTTTTCCTGAATTCAAATGGCATACCTTTAGTATTTCAAAAATTCTTCAAAGCAAGGCCGTGTCTTCTATTTTGCCTTTGTTGCGTGAATGCTGCTCTGTATAATGTAAAATAGAAACTGGAATATTAAAATGAAATGTTAGTAATTTCCCATTAAAAATGTTGATGAAATCAATTCATTCCTTTGAAAAGCTTCTTTTTAATCCGGTCAGCATTTTCTGTGAGTAGAAAATTCACAGCACTTCTGGTGAATAATTGGTGGAGTGGAGTGCAGTATTCACCACTACATGGAGTGATTTCCAGGAGGAATTTCAGTAATTATTCCTGCCATCATTGGAATACTAATAAAAATCTTACTTTAGAAATATTTTATAGGTCAGTCTTTTTGCCAAGATGCTCTTACAGTGGTGAATCAGCTTCAGTGGTGCTGTTTACCCCATCTGAGGAACTGGGTAGCATGCCTGAAAGATTCCCTAGAGACAGAAGAATGAAGCATAGTTTAAACCACAATAAACTTAATAAAATGTGTTATTGGCATTAGTTACATGTAGGGTTTTGTTAAAAAGAGCTTCTTGTTTGCAGGAGATAAGAGAAATATTTTATGAATACGGTCAACTACAGTGACTAAATGCAAAGGGAAATTAAATGCTGTGGTTTGAGTACTAAGTCATTTTCTGATACTGGAGGAATTTAACAGGGTTATTTGGGAAGTGTTGTTCTGAAAGACACTACAGACATAGTGCAGAAGGCTGAATAAAGGACATAAAACTGCTTCCTTAATATATAGAAAATGATGAGTGGAGGGAAGTACATGCTCATTTTAGAGCAAATAAAAGTAAGAATGAGATCAGGAGGCAGTTGTGAGTCTTCGCAAGCTGCCGTAACTTAGGGAGGTGGTGGGAGATGGAGGGTGCTGGGTTCCAGGGGAGGGTTTGTAGGGGAATAAATGTTTGTGTAGTGTCTCAGATTGTGCACGTGAACAGTAAAATTCCTTTCACCTTTAGAGGCTGCAGAAATACCAGTAAAGAAATGGCAGGGAAACAAGCAGTGCTTGGCGTGTGGTGCCGTAGAAGAGAGTCCTTTGGCTTTGTCACTGGAAGCAGTGCATTCTGCTGTTCTGGGGGCAAATGGCAAAACTGGAGGAGAGGGACTGACCCATGAGCAATCCCACAGAGATTTCTGTTTCCTGTGGCAGGGTAGCCAGAATTTCAGTGCATGGTCTGACTTAGATTTTGCTGCTAACCACGCTACAGAATTTGCTGTAATGAAGTGTCACCGACAGCTCTCCTGTTGGCTTTTGTTTCCTCCTCATTTTCTCCTCTCTGTCAGTGTCTTAATCTCTCTTTTACCTCTCCTTCCCCCTTTTCTGGTTCTTATTTACAGGCCTTGTTAACTGCAGTGTATCAGTGGGTTTTGGATCAGTCCCTTGGGTTCCCATTCAGAATCAGTGCAGCGCCTGCTGTGCCAGATGAATACTCTGATGTTCGCCAGCCCTGACCATTGGGGAAATGAGCTGATGAGTACAAAAGAGTGTGAGCAGCACCAGAGGATTTCCTGGCCCCTCTCCCTGGAGGGTACAAAGAGCTCTGGTGGCAAGGATGGGTTTTCCGTCGTGTGTTCGTGTGTGGTCCCACTGCTGTTCTCTGTGTTAGGCTTTGAGGGCAGGTGGGAGGTGGATGAGGAACGTTTTCCCCCTGGGTTGCAGACCCTTACACTTTAACTGGGTTTGGTTTTCCAGGATCACAGCACTTTCCATTTTTATTTTCACTTGTATTTTACCCTTTTAGTATGTTTGGGCTTTGTTTAACACTTAGAAAACCACGGGCATCAACATGATTATGTTGGGTGCTTTGGAGGAGAAAAAATTAATTGCAGGACTCCAGAGGCATAAAAGCAAGAGCTAAGGATGGGAGCATGGCTTTTGTTTTGTCAAACCAAGGTTTGGGAGGTACCATCCTCTTGTCAAATCCCAGTTTGGGGCTGTGGAGAACTTAAATACCTAGGGAATGCCAGGGCTTAGTTACAAATCCTTTCTAAGACTGCTTTTCTTTTATATAAGCAGATGGAAACTGGTTTCAGGGGAGGGAACTTCTTAAGTTTTGAAGTCCTGAAGAAAATTAATTAATTCATGTATTTGAAAGCCAGAGGGGAAGTATGATCATCTTGTCTGACCTCCTTCATAACTTGGGCCAGGGGAAGTCTCCTAATAACCCCTTTATGAGCTCACTCAAGCGTGGTTGAAAAGACAAATGATTTGACAGAAATGGTTGTTTCTCAGGCGTGTGGGGGAGGCGAGTGGAGCTTGGGACTGATTTCCCCATGCATAAAGGGTCCAGCCGGTGTTAATCCTAAATGCAAAGTGAATTTAGAAAAATATTTCTTTGCTAAGGCTTTAGGTTTTATGCTGGCGTAAGAGTCATAGAGAATGCAGGCTTAAGAACTTCTCCTGGAATTAAAAGCCAGTTAATTCCAGAACGCGCTGATTGTGTTCCTGCTGTAGCCACTTAATAAGGCCACAGAAAATGTCAGTATTTTGTTAAAACGAAGAGCTCAGAATCCTCTTTAGGAAAAGCTGAGGCATGCACATGACATTGCAATAGCTGGAGCAGTAACAAGGCACACAGAAGATTGTTAGAGGTGGATGGATATGTGTAAGATGATGGATTTTAATTTTTTTTTTTTTTTTTTGGAAACACAGCTAACAAAATTATGTCTTTAGAGCAGGGAGAGAAATGTAGCAGAACTGATCAAAGAAAATAGCATCTCATTGATAAAACACAGGCTGCAGTACTTCCCACAGTTGGGAGGCTGTAGTATTTAACAACGGTGACCTAGATTGGAGGAGACAATAAAAGCTGTTGCGGTGAGGAGCAGATTGACTGCCATTCTCATCTGGGTAATAAACGGCTGAAATATGGACAGTGCATGGAAGTTTACTAATGTGGCTTACATAAAGACCCATACTTTTGGAGGAATTGTCTCTCTGGCAAATTCAGTTTGAACTATAGCTTGTGTGTGACAGATGTTTATGTGCTGCTTTACAAAGATACCTATTACTTTATTCAAGGATCTATGAGCCTGTGAGAGTATGACCTGATTAGGTTTGAAAGTAAATCAATATGTGAACCTGTCCAAAAACAGACATGCATTTATTTTAAAAAATATTACTCAGTGGGATAGCCTCGAGGGGATATAGCTTTTCTGGAGAGTTTCAAATGAGATAGCAGTCATATGTTGTTACTTTAAAATATTCAGTGCCATTCAGATGCTACTATTTCAGCTGTCCTGCTGGAAATAGCTGACAACAGGAGATGACATTCCTGATGCTTTGTAGCCACAATGGTCTTTGAAGACATTAAAACTTGATTAACTATGGGTCCTGGGGGTATTCAGTATTTATTTTTAATTTATTTTTTGAATAAATGGACCTATTATAAATATTTTCCTTTTGTGAAGTGGCTCGTGTTAGTGCTCCTTGTAGAGTTACGCAGTTAACCTTTAGGTAAATATAAATCCAAATTCTCGAAAAATAAACTGTCAATCCAGCTGTGACTTGAGAGATGCTTTAAGTAAGTGCCATTGAGCTGTAAAGGCTGATGCATCCCTACTGCGCTGTAAAACTAAATATTATTAAATTGGGTTGCGCGCAGGGGGAGGGGAAGGAGATGGGGGTTGTGAGGGACATCTGTTCTGCACAGAGCTCCTCTCCGTGCTCGTGGGGGGATTTGAAGCGTGAGTGAGGAGGGTGAGGGCGTTCCCCCCAGCACTGCTCCGAGCAGCTGTGCTTGGGGAGAGGCATCTCCCTGTCCACGGGCCCGGCCAGGGAGCGCTGGGGTCCTGGAAGCGCCACTTTCGGAGCTGTTGCTCCTTTTCCCTCTCTGATCAGCCTTCCTTTGCTTTGTCCTTTCCTACTCTTTTCTCAGCTAAGAACATTCATCAAGATGCTGTTGGTTTATTCAGGTCTGTTACACCAAGCAGGTGTGTTCAGCAAGCCCTGCAACTTCAATTTGTGCGGCGCTTTATTTTGCCTCCCTTTTTTTGCCGTGCGGCGCTTATTCAGATTCCACAGAGGGGGAACAGGGAATTTTGTATTTCGGAATCAGTTCAGCAGATTTTGAAAAGCTATCTCTGAATATTCTATAATACACAGACAGATTTGAAGAGCTTATTAAAGAAAGCCCCTGACACACTTCAGCAATATTAAATCACTTCAGACGGTGCATGGCAGTGTAATGTTACTGAAGCATTTTAAAATGTTGAAAGAGCCTGGATTTGAAAGTACTGGTGGCTTCACAGCCCTTACTGTGAAAAGTGATTTAAAGTGTCAAAATTATTCCAGTGTTTGCAGTCTGTTACTTTCTTAAATGACAAAGAAGGGACATTAGTAAGTAACTCTTAACTGCAGTTAATCTCTGGCCATCTAACCAGCTGATATGCTGGGTTAATATCTTTATTAAATGCTTATTTAATAAGTGGGCAGCTGTTCAGACAGGCCAGATGGACTTCCCTGTAATTGTGCTAATAATGAGAACTTTCTCACAAAAGGAAAGGGCAGTGAGAAGATGCATTTGGTGAGAGAACATCCTGACAAATGGCTGCAGGACAGTCTGGTCCTCTGCCCTCGACAGACTGGCTCAAGTAAGTGGTTCATCCCTCAAAGCAAGATGGACCAGCAGTGAGAATTGGAGCAATGGGTTATTTTCTGCTTAGGTGCTTATTCTTTGTGTATTCTTCGCCTCCAGAGCCCTGACATCCCCAGTCCTGCCTCCCTCATCCTGCTCTAGCACATTCCTGCTCTGGGTTCACAGCTGGTACATTTTTGTCCCCAACAAATACAAATTATGTCAAGCTGTAGCTTTCTCCCTAAATGTTATCTTTTTGCACCTATCCCATTTATATTTCATGGGTTTAATTAACTATTTGCAGAGATCTTTGCAAGACAGATTACTAGATGGATGTTAAAATTACAGCTTTGTTTGTGTGGAGACAGATTCTTTTATACTGGAAACATTATCATAAGCAAGAGGAGTGGCAAAGTATGATGTTCTCAGCATGAGCAATGAATACATTTTTCATTTGTCTTTGTTCAAGTAAGAGAATGAAAACACTGAAAGAGCATTGGAGGAGTAAAAATCTGTACTTACTATCTGGCAATATGGAATTAGTGCATTTAAGAATGGAGTCCTTGCAGATTTTTTTGCTTTTGGTGACATTTCCAGCTACTTCCTGCATCGTGGTCTTTGTCCTCCAGCTGCTGGTCCAGAAGTGCTGATCTTCTGTACACCCTGAGCAGTGTCTCTAGGCTGTGAAGGCATCTCAGATATGCCAAAACATCTCAAATATAGATGTTTGAGGCAGTCGCAGATAACTGTGTTTAAACATCTAAAATCGTGGACAATTGGCTCAGTAGATGGAGAACTTTATATGTTTCTCCCTCGCAGTGGTTTGGCTTTTTTATTTTCCTTTTATGTTTTAAACCCAGAAAATGACTGTTCCCTTTTGTTTCCTTCCTTCACAGCACTCGAAAGGAGTGAATGAGATGAACTGTTTGGGTTATAGTATCTGAAAGGCTAAATTATTCTCTTGGAGAGACGTTCTAAATGAGCCTGACCGAGATCCTGGATCTGTGTGAAGAGGACTAAGGATATAGGATGTCAACTGAGACAGAACTTCAAGTGGCTGTTAAAACCAGCACAAAGAAAGACTCCAAAAAGAAAGGTAGTGACTCATTTCTCTTTATTTGTGTGTGTTTTGTGCTTTAATCAGCTCCTGCATCAGCCACCTTTGGCACATCTGTGGCTCTTCTGTTATCCGTGTGCTCAGTGAAAGTGGGGTTTGTTAAGCTCAGTGCAAGTCTGGTACAGAAATACGGGGTTTGATTCTCTGGCACTAAAAATATATCTCACTGAAATATGTCTGAAGTGTGAGAAAAAACTTGGGTATTATTTATGGTTCACAAAGAGAAACACAGTTCTAAAAATTACTCAACAAAAGATCACTTTTTTTACTCTGCTCATAAATACATTTTCTTCTAACGGCTTTTTTTCTACTTTGTTTTGAACTAACCAGAGCTTAAATGCACTTTCTGTTATTGGAGTTTGAATCTTACTGACTCTTTGTGAAGTTAGAGAACTCAGTGGCAATCTCTAGAGAGATTAATTGAAATCTGGTGAAGGAAATATAGATGAGGAGGAGGAAAACTCAGAATTAAGGAGAAGCTGTGGATAAATGCATGGTTGGATTAGTTCGTATATATACTTACAATTTTGCCTCAGACTGTAGAGCAGTTCTTTGGAGTGATTAAGTGTGAGAAATGGGACCATATGAATTTGGTGCTTATGCTTACTTAAAGATTTTAGTAGCGATTTTTATCCTTAGATTTTTATTCCTATTTTTATTGCTTATGGTTTTAAATACTGATGAACTTGGAACCCAAGACCTTGAATTCTAGTGGTAGTTCGTGTTGTTCTGTGTAGCCATATTTGGGGTTTTTTTAAACCTATACATGAAATAGAGATTGAAAACAGATTTAATATGAATTACTCAAATAAAAAAGGAAATCAAAAAGAAAACAATCATACTTAATAGTTTTAATATTTGACACAGCAAGATTTGAACTTATATTTGAGCTCTGGAGTTTTTCATTCTGTTTCTTTCTGTGGGTGTAATTTCTGTAATTTAGCCATTTACTTCTGAGGGTTTTTTTACATTTTTCTAAGACCAAAAAAAAAATCTCATCTTTGCTCCTATATATATATAATGCAAATTTTACTCATAGATAACTTGAACTTCTGGGCAGCCATACCATTCACTGCAGCAATTCTGCCAAACCATTTACTAAGGCCTTGTGCTCACTTTAGCTTTTGTATCAGAAATCTTTATCCTGGAGTTTGTAGAAGGCACAGCAATTAAAAGATTTCAAGTGTTTGTTTGGGAAGATGGTTCATAAACCTTATGACTGCTCTAGGCCTACACTCACAAATCAAAAATGATTCATTTAAGATAAAAAAGCTGCAGTTTGTAGAGGCAAAAAAGGGGAACTTTGATGTAAATGAGAATGTGATCGAAGATGTTTAAGGCAAATAAAGTTAAAGTAGTTTGGTTGTATGATGGTTCAGTTTTTGGGGGCAGGCAGGAAATTAAAAAATGTCATTTCTTTGCAATATGGATAACATCTTTTTGATGTGTGTCTCCTATGTTATTTCTTCTGCTGGAGGCTGAAACTTTTGAAACCAGCTAACAACTCTTTTAGGAACTTGATGTTTATGTTAATAAAATATTCATCATCCAACTTGTAAAAACATTTCCATAAATCACAGTAACTGAACGCTTCTCTGGCCGAAATCTGATTCTATCCCCCAAATGGAAATTCCAGGAATTACCTTTGGTGCTGAGGGGGAGTATAAAATATCTTGTGTGGCAGTGATCAGAGTGTGTGGAGAGCTGGAAGGGACAGGGAACGGCAGTGGCACGTCCCCAGGATTCCTCTGGTTCAGCGTTGCCTGTGCGGTCCGAGTGCCTCCGATCCCACCAGCCATCCCAGGGCTGGAGCCCGGAATGCTTCACGCAGACAAGGTACACAATGCACACACTGTTTGCTATTCAAATCCCACAGAATGGGACTCAAAAGGAACTTGGTGTGCTCGTTTACTTGTCACTGAGCTGTGTGCACTTGCCTGTGTTCAACAAAGGAGCTCTCCTCTGTGTAGTGAGTGATGGACACGTGAAAAACGGGGATTTTTTTTGCCCTTTTTTTCCCCCAAGTTCATTAACTGCAAGCAGTGACAGGGAGCAAGTGCTAACGTGAAGTTTCTAATGTTGCTCATCAATGAGTTAGATTATCCAGTGGAGCTGAGTATTCCCGAGGAATCAGTCTTTGCTGTATAAACAGAAATTTCAGCTCTAGTGTTTTCCCAGTGTTCTGTTGCACTTCTGGAAGACCTGTGCATCCTTCTCCATCCAGAGCAGGGACGGGCCTCTTTTGCTGTATGGCCCACTGTTTTGGTAGTTCTCCTGCCTTCTGCAGCTCACAGCAGTGATGGAATGCACTGCATGGAATGTCTGTCACACATTTGTATCCCACACTGGAGGTCTGGGGTGACTGAAAGGGGGTGAGGATTAGTGTGCAGCTGGAGCACGGGACGGGGTTCTTTCCTGATCTCAGCCTAAGTCTTCTCCGTAGAGTCATCTGAATCTTCAGTTCTCCCTTCATCTGCATAAGCATCTAGTAAGGTGGTGTTTCTTATTTGAAGTGTTGAAATAAAATGAAGCTTAATTCCTAAGATTTGTAAGATATGGATATAAAACATGATAAAGTGTCAGATAAATGCGAGCAGCTCTTCTTTCTGAAGTACAATGGCCAGAAAGAGAGCAATGACTTTTACATTTGTGGTAATAGTGCCTACCTTGAGTTAAAGCCACTGTAATGTCATTAGTTAACAATTTAATAACCTGGACAGGTTAGAAGTTCCTTGAGGGTTTCTTATAATTGCATGTAGGCTCTGTTGCACAGACTGCTGACTTTGGGGTGACAGGGAAATAGTTTGATTTGTGCTGCAGATGGGGCGACGGTTTTACTGAATGTTTCTTTGATGTGCTGGGAACACACAAAACTCTTTCTGTAGTCCCATGCAAAGCAGTTCCCTTTGAAACATTTCTCTTCAGGCATGGTGTTTTCACAGCCAGGAGCTTTCTAATCACAGCCAACTCTGCAGTGTCTCCACTGTCCTCTGAGCTGGTTTGTGGGGGAGTGTCCTGTTCCAGCATGGAAGGGTTGTCATTGCAGTTAGGACAAGAACTTAAATAGAAAACCCTCTCAGAAGCTGCTGTTTACACAGACTCACAGCTGAGGATGTTATGTAGGTATGTTCAATATTTACATGATCGTATCAGACTGTAATTTTGTATGTTAACATTGTCACCCTGGATAATCTTAAAAGCAGGCTGTTGAAAAATCAAGTACAAATTTTGCCTTTCATTCAGTCCATATTGATCTGATGGATCCAGGGTTTGATGGGCTCTAGAAATGCTTCCTGGTCGTACTCCCAGCAGAGGGATTGGAGCTTTAACTGACCTGGAAATACAGTTATGGGAACAGAGGTGAGCCAGGCACCTCCCTGCCTCTCCAGTTGCCACTTTTTGCTCCCTGTGCTGTGAAGTTCCTTGTCCCTTGAGGATGAGTGTTTTACCCTGACCTCCACAGCCCTCCTTCCTACACTCTATTCCATTTTACAGGCTTACCATGCACTAGGTGTTATTAGGGGAGATTATATTTCTGCCGTCCCCCACCTCCAGCCCTAATCTTCATGCCACTCTTGCTAATATCTGCTGGTAACTTTGTTGTAATTATCCTTTTTGAGGACTTGCTCACATTTTAAAAGATACCCTGGAGAGGTTTCATGTTGCTCTCTAGGTGGAAATCATAAAAAGCTCTCAGGAGATTTAGAAAGCTCTTTGAGGACATTTTGGTGATAAGATTTGAGGACATTTTGGTGATAAAAAAAATGTATTTTTTGGTGAGTTTGCCAAAAGTCATGTGTTCTTTAAGAAGCATTTAGAGAATTAATGATATAAGTAATGCTCTTAAATGCTGATTTTATTTCATTTGTTTATGTCATCCGGTTCATTAAGAAGTGAATAAAAATTGTGTGTTTGTATTGTTCAGGATAAGAAATTAGGATTTTTTATTAGCCAGAGTTGTTAGAAACATAAACCATGTTTGTCTTGTAGTACATGGGGGAAAAGCCTTTTTATAAGTGTGTATAGATTATTGAATCAAATTGAAAACATTTACTTGAGCCTATCGGAATTAAAATTGATTTAGAAACCTCTCTGGGGGAAATGTGTTGCACTGATGTTGAGTTCACACTGATAACTGCCTGGGAAAATCCCTTCTAGCAAAATTAGCTGAACAGAGGAATTGAAATGGGAGGTTGGTAAAGAAGCGAGCCCGGCCACCAAATTTCACTGCAGATCTGTGTCTGCTTAGGGTAGGCCAGGAGACTCTTCCAGAGATTTAATCTCTTCCTCTCGCACTTAAATTCCGTAGTTTTTCTATTTGAAGCTTAGGGCTTGTTCTGCAATTCCACCCCTCATTGTATCCCCCGTGGTAAGACTCCTGAGTCAATTTTCAAAATGACAGGGGCTTTCAAAAAATGGAAGCAAATCCCGAGAGGAGCTTGGGCACGTTGACAGTCAGCACCATGATGGCTGATGCTCAGGGTCCCCGTGGGTGGGAGTCCCTTGTTCAGTGGGATTCAGGAGCGCGTGGGAAGCACGAGGCATCGGGAAGCAGCTCTCGGAGCGGGCAGGGCGCCAGGCTGGGGATTGCTGCACCCAGCCGGTGGGAACGGGGTGTTCAGAGAGGGTGGGACGTGCTCTGCTGGAGCTGGATGTCTTCTCCTAGCCCGGAGCTGGGCACTGTGTCCTTGCTGGGTGGATGTCCGAGTGTCCTGGCCGTGCTCCAGGAGGGAGAGTGAGAGCGGGCTCCGCACGGAGGGGCTGGTTCATGCCAGGTGAGGAATTCGCAGCAGGGAGGGTTTGCGTGGCAGGGCTGGCTTGGAGGTCGGAGAGCTGAGTCTGATCTCTTGGGATCAGGATGGCAGAAAGCTGAAGTGTCCCGTTTTATCTCTCGTGACTACTGATTAAAAGGAACGCAGTGGCTGCGGGACTGTTCGCGTGTGGATTGGGCCTCTGGCAGAGTCACATCTATTTCCTGGGTCTTTCAACCACTAATGAGAAGCTGGGGTCTGTCTAACTATCTAAAGGGAAACCTTTGCATCCCCAGGAGCAAAACTGTAGTCAGACTAAGATCAAACAGGAACTACCTAGTTAGTTTAAAAGCCTTTGGGGATAGGAAGCCTTTAAACGAGGTTATGTTTTGTCATTGTCAGTTTTCATCATAGGTGCCTAATGCTACCCAAGTCCTGTTTGGGGCTTCTTAGACCTCATTTGAATCCAGTCTTTGCACTAATCATTGCTATACTTGAGAGTGGAGTGGAGGCTTCTGATGGATGTAAACGTTGCAATTTTGCCGACACACAGGAATCAGTTTTTACAGCTTTGTTTCCAGATTTCAGAGTTTCCAGTTTCCAGAACTTCAGTTTAAATTAGTAAGTGCTCTGAACAGTGATGGTGGATTATTTTTTTAACAAGTTAAGTTTTTATTTTAAACTTGGTGATCACCTAACAAGATTAAAGCTTCATCACTGTAATGAGGCATTTCAAGATGTCACATTGGTATAGGTTCATTTATTTTTCTGATTATGTAGCTAAGATTTGTGGAATTCACCAAAACTCAAATTTGATCTAAAGAGTAATGAACAGAGGAACTCATTTCATTGACTGGGAGTGGATTTGCTTTGTTTCCTTGCAGAAGCTATGAGTTTTTCAATAATTTATAGATCAAGTAACAGCAACATTAATTGATACACTAATTGTGTCCACATGCCTGCCTTTAACAAATCTCTTCTGTGGAATGATTACTGACAATATTAATTGCAGGTCTTTTGTGTCTTGATACAAGTTATGAATTCATTCTCAAGTTGAAAGGGGGTGGGAAAATCATTAATTTTGACATTGTGTAGCTGTAATTAACAAGGGTTATCCAATAACCTATCATCAATTACAGAGCTCATGAATTCTGTTTTAAATACAACGTACCAAAGGGGGTCTGTGGTTGTTAATTGAAGGATTCTTTGGGGGTGATGGATGTTGTCTCTTGTTGCAGATATGATGTTTACTGTTGTTTTTAATTGAGGGAAATCTGCCTAAACTAAGGTTGGGGCTGGTGTTACTTTGCTGCTCCTCAGCAGAGGACTCAATAATCTGTTGAATATTAAGAATAAGGTTTCTTGAGAGCTTCTGTTACAATTTCTCAATGTTTTAGCAGTCATCAAAGCATTTCAGTTTAAAATAGTAATTAAGAGCTTAATGCAGTGCATATTCCAGAGAGGATTTGAGTCATGTAACAATCCATAAATCCAGGTAGGTGTTCCTGTGCTCCGGGGCTGGCTCTGCACTGGGAAACCTGCTGTGAGCATCACCTGTGCATCCAGTTCAGCCTGGGCTGTACCTTGTTTCCAGCTTCAACCTCTTATGCTCTAAAACTGCCTCTGAGATTTGATTGAAAGGCAGAGAAGGTGGGGCTGGGGCTGATAAGGAGGGAGAACTTCTAAACAGGCAAATAAATTAATTTTCTGGGAAACTTTTTTCTCTGCTTGCAGTCATTGAAAACACTCTCAGCAAAATTGCAAAATTCAGATTAGAACTTTTCGTATGTGGAAAGTTTTGTTTCGAGAGTTCAGGGAAGAAAAGTCTATCTTGTAATGAATAACTGAGCAGGAGTGACCTAATTCATCCAGATTAGTAGCTAAAATACCTCCAGAGGTTTGGATTAGTGGAAGTTTCCTAATATGGCTCACGGAGAAATATTCTACAGGGACAAGTATGTTGATGATGATAATGTTTTTGTAGCATTCTTCATCCAAAGATATTTGCTTGCCTAATAAATATTAATGAATAACATTTCTGCCAGCATGTTGCACTACCTGCATTTGAGCATTAGTAATTTTCTGAAACATTTTGCCTTTTCCATCAAGATTATTGTTACTTGCAGAATTTCCCATAAAATGCAGTAAAGTGTTACTCACTCTGTAATACAGATCAGAGGTATCAGCTGTGCTGATAACAGCTCCCATTTTGCTGAAGGGGTATCGAAGACAAGTAAATTTGGAATATTAGCTTGATCCCAGCATTAAATTGCTCTCTGATTTTCCCTGAAATAAACAGATAACACTTGGCATTGATGTCCACATTATTGCAGTGTATACTTTTCTCTTATTACTAGGGAAAATTCATCCAATTTTATATAATCTTACATCTTTTAAGGAAAATCATGAGCTTTCTTGACCTATGGACATACAGGGGAAATGTAAATTGATTTACATAAAAATGTAAATGTAAATGTGAATTTAGAAGGTGGTTAGATCTTTGCATCAAAAGCCAGTGCTGATCTCTCAGTTACTTTCCAAAGATTACGGCACAAATCAGGGCAGAGCTTGGTGTGTAATCTGAGGATTCTGTTTCTTATTTCGTGCCTTAACCAACACGTTTCACTCTCTCAGTGTTGATATCACAGTGATTTCATTAATCAGCTTGTGAAGAAAAAACTATGGAGGAATGTACAAGTTAACAGACACACGCAGCGTTTGGTTTGTGTGTCTAAGCAGCCTGAAACAGAAATGTTTGTTGAGGTATGTGTATTTCAGTCACAAAAACTTTAGTTGGAAAATAACTGTCTCCTTAATCTTTAATGTCACAGAACACTGACCACTTCTGGTTAAGAAAAACTTGCCCACGGAACTAGCGTCATTTTGAAGTACTGCAGCAGAAATTGTAAGCCCTTCATTCATGCCTTGTGGTACATTCCTCTTCAGGAGCTCAATGAAATATGTAGGGAATTTGGCCAAGTAATAGGCTCAGACTTGCTGTGATAAATATGTCAGGGCAGACATTCCCTGTGCTCCTCAGGGGTAAGGAAAAGATGTGGCTGTGGTCCTCATACATGAATCTATCCATAGGATCAATATGGACATTATTGGTCCTCCACAATAAAGGTAATATATATACATATAATGTGTGTGGGTTGTCCAGTGATAGAGTGGATGTTCCTGGTGAGTCCCTTCCAGCTCAGCTTATTCTGTGGTTCTGTGAATGTGCTGAAGGATGACATTTCTCTTGAAAGTGAATTAGAGATAAACATGTCCTCAGAAATGATATCCTATTGGTATTATTTTTATCTAAACATTGTTTTATGTAATAGCCAGTGTTGGTGTAAGGAGAGGAAAAAGAGCATTTCTCTTCTTTTATATTTGCTGGGTTTTGCAGATGTGACAATATTTAGTTTGCTTAACTAAATAATGTGTTTGTGGGGGTCTTTTGTATGAAAAAGAAAGGGATGTACTTCAGTGCTCATTGGCATCTTTCCTTCTACTTACAGCAGTAGTGGGGGCAGAGCTGATATCCCAGTTGGCACTGAACTAAACCTGAGAGTTGCCAAAGGCCATTTTCAGTCTGCTCCTGGCTGTAAAACATCACGAGGAGACGCTCAACTGCTTAAAGGTTTCTGCTTTGAACCTCCTGGACAGCCAGAGCCTCTCCCCACAGCCTCTCTCCACAGATGAGGATCAGTGGGGTTGCAGTCACTTCTGGTTTAGACACAGCATTTATCCTGTTCTCATTGCCCAGGCTGAAACACCAAACCAAGTTATCACTTATTTGCAAGCAGGCGAGTTTACTCCCTTTATTTCCTCCAGTACTGTTGGCTTTTCCCAATTCCTTTTATTTATGCAGTTGTGCAGTGCAGGGTAGTAGTTGCCAACACAATATCCATTATGATTCTGACAAGAACAGAGTAGCTTTCACTTCCATTTCCCGGAGACAGCGTTACTCATTGCTGCAAAACAGCATTAAAAGCAGGAGGAGTAGGGTGAATTGTCAGTCATTTGGCTGCTGAGTCTCAAAACTGCCTTTCTCTGCTCCAAGCAGATCAAGTTTGAAGTAGAGGTGGGAATGGTGAATGGTCTCTCTTGTGATGGGGCAGTCAGGGAAGCAAACAAGCTGTTGCTGCATCAACACAAAAGCCATTAGGAGTGGAACCAAAGAAACTGGGATGATGGCGTTCCCAGCATCTTCCATTGGAGGTACTTGAATCTGGTGGGCTGCAGGGTCTGGGGGATTCATCCTCCCCCAGATCCTCCTGGCAGTGATTTCAGTGGCCATAGGATATCCTGCAAAGTTGTCCAAAAGCACAGAAAGCTCCAGCCTTGACTTCCTAAATATTAACATTTTGCAGCAGACTCTTCTGCAAGTGACAGGAGCAGCAGCTTCCTCTGGAGTCAACTTTAATGTCTACCCCACTTTAACAACCAGCAAATGTTGAACAGCTAATCTGTGATCTATAATTACACCTCTTAGGCTCTTAGTTTAGTTAGAGGAAGAATTGTGTAGTGAAAAGGATGATTCAGGGAGTGAAATGAAATTAAGCGCAGTCTTCTGAGGTTAGCTATTAATTTCATTTTAAATATAAAATTGCCTTCAAAGTAATAAGAGGGTAATATTCACACGTCACAATAAAGTGCTGATAACTAGGTGGAAGGCAAAAACACCAGTAGCAGTTGGATGAACTCATCTTTTTTTTTATACCTTGTGTTGCCTGTGTATGTTTTAAATTGAATTCAAATGTCCAAAGTCAGATAAAGTGAATTAAATGCCCCAGGGAAATTGGGTGTACTCTGTACTCAGGCATGGCTTAAGTTTAATATTGACATGGTTACCTGGGTGTGTTTAGTGTTTGCTTTATTTTCTAGTGTAGGATGTTTGTGGTTTATAGTTCTTTTTAAAAAATGCACATATCAGAAGTGTCTCTTTAAAAATCATCTGTTACCAGCCCTTCCCAGTACAACTGGCTGTGGAAGAACACAGCCTCTGCTGTGGTGAGCGTGCCAAAAGGATGGCACTGCTCGAGCGACAGTGGAGATCAAAATGAAAGCTACCTACAGAATTCTTTATCTCACTTGCCTATTTTCTTTCCCCATGCTAGACTATAACTAAAGCAATGCATTATGTCTCTGCCGCTGTTTAATTGCATTAAAGAAATGCTGGGGCTGTAAGGTTAAGCACTAAAATTCTAAGGAAGCAGAGCCTCAAAGTTGCCTGTGTAAGCCTCATTTAACATCCCTTCAGGATATACATTTTCATACAGTTTTTAATGAGCTGAGCTCATCTTGCTGTTTCCTGGAGACCTTTGTCCTGCTCAGTGAATGGAAGGACAGTGGTCAGGGAATGTGCTCCATTTGGGGCTGCTTCCTGCTCTTGGCAGCCAGGATGGAGCTGCCTGCTTTGTTTGCGTGACACCCCAGCCTGAATGTGAACGCACGGGTATTGGTGGAAGCGCTAGATCGAAATGCCTTACATCTTATGAAAATTCTTTTCATATGTACCTCTTAAATAACTTTAAAGTGAGAAGTCTGAATGACTGGACATCAGTGCAGGGCCTCAGAGGAGTGCAGTCGAGCAGGATTTGGGAGGGATTATTTTGGCAGAGGACCAAATGAGGAGACTGAGAGCTGGTGAAGGTACGGATGCTTAACATGATCCCAGGGTTAGAGCAGAGGGGGGTGAACAGTCTTCATTGACACTCAGGTTTATTAGAGATTATCTACCTCTAAAATGCTGGACAGGCCCATACTTTGAAGCTCATCTGCATGTGCATATGTTAATGAGGGCCAGGATAATGCTAATTAATAATTCTTTTTAGGCCACGTCCTTCCCTACAAGACAAGTGTAGGTGGTCCCACTCAGTGCTAGGTATTTACTTCAGTGAAACAAACACAGCTTGGGTGTTCAAAAACTGCTTGAAAGGAGTCCTAGCAACCTGAAAGCTCACTTTAATACTGATTTGTAGGTTCGTGGCTTGGGGTTTTTTATGTTAGATATATTTTTATATTTATATTTTTATGTTGGAGATATTTATATCTACAATATTTATATCTATAGATGATATATAGATCTATAGATATTTATATCTATATCTATCTATATCTATGTTAGAGATTTATATCTGTATTTTTATCTTGGAGATATTTAAGAGAGCAACAAGGGTCCTGGGGTCGGATATCATGGAAGCACCAAACCTTTGTTGTGTTTAAAAACATTTAGGATTTTATCTTAATTTCATTATTCATTCGTTTCAAATTATCTCACAACCATTTTCAGGGACATGGTCATTTAAGCAAATAAAGATAAAGTAAATACATGTTCCATATATTTAAAAACCTAGTAAACTTTCTGCAGTAATTTCTTAATTCAGTAATTCCTCATATTCTATTCAATGCATAAACTGCTGGTGTACTGAAAAGATTATGAAGATAAAGAGGTTCAGGTTTGGGTTTTTTTAATCTTGTGGTAGAACCAATTATTTGGGGCTAAATGTCCATAGAACAGTCAGATATTGGATTTTTAGTATGTGAAGTCATCGTGTGTTGATATGAAACACTTTGTGTCTTTGTATTAAACTCCTCTGTTTTTAAGACATAATATAATTACAAAAAAAAGGGTTTTGAGGGGAGAGTTGTGTCCTTTTGGCAATGAAGCAATCGATGCAAATTTAAAGGTGCAGTAAGCACTTCTACAAACCCACCATGGAAAATGGATTTCCTGTTGCCTGTTAAGATTGACATGTAAAGATGTCACTCGTAACAAGTAACCTGGTGTCTGCTACTGGAGTCCAGTTTTGTAGTAAGATGTTCACAGCAGAGGAAATAGGAAGCCTTGAAGATGTGAAGAGAAAGTTGTTTCTCACCTTTTACTCCAAGTTCAGCTTCCAGGGAAGTCATACGGACATTTAATCTGGTTTTGAATATTTCATAAGGAGGAAGCTCATTTGGAATTGCTGGCCAACTCAAGAGTAAGAAAGTCAGAGCTACACCTTTGTGTGAAGTTACCAAACAGGACTCCTGTGTTTTATTAAATCTGGGTGGTGAATATGAGACATTGTTTTCCACTGCTGGCTTGCAGGGAATGCTCCAGTTAGAAATGGAGGAGGGAAAAGACACCAAAGCTGCATCTCTTGAAGTGTTTTTTCAGGAATGTGAAGTTACTTTGAGGAATGTAAACTTGAAGCTCGTGTGAGTTCACTGGCCATCAGATGAACTCGGTGAGGGCAGCGTTACGTGTTCTGTGCTTTCTTCCTGCTCTGTTGCACGCAGTCTGTCTCCAGCAGATCAGTCTAAACTATTGCAGCATCATCTTTTGCCCCTAACCTCTGCAGGCCAGATTTTGTCATTTCTGTCATTCCACACTAATTATATCCAAACACAAGCTGATTTACTTTTTTCTCTCAAAGCAGATGATGTTTGGAGGAGACTGAATTCTCTAAGGTTAGTAATGGAGTTTCCATTTGAAGTAACCCAGTTCAAAGGGAGAAAAATTTCCCCTTTAGGTTTAGAGCAAAGGTTCTAAAAGCCTGAGATGTGAAAATAAAGAGGCACTAGCTATAAATACCTTTCAAATTATGTCTCTTTAGACTTGCTGAAATGTGTGGTTAAGCTTCTTTCTAGCTGCTTTAAAATATTCAAGGTTATTGGCCTGCATTAAACTCAAAACCTTTTAGATACCACTTTTTTTTAACCAAGTTATTCAGAACTGACAAGCAGAAAGATTTGGAAATGGGGGTCTGTGAGGAGAAAAAAACCAACAGACTTGAAAGAAGGAACTGGGTGTTTTCTCCTAAAAAAAAAATTTTAGTGTTTTTACACTCAGAAGTTAATTGTTTTAATTAGTAAGTGTATAGCACAAGCAGTTCCCTCTTGCCAGTGCTGTTTATATAAACGAAGCATCCCTGGAATATGGATATTTAGTCAGCCAGACTCTAATGTCTAGAAAACATTAATATGCTTATGCTGCCATGACCAAGGCAAAATATTCCAAGTGCATCACCTTTCAAAGTTCCTTTGCCAGCACTTGCAGCAGGGTTTTCGTTTGATCTGCTGTGTGTGATGGGCTTTGAGGTCTGAGATTTCATAATCAATATGTTCCTATTCATCAGAATTTCATCTACTTAGATACGTTAATTTACACATTTAGTCATCTCAAGCCTAATAAGTAATATTAAGTAAATGCCAAGTCAAAATTGTTGAGGGAAACTCTTTTCTTTCATGAAAATTTCAGCTTTGAATCTGGAATTCAGCCATTAGATGGGAGGGTTTGGAGTGCAGCTGGAACAGCCTTATCCCAGTGAATGCACAGCTGGGCCAGTGCTTGCGTTGGCAGAGGTGGAATTCCTCCAAATGATGGTGTTTCACACTCTGGTTGAGAAAGGGAACTGGATTCAAGGGTAGTGAATCCCAGCAGTCCGTGTATTAAACTGGAGCACTGCATTCATTGTGTGATTGGAGGTGGCTCTTTGTGCTCCCTTTTTAAAAAGCCCCATGAGTGCTGGTAGAGATGGGAAGATTGTGCCAAAAGCACTGAATCACTCTGAGTATCTCGAGCCATTGGATCCTGCAGGTTTTTATTTCTTGTGTCAGCCGGAGGTGTGGCTAAAGCTTCAAATGGCTCTTCTTTAATGTACTTAACCTTTGTACCAGAAACATTTTTATTCATTTAGTGCCTAAGTACAGCTGGAGATTGGAGCAGCATTGCCAACCTCTGCAAATGCTGTAATCATGGTATTAACCTACTTCAGAGCCCCGGGAGCACGCTCACTTTGTGAGGGGAGCAAGAGTGTTTTCATCACTCCGAGTTCGCTGGCAGGTTTTGAAGCCAAATTCTGCTCCTTTTATTTGTGTCTCGAAGTGGGAGGCGCAGTGGAAATGATTGTTCCATCTTCCATTCCGCTTAGAGGAGTGAGAGCTTCTTGTACGGTTTCTGTGCCTCTGTGAGAAGGTTTGTATTTATTGCTGCTGTGCATAGACACACAGGTTTTCCTAGCACCCGGAATGTTGTTTTGGGAAAAGGAATGAACTACTCGATTCAAAAGTCATTTGCCAGTCCGCTTTGGGTTTCCAGCTTACAACAGCTTATAGTTATTACAGGCAGAGCCCTTTCAGCATTTCAGGCACAGGAAGTGAGTATAAAAGACAATGCTCATGTGCACAGTGTACAATTTTCGTGGTTGCAATCCCAAAAGATTCCATTCTAAAACCAGCCCGATACTTGTATTAGAGACCCATGTACAGAAAGTTAAGAATGGTCAGGTTTGTAGCCAGCTGTCCATAACCTGATGCTTCTTTCCTGCTCTTAACCTCCTGCAACTGAAACTTCCAGATTTCCTGGGATGATTTTGGGGCTACTGCTGTATGTGAAGAGCCTTGTGAACTCGTGGGTGTGTTTAGAGGAAGTCACACGGAGCAACTGTTTCAATAAAGGCTGCATTGACCTGAAAATGGGGCCTTCAAGGAAGCAAGAGTAAGAAAGGAGCAGGAATTGTTGCTATTTTTAATTACTCTTCACTAGCCATCATGCCTGGACCAGCCCCACGGAACTCAGTGCGTGGTCACCGCACTGCATCTCCACCGTGCCTTAAAAAGAGAAAAAGTTGGCATTTTCTCTAGACAAACAATTCTCTGTTTTCCTTCCAGTTAATTTTCAGTGAGAAGAAGCAACAGCCAGTTTTCTGGTTCTAACTGCACTCATAATAATAGCAAGTTGGCAGCAACGGTGAAGAAGGGAAAATTCACGCCTTTGCAGCTAAACATTTTGTTCTGAACTGTATTTTAATTACAAAATGTCACTTTGTGATAAATGAAGCTTTCTTCTTCTAGCTGGTTTCAATTAAGTTTTGTTTTAAGAAGGAAGAATAGGTTTTAATAAGGCTCAAAATACATAAAAATATTTCACTTTGACTTTAGTAGAACAAAGAGGATTTTAATATTGAATCAATATCCAATAACTTGAAGTTATCTTGGCTGTGGGCCTTGGTTTCTTGCTATCCAGGTTGCTCTTTTTTACTAGCCAGGGTCACCACTGACTCCAGTGGGTGTTTTTTACCTTTCCAGATGTTGAATTGCTGCATCCCAGATGCTGGCAGGAAAAGTCAAACCAACCTTGCACTCGGGGTTTCCTTGAGCTTAAAGATTTTGTGGAATTAGGCACACAAACATGGACTCGCTTCATAATAAAGGATTTTGACTTAGAGGAAGAAGCTGTTTCCTGTAAAGAAAGACGTGGGGAATACACATCTTCCTGTGAAATCACATCTTTATTTTGACTTTTGAGTAGTGGGTTCATCACAAGGCAGTTTGCTGGATATATTCTGTCAGGCTCCATCTGATGTGTGATGTCATTCATTGAGCTCCAGGGTGAAGAATCCTCAGGGAGAGTTCACGTAATCAAGAAATCTACCACAAAATGTTTACACTCTTGTGGGAAATTAGGAGGAGAGGATTAATTTTTAGTTTGCTAGAGCTGTCCCACTTAAGACAAATTTGCTGGGGACTCTGGTTTGGAACTAGTGCTAAAGCTTTGCACATTTAATGTGGAGGGCTCAGCTCTCAGTTGTGTCGAAATAAATCTGCTGAAATTGGTGCAGGAAAATTTCCCCAGAAGTTACCAAACCAAGGCACTATTTTAAATTATAGTTTGTGTTAGCTGAAACCAGTATGGAAATGTCTTTTCATAGAATTTACACTTTCAAGTGATGTGTTCACACACTTTCATTGGCGTGTGAGTGGTCTGGTGATGTGGCTGAGGGCAGGGGACATGGCAGTGATTTCAGAGAATTGATGGCCCAGGTGTCTCTCCATTACACAACATTTAGATAATTAGAAAAAAAATAGCACTCTCTTCAAGATGAAAGTTTGGGTTTTTTTCCCCACTCAGCTAGACAAGAAACCCACAAAATATTGCAGGCTAGACAAAGCTGCAGATGGGTTAAAAGCCTTAAATTCCAGTTACTGCTGGAGTCTGGGCAGTGCCTCATCCACATCCAGGCTCTTAACGGAGCACTCTGTGGAGGGAATGTGATTTTCTCTTTAAGATGCCTGAAATAAAGCTGGCTCTCTAAGAAGGAGAGATTTTAAATATCTTGTCATTGTGAAGGGATTTTGGTCCCCCGGCTGTAAGAATAAACATACGTGACTCCAGGTCTGCTGCTTACAGGGTCGGGAAGGATTCTTTGAGGGAAGTAAATTAATGTCAGTGATTTCTCTGGTTATCTTTTAAACGTGAATAAGTGCACCTTTCAGTGCGAGGTGGCTCTAGTTTTCAGAATGGTCAACACAATGTGGTTTGTATTGATGTGGCAGTTCAGTGCTGTGAAAATCTTCTGGCAGTAAGACAGATGTGGCAGACCCCTTGTTGGAAGGGCTTTGGAAGAGGAGCAGGTAAGGATTTAACACCCAAGGAGCTGCTAGGCACACAGGCACTTGGTTTTCTTTCTTAGGCAAAAAGGCAGAGGGGCCGTGGAATGTGAGGAAATGGGAATTTCTCAAACATTTTTATTTTCATAGAAATAGAAGGGAATTGCTACTGAGGAGAAAGGAAAAAGGAGCTTCAGAAATCCAGCTGCTGTTGGATTTGGAGCTGTGTAAATACTTCTTGCTCCGAGTTGGTCCAGGTTCTTCACTGTCGTTTTACACGACCATATTCACAAAAAGAAACCTTTGTTTCTCTCTTTTTAGACCCATTTTTTTCCCCTCAGTCTCTGATAAAGACTTATATCCTACTGTAAACACGTGGAAGGCTGTAAACATTTTAGTCTCCCGCAGGTAAAATATGCAGTGCGACACAATTAAAATATAAAAATATTCACCGTGTTCCTTAACCAGTTTTGCCTCCCCTCGTTTGGCAGCACATTGTCAGGACGTTCCTAATGAATCCAGCCTGCAGCAGAAGCTGCTCTCTTCCCAGTTTTCCCTTTATGAGTTAACAAAGAGAGAAAAGTAGGGAAAGTGTGTCAGTGGCATCGGGGAAAATGACAGGCGGCTTCAGGGGCAGGTGTTGGATCTGCACAGCTCCGGAGGTGCCACTGAGCCTCCAAACCCGCTTTGGACTCTGCTTGTAGGAAATTGAGAATTCTGCCCAAGGCAGATAAAAAGGAAATTTGGGATGGAACAACTTTCGTCAAATAACTTTGGCAGAAAATGCTTTTTTTTTTTTTCCCCTCCTTGCCTTTAAATCCCAAAAGGCGCACACACAAATCACGTCAGCCTTGTTTTCTGAGGTTTCTTTTTAATTTTTCTTCCACTTTTTTTTTTTCAGCTGTGTGGCAGATTCAGGCTATATCGTGCTTGAGTTTTAAGGAAGTTCTGACAGTTCTGTATTTCTGTCTTGTCTCCCTTTGAGGAATGCTGTGATGCTGAATTGAATTAGCCATAATAACTGGTCTGTAATTTCAGGTATTTCCTTAAACTATTTACAAATATTATTGTGTCAAATCAAGCACTCCTGGTGGTGCATTTTTCCTAAACTGAGTGATTGCTTTGAAAACATCTGCTTAAATTTGTCTCTTTATATACTGAACATTCCCTGTATGTTGAGATTCCATTGTAGTCTAAATACGCCCAAATGGGAATTTCTTCACTAGTATTGGAGCTCTAATCACACCACACTGTGGTTTTCTTGAACTCCTTTTATAGTCTCAATCTAAATCAAAATTCTTCCTTTTCAAATTGGATTTAGAGGGATATTCCTGAAAAAGCTCCGTTCTTCCTTGCTTCCCCATCAAAACTTACAGCCCAGAAATAACTCTGGTAGTGTTGGAATTGCAGTGTTTGCAAATACACAGGCAGAAGATTTCTCTAATACAGCTTTATGGATTTACTTTCATAAATAATTAACCATAACTCTAAAAGAAAAACTGTTCAGATTTTTCTTTTCCTTAGGTGGGCTGAAATATGGTATTTCGAGTAAATTGTCTTCCAGTGTCTCCCCAGTTTCATTTGTCTCACTTTAATTACTGCTCTTTGGCATCATTACAGTCTTTTTTCCATTTCTGTCTAAATGTAATGTTTCTGCAATGCTTTTCCAGAGGCTGCAGGTAAAGAGCAACACCAGCAGTGCAGAGTAGAAGGTGATGGTGCACAAGCAGTGCCACAAGGATGAGAGACAGTGAGAGTTTAGAGCAGCTAAGAGCCAAAGCTTAACTGTTATGACTTACAGGAAGAAGCATTTTGTAATCTTGAAACAAAGCCTCATATGGATATTGAAGTCAGAGCTTAAACACTGGTCAGACACCAGTCATGTCAGTATATTTGTTTCAAGGATGGAAATATATTGTTTTCCTGCAGTGTCAGGAGCCCCAGTAAACTGCAGCATCTATTTTGATTTGCCCTGTTCTTTTTTTTATTATTTTTGGACCTCCTGTTGCTGGGATTTTCTTCCTAATTGGTTTGCAGGAGCGTCCTGGGAGGTGCTGCTAGCACAGTGCAAGGGTTGTTTCTCTAACTACATCCTAGAGGCCTTCTGCAAGCGCAGCTTGCCCTCCAAGGGATCAGTTATTTCTTCCTTTATTGTATCCCTCTCAGTCCCACTCACACTTCCATCCTTGCCCACAGCAGTCTGGGATTTGCCTGAGAAAAAGTTTCTCTGTGCGTATTCTTCCACAATACACTTTCCATGAAGGTTTCTAGAATTAACCTGTCAGGAAAATAAGCATCCTTTTGCTACCATGGAATGGGAAATAACCTGAGAGAAAGATCCTGACCATGGTTTCTCTTCACTGACCTTGCACCGAGGATAATTTTCGGGCGTTGTTTGCTTAACAGCAGAGAGGGTTTGTAGCAGATGAAAGGGTGGCTTTAAATAGTCTTCCCTCACCTTTGCACATTGTCTAGGAAACCAAAGGAAGGTTTGGAGGCATTTAATAATGCTGGGCTCCATCAGTGGCTCTGTATTTGTGTGGTTGTGGAGTTGCAGAGCATCCACGGATGTTTTCAATCCAATATAGGAAGGAGAATCAGTGACTGTAAAGGTCTGGTGAGGGTTGAGGACTGTCTGTGCCAAGTGCCCATTACTCACACAGGGCTGAGTTACTTTTACCTCAGGTGTAGTCACCATCTAGACACTGGACTAGAAAACCACTTTTCCTACTTCCCTTAGCACTTGGAGAAATAAAATACAGAAAAATGAGATTGCACTTGCAGAAGAATGGAAGATGTGGAGCCAATAGCAAGTATAGCAAAGCAAATTCCATATGTGGGGAATCTCACCTGCCTTTTAAAACAAGGTCAGAGGAATTTGAGCTCTCTTAACAAGTCACAATTCAAAAGCCATGACTTGTGCTGTTGGTGTTTTCCTACTCAGTGTGGGTAGCATTTACAGAACTGTAACTATATCTTTTTTTTATTTAGTTCCCCTTCTTGCAGTAAATAAAATTCAGAGGAAAATGCGGGGAGGGGCACAGAAATGGCCTTTTTGTACAGAAAGCTCCACCCAAGCAAAGGGGTTCAGGAAGTTTTCAGCAAACCTTCAGTGTAGGAGGAGGAGAACACAGTGAACAGTAAACAAATAAACACAGGGGGGTTTGACATTCAGATACCCCTGTGAAAAACAACACACTGTGATAATGTATTGATAAGCAAGGAACATTCCAGGTGATGGGAATAAAGTGTGTGTCAACAGCCTTCCATCCTTGCTGCTTCCCTTGCAGGATACAGGCAAGTATTTTTCCTTTAGTTTATTTCACTGAAAAATTAAAATATTTCTCTCCTTCTTCCCTTTCTCTGGAATGTAAAGGGCAGACGAGTAAGTGTATTTAAGGAGTATTTTTGAGAACCTGCTGTACAAGAAGCTGGTAATGCTAATGTACATTTTGAGGTTTCCATTGCTGGACATATTTTGGACATATTGAAACACCAAGTTAGTAGAGATGCTGTACACACCTATAAATACTGCCTGTGGAGGTGGATGTGTGTCTTTTTTATCCCACATCTCAAAGTATTGTACAAAGTTTGAAACTAAATAAAGATGAGGAATTCACAGAAATCACATGTGCGCTCTGCCTATTGTGAGCGGTGCATTTTGGAATTTTATTTTAGAGCTGCTTTTTAAAAATGAAAATGAACCTGCATACATCAGTGATGGGCAATGAATGAAAAAATAATAAAGCAATCAGCCACCACTGAAATGCTGCCACCTCTCAGGAAATGACAGCAATTTGCCCGTGCTGCAGCGCATCGCAGCATCATCCCTCATTTTAATATTTGATTTCCAAGATTCATGTTTCTGATATTTATGACAGATGTAAATCTTGGAAATCCAGAGATGGAAAATTATGGACTCGACACGCAGAGTTAGGCTTTTGTTCTCCTTAGCTACTAAATAACATCAGTTAAAGGAACAAAGATTGTTCTGTCTGGGCACGAGTCTTCCCAGATGTGAATGTCAGGTGGTGTCTCTGATGATCTGATAAAAAGTTCTGTGGTTTGTCCTGTAACTCACTGAAGGGCAGATAAACTACATTGATTTTACAGAGGAAAATGCTGGCTTTCTGTTTGCAAAGATACCAGCCAAACTGCCTGCCTGTAAAGCCTTTTCTCCTCAGCAGAGGCTCCTCTCTCAGGTGTCCGTGAGCTGCCGGCTTCAAGCGTATCAAGCAGCTGTACCTGTTCTTGTAGAAGGGCTCAGCGCTAATGGCTCTGAAAGAAACAAGGTTTTCATTGACTTTCCAACCTCCAGCGTGAGTTAAAAGCTGAATTTTACCTCACTGTCACTCAGCTTCACTTTTGTGAAGGATCCTGAGCTGGATGTGGGGTGACAGTTCCAGCAGGATGCTGCTGCTCTGGGTGGTGCCGTGTCGGGTTCTGTCACTGGACAGGCACAGGAGGAAAATGCATTTTTCTTTTATCAATTTAATTTTAATTTTATCAAGTATGAGAGTGTTAGCTGTAATTAATATAATTTTATTGCAAAGCCATTTTTAGGCGAGCCATTAGACAGGGATGATGGAAAGGCTCAGCCCTAAGTTGAGTTGTTGTAGCAGTGCTGCCTGCAATGTTGTGAGTGCTTTGCTCTAAGCTGAAGTCACTTGTAGATAAATAAAAAAGACAAACGTTTGCTCCTCAAAAATTATATTGAACTACTTATAATTGAGAAAGATATGCATTTATTTTAGCAAACATTTACCTGGGGGACATGCACGTAGATTTCACTTTGCTTGTTACAGCTGAATGCTTAATCCGTATTTTTCTATGCTATGTTGGTTTGGTTGGGGGTTTTTTTCCATAAAGAACTGGCTTTTTTCTATGGAGCATTTTGTGTTGTAGGGTAGGCGTTAAAAGGTTTCAGCTGGGCCAAGCTGGTTGCTGCTGGAACTCAGTGCAGGGATAGATCAAGATCAGACAAAGCTGTGTGAAGTTGGCTGTCAGCTATGCTCAGACTTGTGATGGGGGATGTAAATTATGCTCTGCTGCAGCTCTCTTAGTTAGCTGATCTATGGAGTGAAATTGAACCTGACTACCTGGGCTGTTCATCTTTCTTCTTGATGGAGAAAGAGGTGCCAGTGGCACTGAGCAGCAAGTAGCAGTGCAGAGGGAAAAGGCTCAGGCTGCGGGAGATCGGGATGTCACTGACAGCCTGTGGGAGATGGGGAGTGATGGAAGCACAGCCTCCCTCCCCTCTGCTGCTCTGCAAGGGCAGTGGTGGAGGTTTAAAAGAGAACAGAAAAAAAGTACATAATGGAATGGCTAAGTAAATTAAAATGCTTTTGATGAAGAAAAATAAAACAACGCCCATGTCGTGGTTTAAGCCCAGCTGGCAACTAAGCACAGAAAGAAGTGATCCCAGCTGAAACCAGGACAGCCCATAAAACAAAGCTGAGTTGTAGCTTTCTCATAAGTGTGATGGCAATTAATAAATGAAATTATACATGTATAGTACTTGGAAAAGAAAGTGAATGTGGAGTCATTATTTAATATTATTTATGCCTTCAATTTGCCTTCGTCTCTATTTTTCAGTGCTTTTGATTTTGTCTGTGTTGTGAGAACAAGAATAGAAGTCTGCAGAATTTCAGATTTTACTTTTCCTTTCCAGTATGCTGTAAAAGTTCTCCTTGAAACATTTATTCCCAAAGCAGATCTTGAAAATCTGTTGCTGTGGTTGTCTGTTGTTCAGATTATGAACTGACATGGATTTCAGCAAAAAAGGGATATGAGCAATATTATGTTAACTGAGTCTTTTTATGTCTTACGTGTGTTACTTAACAGCTAATGATGAACATCTAATGGGGTTGCAACTTTTCTCACAGTGGAAACCTTCACTTGAATCTTTCCCTATTGTCTGGCTTCCACTCTTCACAGGAGTGATGAGAATGATAAAATTAGAAAATTACGTTACAAAAGTAGAAAATTAATTTGACATATTTTTTTAGAATTATGGGCTTGAAATTCCTTGGGCAATCACAGAGGTAAGATCTGGACCATGCCAGAGGTTCACTAAGCTGCTCTTACAATAACTTCAGTGAAGCAGCATATTATCAGTGGGTAGGTGTTCCTGTGGTCTAAGTGCAGGACTGAAAGTTCTCCTTAATCTCTGACCTGTAAATTTAGCTGATTTCTTCTTATCTTTTCCCTCCGTACAGAGAAAAATTAATTGCCTGCCCCTTAATGCCGACAGGATCATAGCACGTCTGGAGAGTGGAATAAATTAAAAAAAGTTGCAAAAGTTCTATAATGCCATCATGCTGCAAGGGATTAGAGTAAAAAAAGATAGCAGATAGAAAATACACAAGAGAAGATGGATGAAATTAGGGTGGTTGGTGCAGAGAGTTGGAAAGATAGAACAGATGCTTCATGCCACTAGATGGAACAAGGAGTGAAACCTGAAGAGCAGTAACTTTATGTTACAGAAAAAAGAGATACCTGCCTCATGGAACTTACTGCTGCAAACTAGAAGTGCTGAAAAATTCCTTGTTAATGATGGGCACTTACTCTGAATACCTGGATAGCCTTATTATGGTTTGGTTTTCTTCAAGGTACAAAGTCCTGTGCAGTCCCATCCAGAGGAGACTTTCTGAGTGTGAATTTTGCACATCTACTGGCTGAATTGGAAGGCAAAAGACGTGTCAGGCAGTGAGGCAGGGAGTCAGAGATGGGGCAGCTGTCAGTGTTTACATGCTGGGCCTCATTTGAATGTTAAATATTAAAAGGTGCCCTCTGCATTCCCACACTGTGGGTAGGCTGACTGTGCTGGAGCTGGGAGGAGCACAGGATGAAGCTCAGGCAGAGAAGCAGCAGCCTGTGGCTTAGTGGGATCCTTGGGCCGTGGGTGGGAAGCTCACCCTTGTCCTGTCCGCTCCTGAGCCTCTGTGTGAGGAGAGGGGCAGCCAGCAGCAGCACAGGGATTGTGTTCTCCAAGTGCTGCTTCCCTGTTACAACTTGTTTTAAAGCAGAAGGTGCCAGTTCCAGGGTAGGAGCTTGTGCAGTTGTTAGGGAAGTCATTATTCCATCTATTTGAAAATCCAGGGGCGTGCACCTCAGCGCTCCCGCACCTTCCAGCGAGCACGCGTGGCGTTCTTTGAGACGTCTCATTACCGGTCTCTTCTCCTCTGCCATCATTTTCATTAGGCAGCATTGTTGGAGGGAGCCCTCAGAGGCTGAGCCGTGATTTCACCTGCCCGGCTCCCGCTCGCTTCCCACGTCAGGACGCGCGGGAGGGCGGCGGAGGGAGCCTCGCGCGGAGTCCGGCACCGGGGCCAGAGGCACGGAATGATATCCCTGAGTTACCCTCGTTGTTCAGGAGCTCCACGCAGAGTCATTAGTAACAAGCTGGCCTGAAAATCCTGTTTGTCAGCACTGGCCCTGTGAGGTTCCCGCTGCTGTGTGCAGGGTTCCCTCGTGGGGCAGCTGGACAGGGACAGCTTTAGCGTTCCCAAGAAAGCTTTGGGACGTAAGAAAAAGTAAATTTTTTTGTCCTTCTGTAGTGTTCAGTCTCCAATTTCCCTGTATTATTCCAAAGATGAGCTTGTAGAGGATAATAATTCTGTGTCTGGCCTTGCTGAGAGCAGGTGCCCTGGTATAAATGAGCTCATGTTTCTGCAGCATTTCTTAAAGGCTGAGGAATTTTGGAATGACAGCACTAACACAAACAGTGTTAAAGTCTGCTTTGTTCTTCTGATGAGGTGGTGCATTTATTTAACTCAGCTTCAAGGTAAAAAAGCTTAATCCCTACAGGCTGTTTTAGCAAAAGCCCCAAATTGGGTAATTCTCATGTGACAGGCCAGCCTGCAGAGGTTGCTGCCACCCTGGAATTTCTCTGAGCCATAATTAGGAAAAACTGGGTTAAGGCTGTTTAGTAGACTGAGCTTGAACAATACATCTAGTGCTGAGCTTGGGGCTGTCAAAATTACCCAGCCCCTCCGAAAGCTTGGAAATCATCACTCCAGTGATTGACACGTGAACGTACGGAGGGATCGGGATCTGCTGCACTTACTAAATGAAGCTCATTTGTCTTCCTACATCAGCAGCTTAAAACTTTCTGTTTCTCGAGATCATTGGATTGGGAAGAACTTTGAGCTCAGCCCCTCACACTGATAATTGTGCAAAATATAAGCAGTAGTTTATCACAGTCTGTTTCTCCGGGTTGCTGCAGGTCTGCAGAGCTCTTAGCGCTGCGTGTGTGTAACTGCAGTGGAAGGTGAGACGTTAACACCTTAAAAGTTCTCTGTTTGCCTTCCACACCTGCCTCTAAGTTGCAGGGCAATTGAGGAAAAGCAAATCTAAATGAAATACAATGTTCTAAATTTTGTCTCTTCCTGGAAGAGGCACGCAGGGGATAGCTGGCATCTTTGTCATATAGATTGAGGAAAATCCAGCTGGTTTGTAGCACGTTACTTGCAATGTCCAGGGACATGGGTCTGGTTGCCCTTTAAATGAGCAAATACAAGGTGACTGTATTTAGGGCCGTTGTTGTAGTAATGTTGTTAATGGGGGTTTTGGGTTGGTTTGATGGGACACATGGTTAAATGTTCCAACCTCAGAGGCCCTGCTTGTCCTACGAAAAGATTTTGAACTACTCATGTCTGAGATCCAGGAGGAGGTGTTCACATCTCCAGCTGTTCTACTGGAGCAGATTTGTAATGGAAGGCAGGTGATTTTGGGGAGCTGGTGGGTGAGAAGGTGGCTGGTTTTTGGGAGATGAGATCTCTGTGCTGCCCGAGCTGCAGCAGGAGCTGCCCTCCTTCCCTGCCCCGCAGGCAGGATGTGCTGTGCGGGGAAAGCTGCTGGCAGAGAGGCAATGGGGGAGGCAATTTGAAGGAAGGTTAAATTAAACTCAATCAGGCACAGCAGCCCTGAGCTGAAGGGCCAGATCCTGTGCCTGGTACATGCACTGAGCTCCTATTTCCATCTGTAGCTTTGGAGAAAACAACGCTGGCATTGGAGATGTGAGCAGAAAGCCGCCTTTTCATCCCTCCTGTGTGTAATTTTTGACAGTCTTTTTTTCCCCTCTCTTTTATATCCACGGTTGTTTTGGTTTTTTTTCTTTATGAAGACCTTTCCATGGAATTTAAAATCTCAAGATTTAAACCGTATGTAGACATAATTATGTCTCTTCCTATTTAATCTTGCTCCTTGTTATCTGTACAGTATTAGTGATGACACTTTTTCCTGGGCAGGGTTGTAAGTGACATCTTTTCATGAAGGAAGGGGGAAAAGGGAGGAATATTTTGAATAGAATAACTTATTTCAATAAAAGTAGGCAGGTGGTATGTCTAATATGTTAACCCCCGTTCTATGGATTTGTTTTATAGCCCTTCTGTCTTGAGATGGTAAAAGACTGGAAGGGAATTAAGGAGACCAAAGAGAAGTCCCTTGACATTTTTATGTGCTGAAGTAACAGGCAGGCAATCTTGCTTTATACAATGCTGTCTTCCTGGGTAGAACAATTAGTGTTAATGTGGTAATGATAATTGTTTCTGTAAATTATTCTTAATTAACTATTTATGTAATAAGACACTTAAGGATCTGTATTTAACAATTTTGAGGGTTTTTTTTTTCCCCCTGCTAATTGGCTTCCCTATATATTTCTTTCCTGAGCTAGTGACTGTTTTCTGTTCGTTATTAACTGTGTGACATTCAAGCTTAAAATTTGGTATAGATGATCCTTAATTAACACAAAATGGTGCATAAATGATCAAGAAACAGGTGGGTTCCTTCCTTTAGCTGTGTTCTAATTGCAGAGTGCTGTGTTTTCAGGGAAGTTACCAAGCTCCAAGACAGATCCCAGCTTGTGGGGCCACTGTTCTACCCAGAATCATCAGCCCAGACTTTCAGCAGGTGCCTCTCAGATGTTAAACTTTATTATGTGCCAGATGTGGAAGTACCTCTTTGGGAATCTTCTGTATCCAGCTGAGGAGATAAGAGTGGAAAGGGGAAAAGTATTTGAAACAAGAGCTTCAGGGCAGTCAGTTTGTGGTGGTATTTTAAGCAGGGAAGAGAGTAAAAATGGATGATCTGCCTCATTTGATGCTTCCTGATCTATTTTGAAGGGATTTTGGAACAAGGTAAGGGAGAGGGAATAGCCTGCTATGCCATGTGCTGTTTAATTAGCTCCTGTTGTTCTGGTGTGGACTTTCTTCATCTTGAAAATGTCACCTGCTGCCCTGCTCTTTCCTCGTTGGTTTGTTTTTTTTTTTTTTCACTTGCCTCTGTGTGAAGCATATACCAATATTTTATGTACATAATTGGTCTGAGTTTCTGTATACTGCCTAATATAAAGTGCACATTCTCCTTTTTACTGTGCTTTATGTTTATTGCACTCACTGCATTGCTTTATGGGCACAGTGTGCTTATGGAATGTGTGGTGCAGGCAGAGAGATGTTATATTCCATTCTTAGCATCATTAGTGCTGCTTTCTTCACCAATTTTCATCAAGCTATAGTTTAATTTAATTCACTTCATTATTTTGCAAAGCAGCTCTTATCTGTTGGATTTCCCTTTTGCTGCTTTTAAAACCACCAGTGTCTCAAAACAGTGAGAATTTAAGTATTTTTAGCTTTTTTCTTTTTTTTTTACATGTTCTGAGCATCCTCGGATTTCTGTAATACAGCCAATCAGTTAAAGCCAAATAGTGATAGCTTTACAAGTTAATTAGCACCTCAGTTCATCAGCACTCACACTCAAATTAATACTGGAGTAAGCATATCAGAATCTCCCATTTGCATTTAGTGAAGGTGATTTTGCAATATGTTAATTTTTATTGTGTGCAGAGTCTGTTTAATTGTCAGTGTTCTTAGTTTTTGACCTATTTAAACTTGGGGCCTAAAACCTTACTGGAATTGGCTTGTTTCAGCTTGTGTGAAGAATATGGAAAATTCAGTCCATTGCTAGGATTTATTCTGATTAAACAGCACTGACTCATTATTTCCCTACTCAGTCACTTGGAAGGTGGGTGTTTCTTTGACTATTTTGGGTTCTTTTAAAGTATGTGCAGCTTAGGGCTCTTGATGTAAATAAAAGGAACTATTAGACTAAAGCAGGAAAAATAACTTTAACCTTATCAAGTCCTAGTTGTCTGAATTAGTAACACCTACAGTAATTAAGATACTCTGCAGAAGTAATAAGCTAATCATGTTCAATAATAAGGAATAATAATCATATTCAATCCATTGCATCTTTGGATTTTTCACTGCATGGGCTTTTCTTTGGAAGACGGAAAGAAATGGTGGGAAGAAATTTTTACACTGATGATGAGCTCTGGTGTAAATGAGGACAATTGGAACTTCAGAGGCTCGATATTTTGGGAAGAGTACAGATAATTATTATTTACTGTTGTCTCCTCAGCTGCAGCGTATCAAGAAAAAGTAGCTAATTTCAATTACTCTTCCTTTAGAGATGGTTACTGAGGGAAGACTTCATCAAGGGTAGTTTGCTGCTGCAGAAGACTTTATCCAAGTGCTGGGGGAAGCCAGAAACTCTTCTGCTGCAGGGTCAGAGAAGGAGAGTCCTTTGAGTCACGGATCTAATTTTACATCCCTGCAGTGATGCTGAGGGCTGAATGTCCTGCAGATGCATCAGTACTGCTCTGCTGGCTAAAAATCCCCAATCTAAGGAAGCAGTTATCCCAAATACCAGCACAGGGATTTGGAGTGTATTGAAAGAGGAAGCCAGGGCTGTGTCTCTCAAGAGCAGGGTGGGTTTGGGTTTTTAGGGGTATTCTTCAGGGGTTTTAGCCATGCACTCTGCACTATTGTGTCTTCCTTTGGCTTTCTTGGGGCAGAAGTAGATGAGATCTGAGTTTATGGTAAGCATGGGAGGTGGTAGAGATTGATTGTCTGCCTGCTGGAATATAGAGACTTTTATCAAAATTTATTGAACAGGCTACAGGTAAATGTTTCTTTCTTTTAATCAAGGTTGATTAAATTACAATCAGAAAGATGCCCCTGCTCCCTTAGGCACATCACAACACTGTTACCATCTCAAATTCATCCAGCCTTTCAAGAGGGGGTTTTATTAGCTCTTCCTAATCCCCAGATAATTGCTGTAGATAAAGAGATACTTGCAGAGAACATTTTGTGTGAGGAAAAGGGGTTCACAGGATGTCACAGGCCGTGATGAATTCCGTGGTGCTCTGTGACAGGAGTTCCTGCTCTGACTGTCAGTCCCTGGCTGCAGGCACAGCCACCTGAACCCTCCTGGGCTGTGCTGCCTTTCCTGGGCACAGAGCAAGTGTTCCTCCTTTCTTCCCACCACCAGCACTGCAGGAAAAGGGGATGATTTGGATGATTGGCGCCGCTGCCCTTTTATAAAACAGCTTCATGATTGCACGAGGTAGGAAACTCAGCAGGATCATTAATTCCGTAAGGTTTCCACTTTTTTTTCACTGCAGCCGCCTCCAGAAAAAGGTTCCTGAGCTTTCTGTATTTCAGAAATCAGCAGATTTTGTGGGGAACTTTCATGACAGTGACAGTAAAACAAAAGCAAACAATCAAAGCTAGACTGTTTTTTTATACTTTGATGTTATTTACTTGCTAATACAATGCTCTCTAAAAACCAGACTATCTGCTCACACCCATTACAGTTTTAAAGGAAAATGCCTTTGCTACTGCAAACAGAGAAATTAATCATAACTGGCTTGTTCTACAAAACACACTCTGAGCGATGGGAAAGGTCTGATTTTTTTATTTAATTTTTTCCCCCTCAAATAAGGAAACTTAAATTACTTAAGGGACTACTTAGCTTCCACTGGTGCAATTAGATTAACATAGGAGGAATTTTGATTTATTTCCAGAAATGAATATATGTTTCTAGGTCAGTAACTCTATTTAGAACAAAATACCTTCAGGTTTTTTTTTTCCAAAATAAATCCAAGTGTAGTGTTGGCTATGCTGCTCTGCATTTGAATTTCAGTTTAATCTTCATCTTATTTTATTCTCCTTTTCTTGAGAAGTGCAAAAGCGTTAAAGTTCAGAAGAAATACACGAATTGGGAAAGAGGGGATAAATGAAATGATGAAGTCAGTCACCCTGAACCAGTGCCATAAGCCAGTTAGAGGGGCAGGGATGCTCACTAAGAGTAAAATAAGATTCAGAGCCGTAGAACTGAAAGTTAGCAGTGAAGCCATGAAAGGTGGGATGATACTGAATATCTGGGCAACAAAAGCAGATCCAATTCAATTTTGATAACTTAAAACAATCCACAAAGAGGAAGAATAGTAATACATGACTCGCTTTAGGTGAACCAAAACCAGATTTCTGGATTTGGCCCCTTGTATGCAACCTGGAGGAATATATCATATTTATCAATGTTATCAATTGAAACAAAATGAAATGTGCATTATGTTGCAGCGTGTGTGTCTGGTTTGGTAATTTATCTGTTGACAAACTTGGTAACAGAATTGTTAAAACTCGACCTTTGGAGAAGTGAAAAATCAAAGAATTGAGCTCCTCTTCAAATATTTAGGATGCCGTGTGAGACTGAAAATTAACTACTGTTACTTGTGGGAAAGTAGCCTCTAGCAAAGCGTTAAATGTAAATTTTGAGGAATTATAAGTATCTATGCTGGTTAAAAATAACTTACCCATTAGATGTTCAGTATAATACACCGTCTTCTTGATAACTGAGCTGCCCAGGGGAATGTATGGTAAGTGTTGGTTAAAAAACAACCTTAACCCCTAAAAATGCCACAGTTCTTCCTCCTCCCCCGCGAATTCCTTGATCAGTCCTTGAATACCAAATCAGGATCCAGTCTGGGCCCACCTGTGGAATTTGCTGCCCTTCACAATCACTTCTGGCTGCAGATGCAAAGATTTATGACTGAGGTAATAACCCCACAGTATCTGAATTTACAGCCTGGTGGTTAATTATTCTCTGTGTGCCATGTGCTGTAGTTCAGATGCAAACAGTGGTTGGAAAGCAAAATAATCCTCCACAGCAGAATTGAGCGTGTCCTGAGGGCTATTCTGTTTCCATCTCAGGAGTGGGATGCTCTGCTCTGGTGTTTCAGCTTCTTGGAGGGTTTTAAAACGTGACCTGTTGTGTCTAAGCATGGTTTATCTCCATTGCCAATAGTGCTTATGCAATGTAGTCTCAGTACTAACCTGAAATATAGTCTGGGCTCTCTTTGTATTCGTGGTTGATTGTGTGAAGCTTTTTCCTTGCTGGTGATGTCAGCAGAATGTCTCTACTGAATTATGGATTAGTTCCTTAATCAAGGTCTGTGCATTATTATACAAGCCCCTTCTTTCAGTTTTCTCCTGAAAAACTGACTAAAAATTTTTTGATTTGCAGTGGAATTGAGTGAACTTCTGACGAGTAAAATCCAGCTGTGCATCCTGCACCTCTGTCTGGTGTCATGTACATGTAAAACGGGAGGTGCGTGTCCAGCAGGCCTTGCTGCTGGAAGCCAAAGAGATTTGCTACATCAGTACCAGAGGAATACAAAATTCAGAATCCTTTCCACCAACTGATGCATCTTTTTTACTGGATCCTGCAGATGTCAGGTTTAAAACATCTGTTTGTCCCTGTGTTTCTTTCCTCAACATCTTGAATCACAGTTGAGCTGGTGCTGCAAGACCAGCTTGGTACCACCAGACTTGCTGGTTTAGCAATTACATCTGGTTTTATTCCAAATTACGGTTTTGTCCAGCTGTCTTTTAAAACCATTTCTATGAGTTGCTAGGATACATTTCTAAAAGTGGAAACTGTGTTTACACAGCTTCAGTGTGAAAAATCTTTGTATATCACGTACTTCTTTGCCAAGGCTTCATTATAAGGCAGTGCTGAAGTTTACCAAGCTCTCCAAATTGTCATACAATCCTGTTTCTTTGTTTGTGGTAATCAGAGAAATACATGGCTGATGAAATGAATCCTGTTTTGCCTGCTATTACTGACTCCTCTGCTGAGCAGTGTCATTGTTCAGACGGATGTTTAGTCAGCTCAATCCTGACCAAGGCCAGTCCTGCACGTGTGGGTTCTGGTGTGAGAGGAGCTGAAACAGCTCCTCTTTGTGCATCCTCCAGCCCTCAGAGCAAATCTGTGGCCTCCTCTGGACTTGCTCCAAGTCCTCCTCATGTTGAGGGCCCCAGAGTTGGGAATCAGATCATGTGAAACAAAATCAAACGCACACGTTTTCCTAAGGAAAGTATTGAAGTTGTAGGCAAAGAGCTTGAACTCTGTGCCAGTGAAGGATGGGCAGCACATACCACCAAAAAGCGGTGTCAGAGTTTGCTCAAGTTCTGCATGGTTTTTAAACTTCTGCTTCCCAAAGTATGATCCCAAGGATGAAGTCTTCCTCATCTTACAACATCTGCTGTAACATGCCTTGTCTTACGCCGGTTTTGCCGTAACAGTAGCCTCCTGACTATAAAATCTATACAGTAGAAATCTATTTTAACACCTAGATTTATAGTTTGATCAGCCCCTTCAGGCTCAGTGTTCATGCTTTTAATATCAAATAGGGTTTTTGTGGGGGGCATCATGTAGGAGGGCGACTGAAGAAAGAATTGGCATTTAAACCTTGAAAGTATTTTTCTTAAATGGTAGTTCTGAGATTAGTCTTGTTAGCCACCATCGTGATTCTTTCAAACCAGCCCAACAGGCCTTCAAATAAATGCCATGGACAAAATCAACAATCAGATTACTCTGAATGCCCACAGACTCCACCAGAAAGGTCTAAGGGAAAAACCATTACAGATGAAACAAAACATAGCATTTAAATCCCTGCATGAGAAGCAGCCACACAAAGGAAACACAGATCGTGGTTTAATTACCCGGGTAGAAGAATGTTTAGAAAATTAATGCTGGGACACTGGCAACTGAAAGCATTTAGAAGTGGTAATAACCCCCCTTTTCTTCCATTTGATTAAAAAGGTCACAGAGAACATAACTCTGTGCGTACGTGGTACCTTCAGCACACATGGGAGTGATGGCTGCAGTGTCTTTGTGCAGCTCCTGCAGGTATCGGAGGACTGAGGGCTCAAGAGTGGTGCATGGCTTCTTAAAATGGACCCCAGAAACACATATTTTTATTTAAAAGCTTATAAAAGGAGCTGCATGGTTGGTGGCTTCCATCCTCTCACCATTTTTTCACGTGCGGCCTTTCTAGGCCAAGCGTATCAAGGCAACATGACGGTCTGGTCATGCGCAGAGGTGACCACCAGAAGGTTTTGACTCTCTCTGTTGTTCAAGGAAAACTTCTTCACTGATGAAATGTAAAGCCATTCCTTCTGTTCTGTCCTGGAAGTAAAGTACCTCAGAGACTGGCACACAGGGGCTGTTGCATGTGACTGAGGAGAACCTGCACAGAGCCTCGGTGCCTTTTGCTCCTCACTGTGGGCATCGCTGAGCGCTGCCTCTTTGTTTCCACTTTCCAGTGTGGGGCTGGAATGGCATGAAAGAAAACACAGTGAAGAGAAGAATTAGGCTCATCTTTTTCTGCCTCGGGAATGATGGTGCTGTACAATTTCAGTTGTGCCTCCTGGCAGTATACTAAAAGATGAAGTGTAGGCTTAGGCAGCACTTAGTTGGGGAGGAAAGTTAAAAGATTTTACTTCTGCCAAGCCTTAAATTTTTAGGCTGTTTAATAGGGATATGCTGGGTAAAATGTGGAATCCATCCTGTGGGTGGTGATAAAAGCAAGGACTGGTAAAAGCAAGAGAAATACACTGGTAATCTGAATGCTGCAGCAAGGTCAGTGCAGTGAAGGAAATAAAGATCCTGAAGACCTTTTCTTTGCTTGCAGTAGCACTGAAAACCTTGGACATGTTATTTGCTCTTGTCTTTATGTGATCAGCTGGTCAGAGGTGGCCTCGGCTGGGTAATGAGGTGATTCCCAGAGAAGCTGTGGCTGCCCCATCCCTAGGAGTGCTCAAGGCCAGGTTGGACAGGGCTTGGAGCAACCTGGGATACTGGAAGATGGCAGATGGGTTGATTCCGTGAACCTATGAATTTTTCCATCTCCCTGGTACTGCAGGAGTGTTGCCTGCAGCTTGGAGTCATTCCTGATCTCTCCCTGGAAGGGTTTAGATCTTGTGGAGCACGTGGATAATGACAGCCATTGTATATCCACCCCCCTTTCCTTCTGGTAGTCTCCTAATTTTGATAGACATTCTGCGCTGAGGGAGCAAGGAAATCTGGGTTTTTTTGGTTTTCATGTTGATCTAAGCTCTTAAGGAAAGACAAGGCTCAGTGTGGTCTTTCCTCAGTGCATCCATCCATAGGGTCTCTTCTATTGAACCATCTATTTTCCCCTGCCTGGTAGAGTGAAAAATGCATAATATAGATGAGGCTTGACTGAAATTGGCCTGAAGGGTTCACGTGTTAATCCAGGGAAGAGCAGGCACAAGGAGGGAGGATGGGGGTTTCCATTGCTTTGCACGTTCCCACATAACACCCAGGGAGTGTGTGGCTGTGTTCCTCTTGTTTCCTTGAGAAACCAGACTAAAAATAACAGCAAATAGGAAATGAAAACAATTCTGTTACTACATAGTACATTGCAAGCAAAAAACATTCTCCACGTCTCTGGATTAGCAGAGTGTTTGAAGCTGCGATAACCCAGTTGTTAACAACCATAATTTAGATGTGGGTTGCTTGGTTGTTTTTTTTTCCCACATAAATATGACTTATTTGAAGTACGTTGAATTAGAAAACTCATGAATAAATATTTTGACATAATCAGAATTATATGGCTAGAAATTGACCTACTTTGCATGACAGATGCTTGAGAATCCCCCAGCTAATAGCAGACTAACCTGGCATAGCAATGCCCGATCTTGTAATATTCTAAGCTGCATACAGACATTAAATTATTAGATTGTTGGGTTTTTTTCACGGAGATTAGACACAGTCAATTTTGTTTGTAAGTGAATAAGTTATAGGCAAGTTATTGAGGAGGCGTTGGGGTGCAGTCCAGAGAAGGATTCCTGCATCATTTGCTCAGTGTTTTCAGCGTGGTCTTCGAAAAATCTGCTAGAGGTAGAAATAGCCAGCAAAGCTGATGGTACCAGCAGCCAAATAATCAGAGAATTACTCCAAATAGGCAGGTCTTACACTCTCCAGAAGATAAGCACAACTGCAAGAGGAATAATAATGTTTTAGAAATCTGGTAATATTTTGATGGTGTAAATAAAATCTACTTTTCCCCCTGCAGCTGCTCCTTATGCCAGTGTTGATTTCAGCAGACTGATTATATCTGCGTGTCCTTTCAGTTAGTATGACAAGGATTTTCTACAGGTTAAGTTAACAGAGAACTCTGACCTTGGGAAAAGAATCCTCTCGGTTTAAGTTTATGGATTCTTATAAAAAATCATCTTTATTATTTTAACAAACACAGGTGATGAAACATTTTAGGTGGTTATTGCACAGAATAGAGTTTTCAAGCTTCATAAATTTTTGTTGTTCAGTTCTAGCACACGTAATAATAGTGATTTTGTTTGTAAAGTATCATGCTTTTTCTTTTTAGTGGGGGAAAAGTACCTTTTTCATGGCTCAGTTTCAGCAAAGATAACCCTCCTTTTATTTAATCCATGCAATGAAAAATAATAACATACCCCATTTCAGTAGCCCCTTTATTCGTTTCCCAGTTGTTTTCTCTGTTTTCAGAGAATATCTGCAGATGAAGTCAACTTTGTTCAGACTTTTTTCCTTAAGATCTTCAGGGGAATGTTTTGCTCTCTTGTAATGAGCTCTTGTTAGTACAAAGGTAGTAAAACCACGTGTATAATATTGGCAGATCTGTTCTCTTCCCAGCCTTAAGCAGGGCCAGGCTGAGACACAGCTCCTTCCCTCTACCTTGATTTTCTCCAGCTGCTTAAAACTTCCTAGAATTGGGTTAAACTGTCCCTTTAGCACCCGTATTTCTTCCAGAAAGGATCCAGTTCAGTCATCCTTGCAGTGCCCAGCTGCCAGACACAGCGCTGTGGGCTGCAAGCAGAGACACCTTCAGGTACTGCTCAGCTGGGGATGGAGCTCCTCCTTGCAGGGAGTGAAGGCATCCTTTTAAAAAGAGTCGTGTTTGGAGGACACTGATTTGCAGCTGAATTTGGGTTCTTTGGAAGCTTCACCAAAGGGCAAGAGACAGAGGTGATGCCTTGGGTTAGGCACAGTCACTGCTTTAGGAGCTTCTGTCTGGCTTGCAGTGTTTGGAGGAGGGCTGTTAGTGACTTCTTTCTGGTTCCTCTTCAAGTGGACAGCTCTGAAACACTGAACTGCTCTGCACGTGGCTCAGCAAATGTGTTAAAATGTGTAAAAATTTTGACACTCGACTAAGCACTCAGCTTTGGTGTTTTTTCCTGCTTCTCCTCTCATACCAACAGGCTTTTGGATTCAAGCATGGTCCCTTGGGTCCTTGTGCCCTTACAGCTCAACCCAGCCTCCCCATGTCTTGAAAAAGTCCCCAACTTTACCTCGCTGAGTATTTTCCTTTCCTCTTGCTTGACCCAGAGTTAGCTGGTGGGGTTTGTCAGTTTGTTTTTACTGTGTTTCACTACTACCCCAACAATTCACTCTCCGTTTCCTGAGCACCAGCCCAAACACTTTGGCTCCCTGATGCCTGGTGAGTGCAGTTCCAGGAGCGGAGGAGTTCTCCTGATGTGCTGATCCTCCGTGGCTCTGCACACACCAGAGATGTGCAAACCCCAGTTTCTTACCTCTGGAATTCGGTCTGGCACAGGGGTGTTTAACTTCTTACCAGCAGTTTGCCCAAGGGTGACTGCCAGCAGTAGGCTTTTCACTTCTGCCTCCTGCTGCCACTCTGACAATAGGAACGGCAGCAGGAGGCAAAAATGAAAGGACCAGATTGAAAGAAGCACTTTGCCACTGTTGTAATTTTGAAATTGATGGCGTTTTTTAGCCCAAAGTCTCAGGAAAAAAGCTGCTTTCCTCTTTGCCTCCCATTGTTTTTCCAACAGGGAGAGACATTCTCTGATGTTGCAGAGGCAGTGGGAGGCCAAAATGAAAATAATTTTCTTCCTGAAACATTGGATAACAAAATGTGAACAATTTCAGGAGGGAAAGAGTGGTTTGTTGTTTTGTTGACTGCCATGTGGTGAATACTGGTATTTCCATTTGACTATGGAAAATAAATAGCAGCTGCTTTTCTTAGGGAGTTAATGTTATATTAGGATAATTTCTAAACACCTATTTACTGTGGGGTTTTTTTTATCATGACACTTTCATTCTTTTCCTTTTTCTGCCTGAGAATAGTTGTTGTAAGGTGGGTGCATAGATCCCTTCTGAGGCTAAGTGCTGCCTTTTAATACCATGCCCTTGGAGCCAGTTTTTAAAGGCAGAAGCTTATAGGTCTGCACATTCCAGAGGGGTGTTTGACACCAGTATTATCAGAACTACTGATAATCCAGACGTAATTGTCAGGGCCACTAATTCCACAGGAGGAAAGATGAGGACTGTTCTGCAGTTGCACTGTCATTTTCTGCTAGAGTCTTTGCTCAGTGGGGTCTGAAGTGGTTCTGAAGTGGTTCTGGGGTTTAAGTGAAGTGGGAGGTGGGGCTGGGGAGCTTTAATGCTTCAAGAGTTCACCTTCTCTCCCCAGAAGACTGAGTCCTGTGATTTAGGTGAGACTTTTATTTACACTGGAGAACAAAATCAGTGAAGGAACACAAGCACAACTCCAGGCCTCACAGTTTGCAGATGTTCCCAGCCTGGTGTGATCCACGTTCTGCAGAGCACTGACATCAGCCTGCAGCAGAATGAAGTTCTGCTCTGACAAAGCAGGTGGCTGGAAGGGGAAAGGTGGCCCTGGCATGGGGCCATGACTCCATCCTCTGTGGTGCTCAGCCCCATTTGTGTGCCTGCACACAGCACTGGTGCAGGGGGGACCACAGTGGTGACAGGAGAGGGTGAAGTGTAAATCGATGAACGGCTTTGTCCTCCTGCTTTAGCTGTTACGGGCTGTTGCTCTTGTCTTTGGGGATTTTAGTGTCTGTAATTAGTTCTCTTGAATGGAAAGATTTTTTTTTTTCTCTTATTGAACGTGTGAGAAATTTGGGAATGTTAATCAGCAGAGCATAACCTTTTCTTAACTTGCTCTTTTTATAGTCCCAGGGAATTAACATTTATCTTAGGGCAGCACAGGAATCTGGTATTTGTATGAGATGAGCTAATTCTCCACCCTTTCTCTTTCTTTACACCTAACAAAAACTAAACTCTTTGATAGGCTCATCAACAGAATATATTTTGTAGGCTTTGAAGTGTAAATTGTGAATTTGTGTGTCTTGACATGACTTTGGGGCGCCGCGTGTAAACGCGTGCGTGTCTGTGTCCTGGATTAGTGAGAGTCTAATTAAAATTGTTCCTGAAAACTGCATACTTAAAGCCAGATATAGGGAGACACGTAAAAGCAGCTTGGTTATTTTTTTTCGTGAGTTCTGAGCTCTTACAGTTCTTGTAGGATTAAAGAGGAGTCAGGGAAATCCAGCAACTCTGCGGATCTTGTTGCATGTTCACATACCAGAATAATTAGTTAGATGCTTATCTGTAAATGATCAGTATTCCGTGTGTTGGCTAATTTTTCATCTGCTTTAAGGTGCTTCTCAGTGCTGTGGTGGAGCTTGGAAGGAAAGGCAATTCTATCTGGCTTTCCTTTGCCCCAACAAGTACAGGTTTGGTTGGGAAATGACACATTCTGGGGTTATTTAGCAGCCCCTTTGGACTGGCCTCTCCTTGCTGCTTTGGAAGTCCTTTACAGAGATTTTTGGCAGCAGATGGTATCAGCTGAGTGCCCCACTGGGACTGTTTTGCTCAGGCATTTGAGTACAGCTGTAACAGGTCCTTTGGTTTTCAGAGTGCTCGGGCTTTTACGATGCCCCATCCAAATGCGGTGCACATATTAATGCAAATTAAGGATCCTTGTAACATCAGTTATTTTCTTCACTGGTTTTAGCTCAGAAACAACTGATTTCATACTGACACCCAGGCAAGCAGGTAAGGAATGAAATGGTTGATGACCCTGTTCTCCCTAGGGCTTTATGTACTTGACATTTTGATGTCTGTTTGATTTAAACATTTACCCAAGCTTTGAAACGTTAGGTGAACAAAGATTGCTAAACTATCTTCCGTCTCTTAAGAGGAGAGTCCACAAATACCTGTCTTAGCCCATCCCCTCTGGTTGTCCAGAAAACATCATTTTAGTTCTCTAACAGCAGAAAATGGACTGCCAAGTTTCCCTTGTTTCACTTCTGGTCATTCCCTGGGGCTTGCTGAACAAGGTTAGTACCCCAAAATGAAGTTTTATTGCAGGGTCTCATTTCACTTTAAATCAGTGTAGAATTTGGAATTTCAGCTGCTTCTGCACACAGCCTGTAAAAGGCTCCTTTACAAAATGACTTTCAAAGATTTATGAAGACTTGCATGGTACAGAGGCTGAAAGGAAGTTTAATTACATTCAGCTTTTGGTCATTTCTGTGTCTGAAGATGTGCCCATATACTGTCATCTCAAAAACCATCTAAGAAAATAAAATTGATCAGTGAGCCTTCTGGCTAAAAGGAAAATGAGTGCTTTGTCATCTGCCCGTGGAGCCTGGGTGCTCAATCACTGCCTTCTCCCGGGTGCTCGCCCCAGACTCTCCATCACTGAGATTTGTCCCAAGTTTTAATCAAACATTATTTTATACCGAGGCCTCCTCTGTAAATAGCAGAACCTTTCTCTTGACATACTCACACAGACTTCACTGTAGGATACAGAAATAATTTAACCCAGTCCATGCAGCCATTTTGCTTTGGAGATGGTAAAATGTGCATCTTGTTCATCTTGCATTAAGAGTCAAGATAAAAACTTGGCAAGTGCAGTTGCTGTCAGCTGATGAACAACATCTCTGCTTACAAAACTGATCAAGGTCAGAAAATAATATGGGAACAGCGTTTTTCCTTGCAGAGGAGACATGGTTCTAGGAGTGGGGCTGTGTAGGTGCCTCGGAGTACAGTAATTCTCAGGCTAATAATGCCAGAAGCCATAAAACCTCTCAGTTGGAGGTTTTGTGAACAGCAGCGCTGAACAATCGCGGAGTACTGCTGAGATGATAGTCTGAACGATGATTGAGTTTTCCTGGAGAGCCTTTATCTGTGCTTAAAATTGGAGGTAATGTTTTTAAATTAAACCATAATAGAAGTTCATTGAGCCTTCGGAGTGGTTTCTGTGTCCCCTCTTTGCGTGGTTTATCATTTTCTGTGGAAGTATTCTCAGTCTTTGCGTTCTGGACAAATTGCTTTGCTGTCTAAACGGGGCATTAAAAGCACTCCAGAACAACACCTTGCAGACTTCTCAGGAGATTTCCTGTCAGTTGATGAAAGAAGTTTGCACTCAAGTTGTGCCCTATACTGCAACCAAGCTTTTGTACAGGGACTTGTACAGAAAATAGATGCTTGTTCCCCATGAAATTTTGACATGCTTTTTAGGGTTGTACCCCCATAAACAGGTTGTATTTCAGTAGGTCAGTAGTTTTTTTCAGTTGGTAGGGATTAGCCTGTATCACTGAAATAAAGTGTGGAATCCAAAGTGTGCCTTCATTTAAAAGAGAGCACTGCTTGATGTCGTGAGCAAATTGTGCTGTGACTGCGCTCTGGTCACTTGAGATGAAGTATTGATCTTGAAATTAAACCCTCAAGTATCTGTCCTGTTTAAAAAGAAAAAAAAAAAGTTAAAAATGGCTAATTGCAAGAAACTCATTGGAGAAACTTTGGTAGAAGAAGCAAATGGTAATGCTGACACCAGAAGTTAAATTTCGGGCACATAGACTGCTAGGTATAATGTGGTTTCTTTTCTAAAATGTTATCTTAAAAAAGGAAAAAGATTTATTATCTTCCTGTGGCAGATCTGTGGGTGCCACAAAGGAGGGTTGGGCAGTTTTGCTTCCGAAGACAGTGACAAATGAATGACCCAGCAACTCTTTAAGTTTCCCTAGTTTTAGGAAAAAATATCAAAAATTAGATTAACAGATGCCAGGAGAATCTGAGAACTTGTGGGTGGTTCTCAGTTTTAAAACCCCAAATACGACTGAACTTCTTTGTGTTTGTGAAGACAGAAATGCGTTCCCAGGGTGCCGTGGTTGTGGTGCCACGATCCATCCCTTTGTGTGACGGATCATTTTGAGCCCTCTGTGTTGGTCCTGAGGTTCTGTGAAGCCGCTGAGGAAAATGTGCCATCGAGGAGAGGAATCAGAGTTCTCTTCATGATTCCTTTTAGTTCCTGCTGTACTGAAATGTACATTTCATTGCATGTGAGTATTTTCTCTTTTACACCTGCTTGTGTACTTAGAGGTGTTTTTTTCCTAGGGAAATCTGTAGCTGATTAAAATTGCTGTGAGTTTTCTTGGGATAATTGACACCAAATGAACCTGTGCATCGCTTGTGTGTATATGTGCAGATAGATAAGATTATGCATGTGTGTATATGTGTGTTTAGGTGCATATATATGCACAGCTAATGCGAAATACCTTTCACTTAGCAATTAATTTAGGAATCTTCAGTCTGTGTGGCATCTTAGAGGTCATTCTGCACCAGTGTTTTGTATTTTCCGCTGCGTTGGTGCCATAAAAACCCATAAAAATGCTAATTGCCCCAGGAAGATGTAGGCTGTTTATATGTGTGTATGGGATTGTTTTTCAGCCCTGTGATACAGAAGGAGGTGTTATTTCAGGTTTATAATTTGCATGTGTACGTAATTTGAATGGATACAACTTTGACAGTTTATTAGGTAGAAAAGAAGGGGGAAAAAAAAGACAGCGCTGTGTCGTTCTTCAGCGAATTGATTGCCAGGAGCATGTTATTGACTTTGGTGATAATATCATTATATATTTTACAGTCGTAAAATCAAGAAATTCAAATAATGCCCCGAGGGCTTCACACATTTAAATAAAGGATATAGCCATTTCCAGGGTTATTGGTTTAGATTAGCGGGTGCTACGGGGAATGCTGAGTGTGTTGTGAGGAGGACAGAAAGAGCAACAGTGTTCTCACTGCAGCGGGGCCTTGCTTTATTTTCTTTTTTTGTTTATGAATTACACTCCCTTACAGATCCCCTGGGAGGATGAACAGCGTTTGCTCTAAACTTTAGCATGTTAATACAGTGTTAGCTTGGTGTTCTGTGGGGCTGAGAGCCGGAATCAAGGGTAATCCTTGGCTTGTACCAAGAGTGAGGATAAACCTTCTCGAAATACTCACTAAAATACCCAGTGCTTGGGAAGCAAACCTGGGGTGAGCTGCAGGCTGCAGAATTCAGAGCAGTGTGGGGAGCCAGACAGACACAAACACAGCTCTCCCTCTGGATGGCAAAGGCCGGGGATGGTGCTGCCTTGGGTGCAGCTTCCCTAGGAGCCCCAGTGCCTGCTGCTGCTGGGTACGGCTCTGGGAGCACCTCTGGAATTCAGCTCAGGCTGCTCCATCCTGGATCTTCCACAATGGATTATCTCGCTCTTGGACTGTTTGCCAGTCGCCCCTTGGGACTGACTGGACCTGAGGTACCTGAGCTGAGTACTTGGGGATTTGGCTTTGGGGTTGTCTGTAGCTTGCTGGAGGGAATCTCGGTTTAATTAAGGTATAGTGCCTTGAATAAAAATGATTGACTGCATTACAAACCTTGTTTATGACTTCTACAGTGAGATGGATAAAGTACCTTAATGCTGATCATGCTGCTGAGCCTCTCTCCACTTCAGATGGGAGCTTGGGAGCACATTGCATCACCCAGCTCTGGGGATTTATTGTTCTCTTAAAAGACCGTGAAAGTCCAAGTGCAATGTCACAGCTCCGCAGCAAAGGTCATGTTTTCCTTCTCACGAAGAAGCAGGGGGTCCAGCTGGAACACATATGGCTCAAGGGTGTGTGGTGACATCTACAGAAGTAGACAAAAATAAAATAATTACTCTTACATTTATGTTTTTAGGGCCTCTGAGGCTTGTAAATCTATACACTGCAAACAAAACTTATCTTCACCTGAGTCGAGAGTGGCACATTTTGTAATTAAAAGTGATTAACTTTCTAAACTGAACTTGTATGGCTTTTTAGTGGGTTTTTAGATTCTGCACTTTTTTCTCAGTTTGTGGCATGAGAATCAAATTGATTTTAGTTTTGATAATCTTGTTCCATTTTGGATTGTAAATTGCTCGTGTGGAGTTGTGAACACATGCCACGGTTATTTCTTTTGAATAATCCTTCTGCTTATGAAAAACAGACTATGAAAGCATTTTAGAGCAAACCATTGGAAAGTACCCATTGATCTTGAAAAGTTTTGATACACACATTTAATTTAGGGTCCTTTTAGAATGATGTAAGAGCAGTGGTCCTCCGAAGAACTTGGGTAGATCCCTCCCTGTGCAGGGGGCAGTGGACAGCTACAATGGACATCAGCTGCTCTCCCAAAGTGATTTGGCAGCTGTGCAGTTCTATAGTCAAGAAACACTAAAATAAGATTTCAGGAGATGTGTTGTGGAGAGGAGTGATTTTCATTAAACACGTGCTTCTAATTTTGCTGCAGATTATGGCCTAATAATGATTTCTGACCTCAAGCCTCAGTGTTCCATAATACCTTCACAGGTGACTGTCCCTCTTTGAACCATTGAACTGTTACCTGAGCCCAAGATGTGGCTTCACAGCATTCACACCAAACTCAGCTCTGGCTGTAAGTGCATCCCTGTATCCAGAATAATGTTCCTTCCCAAAGTCTGGGACCCATCCAGTATGGTGGCAGGGATGGCTGTAGAGCCAGGTTTGATGGCAGAGCTCCACTGATAAAGGCAGAAGCTGCAAAGGACCAAAGATTGACTCTTCTTTTTACATGGAAGGAAAGATTCACTTCCCTGGGCGTGTTCCTGGCACAGGCACAGCTCTCTGGTTTAGTGGTTCAATGTTATCACTCACCCTGCTCTGAAGCCTAGGAAGAATTACAGCCTCGTAATTCAGGCACCTCTTATTTATTCAGTTCCAAATACAGAAAGAACCTTGTTCAAGATCTGTCATTAGAAAAACCCCACCCGTTTTTGTTTCAGTGGTGAGATGTTTATGACAGTCTGGACTCTCTGCCTTCCAAAGTGCCCAGGGTTCAAATGAAGTATCACCACCCATAAATCTCACACCTCGTGGGTGCTGTAAAATCAGCTGCACTGACAGCGCCGCGTGCTGATTTCCCAAGCAGGTGGGGAGTTTTTCAGTGCTGATTACAGCGCCAAAATTTGGGAATATGGATGAATATAGATCAGAGGAGACCTGGGTGCGTGCTGAGGAATGGTGGCTTGCAGATGGCTGATCCACGATGTAGGGCAGCGTGCATGTGCGCTCTGCGTGCTCTGCACGGGACATACGCTCTGGGGTTTCACGGATGAATTTGTGGTCTCCAGCAATTCGCAGCTTCCACCGCGGTTTCATGTATCTACATCATTTTCAGGTTGATGATTTTTCCCAGTCATTTCTCCCAAAAGCACTTCTTCTGCTTAATCTGGGTCATAATTGACATGGGACTTGTGCCTAAGCAGACGCGGCCGTAAGTTGTGTTTGAGTGGGCTGCTAATGGCAGGGATTTAGTTACGTGCAGTAAAACACAGCAGAGGTTGAAATAAGTATAAACGTTAAAATAACAGATGAATGCAAGGTCACAGTCATGACTTGGACCCAGAAAAGACTCTTGAACACTTGACATGCTCCTGCTGTCAGCTCACAGCTGCCTTTGGCTCTAACGAAGGCGTAAAGCTGAAGATTTCGGGTAAGGAAGCTGTTGGAATTGGATCGTATTTATTGCAAATCAACAGGATGTCTTTGCAAGTGTCAAAGACATATGGGAAAGTCCACTGTTATTGTTGTACTTTGTTGTGTCTCCAGATGTTTTCCCTCCTGCCTTGCTCCGGAGGCTGAAAGTGGGAAATGGTTTTTCATTGTTCTTAGCTGATGGTGCCAACATCTGCCTTGACGTTTCCCTGGGGAATGATATTAGCACTGCTGGGAGTTTCTGATTCATCACTAGTGTCTCATTTACCTTCCTTTTTTTTTTTTAAATACAAGATAATGTTAGAGTATGAAGTTTCAGCCCTGCTCAATTCTTTTGAGGGGTGAGAAGAAATCAAGGGAAGCACTTGGGTGGCTGCTGAACTATTAGCAGCACTTACAAGCTTGTCTTATTTTTAACGGGCTACATATGAGGCGTTAAAATTTGCTCTGAGCTGATGTTTTTCATTGAAAGAAATAGTATTTGTAAGCTCAAAGATACTTGAAGATCTCAAAATGCTTAAAATACCTCTGGTTTTTAATATACATTTAATCCATCATTAATTCACAGTGCTCTGCGCTGAGGGGAAGGGAACCAAATGAGTATCTTCATTTGGAAGTGCTCTTTGCTGGTCACATAAGCTCATAAAGGCATTGTAAAGACTTAATTCCATAGTTTTGAACCTAACTTGTTGATCAGCTTGGTAGGTGTGTAAATAAGCAAAGTTGACCCGAGTGTTGATTGCTGAAGAAGGTGCTGTTAATAGAAATGCAGAACAAAATAGCATTTTTTCCCCAAAGCTTCCGTACTTCTTATCAATAATCAGCTGTACAGTATCAGATTATATTAATTTTAGTATATTAATAAAATTAATAATAATAATAATTTTTTAAAATTGCTTACATCTGACCTTTTAAATAGGAATGAGCTCTGGAGAAAGTTTGGCCTAGAATTCTCAAATGTAGACTAAGACTAGATTCTGACCTGGGATTCCTTTACAGCAGACTGTTGTTCTTGGCTCATTCCCTTACAAGAGCTGGAAGAACCTGTGACTAGAGCCCTTAGGTGGCAATAGTGTAAATTTTAGCAATGTCTGTCCATGTTTAGGCAAGGGTTTTTTTGAGAAATCTGTTGGGTCCAAGAAAGTGAAAATTCTGTAATACCTCACCGTTTTGCCTGCTTCTTTGTGCCTTGGCTGTCGTTTGTTTGGTTGCAGTTATTTACAGCTCACTGCTGGGTTTTTTTTGAGATCCTAGCAAGAAATTCCACAGGCAGCTGCAAAATATATGTTTAATCAATTTTAGGAAGACTGATTCCCTAACTAATACATTTCTTCCAGCTGAGGCATGGTAAAAACTGTTCTGCAGATACTCAGGGACAGGGGGGAAAAGTTTTCCTGACAAAGATGTCCTTTTTGAGGATTGTTTTGGTGTCATAGTCATGCGATTCAGGTAATTTAGGTACATTGGTGTCATGGTTTAACCTCAGCTGACAACAAAGCACCATGCAGACACTGAGTCCCTTTCCAGCAGGATGAGGGGAAGAGAACTGGGAGGGTAGAAGTGAGAGAACTCGTGGGTTGAGATAAGAATAGTTTAATAGTTGAAATAATAGTAGTAGTAGTAATAATAATAATAATATTGTAATGAAAAGAAAAATAGCAAAAAAAGGGAGAAAAAAGCCCCAAATTTTTTATTAAGAAACATCTTTTTGCCTTTTTTTAAGCTTCTCAGGGTAAGCCCACGAGAGCAGCCTTTGCTAGTTAAGTTGTTTCTGTGTATGTTTATGTGCAAAAAGAACAGAACCAGGAGTTTTAAAGCAGCAGTATTCTACAGGCGAATACTACAATTTGCTTTTCCATCTTTCAGATGTTAGTAGTGTAAATATTGCCTAGATGAGCCATTTTGTAAGGAAATAGTAGCGTGTTTCTATTAGAGTTTTGTCTGTGAAACGTAGGATTCTCCCGCGTATCGGGATTAAAACAACTCGTACACATCACAAGTTTTCAGATCCACCAGCTGTGATTCAGGTTTATCCGTTACTTCTGTAAACCTAATCCGTGTGCAAATTCCGTGCAGGAGATTCTGTCCAGCAGCGGCTCCACTGCGAATTCCTCTGGGGCAGTGAGGCCAAAAGGCTTCGCTGGGCGAGCCTTTTCCTTCTAATTCCACCCGAGTGTTTGCACGTGCCGAGGGGCGAGTTGGATGTGGTTTTGCCACGTGGCTGTGCTCGTTGGTTTCCCTTTGTGCTCCTGTAAACGTGCCCGCGTTGTGTTTGCAGGTCAGGATCGCAGCGAGGCCACTTTGATCAAGAGGTTCAAAGGCGACGGTGTCCGGTACAAAGCCAAGCTGATCGGGATAGATGAGGTTTCTGCTGCCCGAGGGGACAAGTTATGCCAGGACTCCATGATGAAGCTCAAGGTGCAGTGAAACTTCCTAATATTACACAGCCAAACGGAGCAAATTTCATCCTGAACTTGGACTCATTCTCCTTTCATGACACTGAGCCTTAGTCTGGTTAATTATGTATTGAAATCAGTCAATTTTGCATGAACTCCTGCCTGGTATTGCTTATCCTGGTTTAATTTTAATACATTATCTCTGAGTTCTGTAGTTACCCCGTGATTGACACCGCTGCAATTTGTCCACAAATTACAAACAACACGCTGCAAATTGAATAATTTTATTATGCAAAAGGGGAAGTAAACGACTACGGAGGAAAATGGGATATCAGAGCATTTTCTATGACATTTCTAATCAACTACAGCACTGCCTCTGGCTGTTACCTCCTGTGAGTGACAGTGGTGGGTGTAGGCAGCCAGATTTAGGGGGGACTGGTGTCCTCACTGGGAGAAGAATGTCTTTCACCAGCTGTGGCAGGGCTGATGTGTTACAAAATCAGGCAGTGCACTGTAAGGGTGGAGCGTGAGAACATGAAGAGGAATCCCTGGGGTTTTGAGGAAGAAATGAAGCAGTGGCAAAGCCAGATTTGGTTGTAAGGTTGGAGTGTGGACAGATTCTAAAATACCAGTGGTGTCAAGTGGCCTCTCTGGACCTGACAGACATCCCTCTATGGCCCAGCATCTCTCAGAGCATGAGAGCTGTCTGTAGGAAGCATTCTGTCCCTCACCCTGGGACATGTGGAAGAGCTTGAGCCACTGGGAAAGAAGGAGAGGTGGTGTTTTGCTGGAGTGCACTGTTGGCTGCTCACTTCCCATCTCCCCTCTGCATTGCAGGGTTACAAACCAGGTCTAGCAGCAAACCCTCTGCTGCTTTTTCCCTCTCTTACTTCCCTTCCAGCCCTCTCCCCAGCCTAGAGAGCTGATGGATTTTCCATTGCTGGTTTTTTCAGGAGGAGGAATCACTAAATGGTGCCTCGTGCACTAGCAGCCCGCGGGGTTCCAGCCCCGACGATCCGGGAGGAATGAGTTATTCATTAGGGAAACAGCACGGGGTGACACTCAGCTTATGGTTCAACAACCTAAAAGCAAGATCTGGGAGATAGTTTTCAAATCAGTTTTGTGGCAGGCAAAAATTAATCTGCTCCAAAAGGTGCTCTGTTGGTGTGTCACACCTGCCACAATATTCCTGTCTGATTTAAATGTGTTGCTGGGTATTTCTCATCGTTCCACAGTTCCTGGTGCTATGGGGAGAGTTGTCACTCTTCTGCTGCACAAACCTTTTTTCTCTCTCCTCCGTGGATTAGTATTTCCGCATCTCCCAGGTGCCTAATACCTGTTTGCAGGTGGCAAGATTGATCTAAACAGTACTGGGAAATGACTAAAACTATTACAGGAAGGGAGTGTTAGAAATTCGTGTTTGAATAGAGCATAAAGCTATGGACTCTGGAAACCCAGTGTCCTACAATGTGGATTTTAAGGCCACCCATAAAGTTTTGGGGTGGCTTTTGACATCATATCCTTGTAATGGCAGCAGTGAAGGTCTTAAAACCTAAGTTAGTGGTTCTTGAAACATGTTGGAGTTGCAGAGAACCTGATACAGTCTAAATATTTTCATTTATTTAGGAGTACAATCGATTCTATTTGATCTCAGTTCAGTGTTAGTGGTCAGGGCAGGCTCCTGAGAAGGTGGAAACAGAAGTTACTGTTGTAATTAAGCTGTGGGAGAATAATGCATGAGATGGTATCAGGAAGTTTTCTTACAAAGTAAAGGTCTGAGATCATAAAAAAAATAACCCTCTATACAAGTTTTTTACAGCCCAGGTGTGGTTTGATTTTTAGAAGGATGTTTTTCTTCTATAAAAACCTCAGTTTGTTTATTCCAGATGAGTGTGAAGTAAGATAAAGTCATTGGCATTTTCTCTCCTCTGCTGCTTGTTGGGTTTTTTTCCTCTTGAAAAAAAAAATTAAAGAAAACAGAGCAGCTTATAGCTGGGAAAAGTGTGCTAGAAATGACCTTCAGCTTCCATGAAAACAAATTTCATGGAGGATTAGCTAGTGCAGGGGTTGGAAGCGGGAGCACATTTGAAATGCTCTCTGGGTAGCATAAAGAGATGTGGTACCTTGAAAAACGGGAGGAAGCCAGAGGTAAGGAGGGGACTGCTCCTGGAAGGCCTTCGAGTTTTCCTGGAAAAGTGGTGAATTGTCCACAAGCAAATCTGTGGCACCTGAGAGAGTGGTGAAACCAACCAAAGCTGCTCTTTGTTCCCACAGGGAATTGTTGCTGCGGCTCGATCGAAAGGAGAACATAAACAAAAAGTCTTCTTAACAGTTTCCTTCGGGGGAATCAAAATCTTCGATGAAAAGACAGGGGTAAGTAAAGTGATGGTGGCATGAGACAGAGTTCAGTCATTCCCTGGTTCCTTCAGAAGCATTGCCTGGCTGGGCAGTGGGATCTCAGTGGTGCAAACACAACGTGGAGCATCTCAGGAATTTGATAGAGGGTTATCATCTGCCAGAGCAACTCACTGCATCACTCGGAGAGTGTAGCTTGTGTACTGTCAGTGGTAGAAAAACTGCATTTTATATGGAATGGGAGGTAAAAGATACTGGAAAATTTGAGGTTGGCTGTGTGAAGCTGCCAAGCAACAACTTCCCCAGAAGCATCTGGTCGAGGAAATGCAGAGTTTCATGCCTTGCACAGTTTCTGCCACAGCAATACCGTGTTTGATTTTTTTTAAATTGCTCTGAAAGAAGAAACCTAAGCAAAACATTACACTGCTTAGATATAAAGCAACAACACACAAACTGTTTTAATCATAATTAAGAAGATTTTTACAGCCGTTTAAGCTCTGCCTTGAATTTTAAAAAGCTCTTGATTTAATCTTTTGGAAGATTAACTATTTAACACGGTGCCAGAAATAAAACCCTGCTGATGATAGATGAAATTATCTTTGCCAGTTAATTTATAGTATTAGAAAATCAATGTCATTGAGCTCACTGATACATAATATGAGTAGTTAGTAATGAAAAGCTCATTTGGGATGTGTTGTGTAAAGTACCCGAGCAAAAGCTGTGTTTCAGAGGGCATTGCTGGGGTTACAGAAAATAGGAAGTGTCAGAATTAGGGCTGTCACTGCACATTGCACCCCAGCCACAGTTGCTTTCCTTAGATTAAAGCCTTTTATTGGGGAAATTAAAAGAGGAAAGAGAAAGTCTCTTCCTTCTGCACTTGTCTCTAAGTGTTTCTCAACCATTGGAATTTTTTGCATAGAATTAAGAGGGAAAAGAGGGCGTGTTTTAGAAACAAAGGTGTGCTTTATTCCAGCTGCCTCTCCTGCAGCATCCTGCTCACTCTCCTGTCTGCAGCAAGTGAGGTGGGGACATGAGAACAGTCTCCTTCATTTCATAACTCTGACATCCCATACTCTAAATCTGACATAACTATATCATCCTTATAGCAAACCTGTCACTCACCCACTGAGGCTTAGAATGAAACCCTTAAATCCACCTTGCAGATGTCTGCCCCTGAGCTGCCGGAGTGATGGACAGGACTATTGAGTTGTCCTTCTTGCAACAGGGCTGTGACAGAGGGATGTGGGGAGCTTTCCACATCGGTTTTTATGTCTTGTTTTGGGAACAGGAGAGTCGTGCTTCCCATGCCAAGGGTTTGGAGCAGAGGTGCGTGAAATCCTCTGCCAGGTCTTCACAGCCACCATCGCCTGGGCTTTCTTCCCAGCTTGGGGTCTCTCCTTGTCCCAGAGTTTCACACCCTTGTCCCATTCATTCTTAGTCTTTCTCATCCAGCTTGTCTCTTGCTTTGCCAGCCTACAGTTGTCATCTCATTCCCATTCCTGCTGGAAAATCCCACAAGCTGGCGAAACTAGAGATTGTACAATTGCTCAGCCCAGGTTTTTGGATGGGAAGAAACTATAACAAGCTGTAAAAAGATTGTTTCACTCACACTGATCTTCTGATTTCCATGTTGAACTTCAGAGTTTATAAAGTTTGGAGTTTGGTGTTTTATGCAGCAGGGAAAAAAGCAGCCCTAAATAGGGAAGGGCCTGGATAATCTTGCATTTGCTTTCTCCTCCTTTAGCAACCCTCCCTGTTCCCCACAATGCTTTCTCCCTTGGTTGTATTTCCATGATTTTGAAATTCCCAACAGAGTATTTTGTAAAGATTATTTATCTCTCTAGAGTGTCCTTTCTTAACTTCTACCACTGTCTATTGCTGTCACGTCTGCCCCAGTGCCAGTCCGATGTGATAGAAAGGAATAAAAATACTCAGGAAAAAAAGTGGGCTTCTTCACATTGAGTATCTTGTAGGCTGCCATTGGATTTTAATTTATCACAATAAAAAATCAATTTGTAGCTCAAAACTAGCACATTTTTTTAAAAATTGGCAGTGTCATAGCTGACTTCGTACAGATGATTTAGGGGAATTGCTCCATAATTCGTTACGGATGAAGGGCTCTGGTTGGGTTACTGCTAAAAATGATAAGCAGGTTTTTTTCCCTCCCTCTTCTTTATAGCTCTCCTTAATATGTTCCAGGCATAATATTCATCAAAAAGTATTGATTGTAATAATGGTATTATTCCAGCCGTCAGGAATTCTGCCTTTTGACTAAATTTATCCATGAAGGAGATTGAGTTGAAGGTGGAATATCATTTGGAAAGAATATATCTCACCAAGAAAAATACAAGAAGGATTTGCTGCGAGTTTGCACTCGCAGTAGATGCAGTACAGTATGGTTCCCCTACAGCCCTGCAGTAGAAATAATAACAATCCTTTCTGATATTCCATCATTCCATGCCAGGGATTAAACTAAATGGGTCCCTTCATAACACTTTCCAAGTACTTGTCAGTGTATTTAGAGCATGATAGCAAAAAATTGTATTTAATATGACTAACAGGATGTTCTCCTGTTGTGTGTATGCCAAAAATTGTCATTACATGTAGGGTTTGACCCTATTAATCTTACAAATGCACCTTTTTTTTTCTGCTGTCAGATGTTTTCCATCCTTCCATCCATCCACCCCATTTGCTTTCTCCAGATTATGTTTGCTAAATATATACCTTACCCGAAGGATGTACATGTTCTTTTGTTTTATACTGTTCAAAAACCTTACCATAATTATTGCTGAACCCAGACTTGCTGTACCCCATGCCACTTGAGAGATTTCCTTGCTGCGGATGATACGAAAATATTCTCTTACCATTTATTCTGCCAGATCCATCTTGGTTAGACCTCAACGCTGCAATATGCTCTTAATTAATAATATTTTGTGGGAATTCTTTTCTGTTTTCAAAAGCATGATCTGCAGACGGCTCAAAATACAAATAATTGCGTTGTGTTATTTAATATTCTGCTTTTCAGGGCAGAATGTAGCGTTGGTGGTTTCCTAAGAAAGCAACAAAAGGCGTAGCTGTGCCTGTAGAAGGAAATGCAGGTTTTGTGAAGGCCCATCATCGTTGGTTAGCTGCTTCTGAGTGTTGTTTTGTTAATCACACACATCAGGCCATCTCCCTGTGATAGCTCAGTGATGCTTCATTAGACCTGCGTGACTAATCTGGGCTCTGTAAAGAGCCTGTAATTGTCTCATTGTTTATTTATGTGACCATAAATCTCTGTTTACTGTAGGTTCCTTTCCAAAAATGTATTTGAAACTAATAATTAAATCCTCTGAAATGCTTGGGAAAAGGTTTTCCTTCCACCTCCATGCAGTGAGGTGTGCTTTTAAACTCTTGTTGTCTCTAATTGCAAAATGCAGTCGACTTCAATGGCAAGCCCCTACACTGTGAAAAAGAAATGAGATAAAAGCAAGAAATTACTATTTGGCTTTAAGCAAAGAATTGTTTCTGCTAAAGTAAAATTTTGTATCAGCTCGTGAATATGCAAATTGCCAGAATAAGCTGTAAAATACAGCTCTGTATGAGCTGTTGTTACAGCTAAGTTATTTCTCTGGATTGCTCCAATTGGCCAAAAAGCAGGGTAAATCAATGTCACTATCTTGCTTATTTATGGGAAATGCCCATAACAGATGGGTTGTAACCCAGTTGATAAAGATGACAGTCATCTCACCAATTTTTTCCTGTTTTGTAGCACCCTGAAAGTGAGTTTCATTTGTGTTGTCTGTTCTCTTTCAGAGATGTTGACCTGTATCTTTATTGAAATAAAGCTCTTGGGCCCAGTCTGTGGGAATGTAACATTTCTAGGAATACTCTGGTGGGGTTTCAGTATTTATTGCAGAGAAGTATTGCAGTGTGTTACTCATATTTTACAAATCTGATCTGTATCCATTTTCTTCAGGCTGTCAGTGTGAAACCCAGGAAGGAAAACGGTGTGAATAAATATATTTCATGTTGACTATCTTCTCTTGTTATCTGTCAGTTACTCCAACCTTCATTATCGCTGCTGAGGATTTGATTTTATTTTATTATCTTTGAGGGTTTACCTGCCTGAAATGGTGTTACTCAGTTCCCTATTCCACGTAAGGGGGACCAGACCTTACCTGTAGCATTCCATTAAAAAAAAATGAATTTGTCTCCTCATGCTGGCCACAGAACTGGTGACTGTGCCTCTTGTTTAAGTCTTAATGACATCCAAATAAATTATACACGTGGTGGGTGGTTATCATCCTGTTGTCCTCAGGCTGTTCTCTTTAACTGAGATCATGTTATGGCTCTGAAATATTCCAACCAGTGTTTTGGATTGCCAGCATCTTGCCGGTCTTCCTGAACTTTCAAGCTCTCTTGACCTTACAATGCACACAGATTCCTCAAGCTGTTTCTACAGAGCATTTTCCAGCATGTTCTGAGGCTTTATCAGGCTTGTGCTGATAACCCCTGGATTTGCTGCTCTTCCCCATTCAATGTGAGTGATGGTGTTAATTATGCTGATAGATTGCTAACAGGACAGCTAAACTTGGCTGAAAGAAAATTTTAGCAAGATTAAAATTCTCACTGTTGGCAGAAGAGGCCTCGTTTAAAATGTACCAAAGGTACTTCTTGACTTTGCTGGAAATCTGTTGGTTCTGGCATCCCTGACCAGAAATCGAGGTACGATCGTGGATCTGCAGCTATTCCTTGAAGCACATGTGCTGGAGCAGATGAAATGTCAAACTGTCAAAGTCTCTATCGCTGAGCGTCTCTGAGCCTTTAAAAATAGAAATAAAAGAAGGAATTAATTTCTTCTGCTCTCTAGTCGCTCCGCAGCGAGCAGGAGAGATGGGGTGAGGAGTTCACTGAGTTTTGTGTTTGCCAGGGGGTGGGATTGGCCAGCAGAATGCCAATGGTCCCTGCCTGGGGCTGCCACAGGTGGTTTTTGTCCCCTTCATGTCTTTGAAACTTCCCAAAGTTCCTGCTGGCCTCTTCCTGGCTGATCTCAGGTGTGGCACTTGGTGAGCATCTTACCTGACCAGCTGATTCCGCACAGAGTCCCCCACCTGCTCTCCGTGACTCTTGTCTCTGGATTTTACCTGTTTCCCTGCTTTTTCTCCTGCAGTTTTCACCTGGGATTTTCTGTGGGCTCCCTGCCCTTGATCTCTGTTTTTCCCCTGGTCTGCTTTTTGCCAGAATTACTTCATTTGCAAACATCAATGTGGTTACTGTGCCAAGTGGTACCAGCTCTGTGCTCTGTTCCAGTCTTGATCTGTCTCTCCAGCCCTCTCCTTGCATGTTTAGCCAACAGCTCAAGCTCAGTGTGGCTAAACCAGGCCTTTTAATCCTGACTCCCAGAGGTCTCTCTCTGACCTCCTTTTCAGAGAGCTGAGCAAAATATCAGCACCATCTCTTATTCAGCCCTGTAAATTCAGCAGCCTTTTTGACCCAGGGATGTTTTTGGATGGCCACACCCTGGGTAACTCCAGATCTTGCAGAATTCTTCTCACCTGCTCTGAAATAAAGCATTTACTCTCACACTGAGCGCTAAAACCCAGTCCTGCCTCTCTGCATCTCGTGTCTCAGTTGTTATCCTTTTCTCTGTCCTTGACAAATTTGACTTTTATTTTTGAAATCCATCGTGACTGCCAGGATTGCTGCCTCAGCTTATTCTTTTGATCATGTCACACTTCCCTTTGCATTCCTGGGCTGAATCTGCCTTCTCTCTTTTATCAGCCCGTTGCTGAATTGTTTTTTTCCAGGCTCCTCACAGCTGCCTTTACTCTTCATCAGCTTTCGAGGAGTCAGTCCATAGTACCAACTTTCACCATTCTTTAATCACTTTTCTTAGTAATGACTCCCTTCCCACCCTGCCCATCATCTTTTGGAGGAATTCTTCACACAAATTAATGCAGTACCCCCTTACTTTTCTATTTTAAAATACTCCCATGCTGCAGACTTGTTTTAAACCTGATGATGCTGAGGAGCTACTGCATTCATGCATCCCAGAGATGTCCCAAGGGGCATCTGGCCTTCAGCTCTCAAAGGTTGGAATTTAAATAGTAACTCGCTGGGATTACCTTTTTAATTCTTTCTTTCTTTGTTTTTTTAATCAGTATTATCTATTTATAGGAACTTCTTTTGTAAGAAACGTTCAGGCTTGGACCATGCTGAGGACTTCTAAGGACTGCAGTGATAAAAATATTACATAATAACGATAAAGAGCAACAGCTGTCAAACAGCAAAGTAAAATTTTGCACGTAGAGTTGAAAATGGTGACGTTTGGGGCCCTCCTTTGTGCATTGTCCACAGCTTCTTCCTGCAAAAGATCCCTCTGGCTGACTGGGAGTCATGCCCTGCTCCTTGACACTTTCCATCTTTCTGCTTGTAAATATGAACAGTAAAACACGGCGTTTACTGTTCTACATGCAATAAATGTGTCTAATTAGAGTACGGCAGAGGAGAGGGCTTAAAAATCTGCGTGTGATCCTTGCAAGGTATTTATAGACTCTGGTACTTCAGAAGGGAAACAATGCCACATTTCATGGACATGTGACAGCTAGCAAAATGTAAATGTCAGAAGAACCTACTTCCTTAATTACATCCCTTATTGACTATTGTAATTCATTCATTATTGGCCTCCCAAACTGGGCCCTGGGCAGTTTGGGTGGTTCACAGTGCTCCACAGGGATTTTTAATAGCCACAAGTTCATGGAGTTCCATTTGCTGTATGAGGGTTGTAAAAGCCTTGGGTATTATGGCAGTTTTGATGCTGGGGAAAAAAGAACCCAAAAGGCAAAGTTCGGGTGTTATTTTGGATATTGTGGAGTCTTGGGGATCTAGAGGTTTGGTTTGAAGGCTGAAATTTCTCTTCCTATCACCTGGAAAAGGGAAAAGCTCTAATCTAGAGCCGAGTCCGGCCTGTTTGTAGTCAGGATATGCAGAAACTGCCTTGTGAGAAATCTGACCATAGTGGGCGTGAAGATAAAATAAAGCTATCCCAGACATATTATTCAAAGTGAAATAATTTGTGAGATTTTGTTGTAGTTGATTTTTTTTTTGTTTTTTCAGAGGGAAAAGGGTAAAAAGTTGATTGCTTTCAAAAGGCAGAAAATGAGATTTTATGAGTTTAGTGATGGTCTCATTTGGCCTCCCGTTGTTTAATCCAAGCACCCCAGGATGGATTTGAGAAAGGGAAGTGCTGCTTACGTGTATTCTGCATTATGGTATGGAGAATCTCACTATTCTATAGTTATAACAGTGTTACATAATGGTTCCAGATAATAAGTATTAGGAATGTTGATGTATTTCCAGTTACCAGTTGGCTTCCATTGCATATGGGGTTGGGTATCTGTCTACAGAGCTGTTGTAGTAAAAATTATTATACCAACACTTCCAATTCTGTCTGATTTAAATGTTTGGTATGCTTAACCAGAATTTGGGGTGAATTTTGCTAAGAAGTTGAAAGTCAGTGTATTTGTTGTTATGGATCCTTTTATATAGTGGAGCTGCACAGCATCTCTCCCCTATTGTCCCATGGCAGAAAACTCAAAGTATAGAGTTATATTAGGATTTTTTTTTGCCTATAGTCACTACCCTTTTGTGATCCAGATAAATAAATCTCCAGCAGAGCCACACTGCTTTTTCTCCATCCAGCTGCAATTTAGTCTTATAAGAAGAGCACCCAAAATACAGAGCTGCGTGCAAGCCCTGGTGTTTTTAAGCCAGGTTAATGCATCACACAGTAGAAGAAAATTTCAGGCCCATTTTCAGCACACCTGGAATTACAATGGCTGGATTTCAGACTGCTTGGGAAAGGATTTAGCAGGAGAAGTGCTGACATAATAATAGCACAGGCGGCTGAGATGCTCTGAAACCTCCCTGGAGAGCAGTGGGGGACGTTCAGCAGGTGCCAGAACAGAAAGTTACATCCCCCTTTGAAATCCACTCTTCTTTTCTGGGAGAGGGCTGGGAAGCATTACACCCCAGGAGTGCTGGTGATTTCCCTCCCTATTCAGAGCATTTTTATCTGGCAGGCTGCTCTGCAATTTTGTGTTTGCCCTGGTAGGAGCAATAGCTCCTGTCACCGCTCCTGAATTCCTGTGCTGCCTTGTGGGCTCTCCTGTTGCTGGGGCGGGGTGAAAGGGGGGCAGATGTCCTTCACTGTCAGGGTAGTGAGAGAGGGAAACTACAGGAAAGGATTACTTTAGAATTTACATGGAGTTTGCAGGATGATGGTAATAGATACTTATTGGAAGTAAAGTCAGTGGGTGATGTTCTGCCCTCTGGAACACATTTGTGTTTACAGGGAAGTCAGCAAGAGCATTGTTCACTCTGAGAGTTCATGGGGATGAGTAAACACCTTTGTTTCTTCCTGGTTTGTGTAATGGAAGGAGAAGAGGAGGGAAGGCCATTGCCACTGGAGGCTCTCATTGTCAGCACTTACCAAACACAAATACCTGCTTGCATCCCTGTCTTTCAGTTGAGTAAGTCATAAATTTCACATACCAGGAGAACTTTGCTTAATACAAAAACAATTGCTCATAAAAGTTGTCTTCCCAAATGAGATCCCTGTGCTCCTGACCTTTCTGGTGGATGCTCTGTGTGCTCAGCATGTGGCTGCCCATGTGTCAGGGGAGCCCGGGGGCTGGAACAGCATCTCCCGTGGTGCTCCCATCACCCTGTGGCAGTCGTGGAATGACAGCGGTGCCTCTTGGGTCCCTAAAATGTAGCATCCTGCCTATCTCTGCTGTTAGTACTTCCTAACCCTTTGTGGTTCCCATCCCAATTCCATGTCATCCCAATTCCATGTCACTCCCAGTGAAACAGGCAGCAGCGTTCCTGCTGGCTTTAGAAGCAGCACTGTGAATAGGTGAGGCAGAACACTAATTAGTTTGAGTGCCTTGACATTTAAAGCAAATAAGAAATCTGGGTATCTAAAAATACTGCATATGGCTCCCACCCCTGGCTCTGCATAGCTCAAAGTACTTCATTTTTTCTTTTTAGATAGTCAAAATATGGATTTGAATCCAATTCTTTTATTATGTCCTTGCTTTTATAAAGGCTGAGTTGCTTTGTAAGAGGTTTTATTTGCAGCCTTCTGCCATCTTTAATTAGCCAAATGCTTTCCTGTGAGTGATACAGGAATTTGGAAGTATTTTAAAGTGTTAAGGCGCCTATGAGCGTAACCTGTGCATGCATAAGGCTCAGTGCTGAGCAGTGCTGGGAGTGGAGTAATGAGAAGGTTCAGGTTTGATGAGGAGAAGACGTGCTGTGTGTAGGGGCTGCATGGGGGGGGAATGAAAGGATTAAGTAGGAAATAAGCCAGCATCCAAGGCTGTGAAAGGCTTTGCTGGCTGCATTTCAGTGGAAGGTGAGGGCAGCGCTGCCAGGGAGCTTTTCTGAAAGGCAGACCCTGTGTGTGACACCCATGGCCAGGACAGAAGAGCGAGGCAGGGAGAGAGAAAAGCCCACAGAGTTGATGTGTGCTCTCAGCTGGGCCCAGGTCTGCGTGCGGAGCGTTAATCAAAGTTTGCTTTTGGAGATTTCAATTAGCAGCAGAAGACTAAAACTAAACATTCATCCTGCTTCACATGAAAATGAGCAGGGAAGAAACAACTCTGGGCCTTCAAATGTGCAAATGGGAGCTGTAGGGATGGCTTTTGGAAGGTGCCAGGGCAGAGCTTAAAAAGCAGTCTCCTCTGCCTGAGTTGAAATGTGGAACTCTTGGAACACAATGTGCCAAGCACCTGCCTAGGGCAGCTTCAGGAATTCCTACCTTGGGGTAATGCAAGGGGAAAAGGAAAAGAAAAGAGAGCAAAAAATTACCTGCAAGTTCTTTGTTCTGCTTTAGAGTCTCTCTGAGGTTTGTCTTTTACATTTTATTTTATTCTTATCTTAGGGCTCAAGTACTGCACACACACTTGTCGTGTTGCTACGGATGGTTTATATCCGAGGTGAAGTGTCTGCTGTGGGACCTGAACAAATGAAGGATTTATTGATGAGTGATCCCATTTATGGGATTGGCTGAAGCTTGTTTATATGTGCAGTTGTAACTTGGAGAGAAAGGCTTCCTCTCTTTTTACTATAGGAAGACTGAAAACAAAATGTTATGGTCTTTGTGACCAGGATTGGTCGTTCATGGTGCTGTTTCTGAATTGTAAAGCTCATCACTCCAGAGTCATCTTTTGCTGATGTGCAATGTGATGATGTGACCCCAAGTCCATCATCAGCCCCCGAAACCAGTCTGTCACGACGGGACAGAGGGCTTCTTGCTTCTGTACCTTGGTTAATTTCTGGTTATGAAATTGCTTCTATATTTGCACAATACCAAAATTGTGTCATGTGAAGTTCTCAACTGTTTCGCATCATTTTCAGTCTGCTCATGAACACAACGTACTGGTTATACACAGTTTGTGAACTCAATGAATCCTTTTCTGCTCTTGTTCTTCCCTCACGTGCTTTCTCTCAGCCCCCTTTCAAGTCTTACTGAATTAGGGAGAGTATCTGGGAGATAGATAGATAAATATAAAATAAATCCCTCTTGTCCTTTTTCCCCTTTTCCAGGAAAGCTTGTTACATTGTGCAAGTAGATTTATGGTCCAAGGAAGTTTGTGTTTGATGGCTGTCTGGTGCAACTTAAATTTGAGTATGGTTTTTGTGATCTTTTCAAGCTCTGCTTTATAGGCCTTGCATGAGAAATCAAGAGAATCAGTGGCTGCCTCTCACTGAGGAGTTTTTCAAATCACAGGCTACAAGAAGAGGGTGGCTGGTAATGCTTGCTGAATCTGAAGCAGTTAAGATCTGAGGCAGTGAAAGCCAAAAAGTTACCTCCAAATCTCCTAGGAGTTGTATGAAGGAATTTCTTCTGCTGCTCATGTACATCCAAAGTGTTTCAGGAGGGTGAGGAGTATTGGTGTAAAGGAACAAAAGAATCTTGTAAAAAATAAGGGCTGCTCAAAGGACATTCACAAGCTGCAAAGATGAACACTGTAAAAATATGGAGGGGTTCAGTGATGCTGCTGCAAACTGTCTCAGTACTGAATATTGTGCTCCCTCAAACTGAAGATTTAATCAGTGAGTCTTACAGTCTTATCAGGAAAAAAATACAAGGCATGGTCAAAGGTGCTACACTTGAGCTGCGTGCAAGCTTTGGCTTGAGAGTAGAGGGCAATATTGGCATATTTATGGCCATTTTGATCCCCTGACCATTCTGCAGAGGGTGGTGAGGGGGGAGCTCGGGGGGGATACACTCAGGTGTGTTACAGCCCTGGGAGTCCCGCAGTGGCCACTGGGCAGCTGCCATCTCAAAGAACGTAACAATAACTTCAGGCGAGTACTGTTCCTCATGCAGCACACTGAAACAGTGAAATGGCAACACCAAACAATGTATGGCAGCCTGCAGATGCTCCTTGCAGTTGGAATTAGGGGCATGGTGCATTGCTGAGCTGATTAGGGCCATTGACTTTGGTATCCAGGGTCAGGTTTGCTGCTTCTTGGTATTGCTCTGCAAATCCTTTGCTTTAACCATCTGATGAAACAGTGACTGTGTCAGATGCAGAACAATAAGAAAATAGTACAAGACTCGTGGGAGTCCCAGCATCTCAGCTTCAGTGTAGCACATCTCTCTTTCCAAAGCTCTCTGAAAATGTTTCCTTGCCCTTTAGGATTTTCTTTGTCCTGGAACAAAATTTGCAAGTGCGTATTTAAACTATAACTTGGGCTTCATAGTAATTGGAGAAGGGTTTTGGGTTGCACTAGCTACTGTCACTCCTGATGCAATAAAAATTTGAAAAGCCTTTGAAGTGAAGATGGGAAACTGGCCATGTGTGCGTTCCAGTTGTGTTTTGCCCCTTTCCAAATTCATATATCTAATAAATGGATCTTCTGCATGAGCAACTTAGCATTTGCTTCCCAAGGCAACGACCAATAACTAAATTCATATCTGGTCTTTGTCAGACATTATTACAAATTATGAGAGCTGGACAGAAGTTTATTACCTTAGTGCTGTTCCCTCTCACAAATTAGGTTCTTGGAGCATCCAGCCAGCTCAGTATCAGAGATCCATTCATCACAATTAGGCTGCTGTGCTGGCAGAGCCACGTCCTGCTGCCTTAATTGACTCTGGGTGTGTGAGGTTGGGGACAGGGCCACACCAGCTGAGAGCATCACTGGGTGTTTCTGTCACAGAGGCACCCACAAGGGCACTCACCTTTGCTCTCTTAAGAATTCTTCTCTCTTGCTCCCCAGGTAGGATAAAGGCAGCAGCAGAGTGCTTTTCTCATCAAGCAGAGGGAATGGTGAGGATTAATTTGGATTTTAGCTGTGGCCCAAGCACCCTTTTAAGCTCTTTTCCTGAGTCCAACCAAACAGGCTCTTACCTGGGGGTACTCCTGTGAAGTGCTTGCCTTTATTTAGGATGGGCTGTACAGGTAGGGCTTAGTGTAGCCCTCAGCCTGAGCAGGTGCTTATCCTCACACAGGATCTTGCTCTCTGACTCTGCTCCCTCCTGGCTCAGCTGCACGTTGCCATGAAAGCTCAGGAAGTCACATAATCTGGTTTTTTTGCTTCAGTCTCCTCGGCTGCGGGAAGAGAGTGGCTCTTACGAGTTTGTTATTGTTATTAAAAGGAAATTAAATTTACACTTCTCTGGGTGCTGTGCTGTGTCCCAGCCAGACGGCTGCTCCCCTGGAGGGACTGAGTCTGCGAGGGCTGGGGCTAAATCTGTTTTGATTCTTCCCTTTATCAGCACCGTATTTCATGTGCCCTTTTGTGCTACACAGACCAAGCTTTGATCTGCATTTAATCTCAAAGTGAGCTTTGTGTGCCAAGTGTTTTTATTGCAGAGCTTGTGCACTGAGACGCCTTTTAGTAGCTGGCACTTGGAAAAGTCTTTCTTCAGGTTATTGTCTGCAAAATCAGTGTGTGTGGAGGAAGCACGGGGATTAGACGGATTTATTTTCTTCTCATTGTGAAGCCACGCTTACAGGCTGCCATCTGAGAGGTTCCTTCAGGCTTGGGGAACGCTCCAGAGGTTACATTTTCCTTTTCTGCTCCTGCTCGTGGGGTGGGGGATTTTTTGCAGAAGGAAAGTGCATAATCTCTTGTTCAGCCTGCATTCCATGGGTGGCTTTGGCTGCAGCAGGTTCAGGACTGGACTGTTCAGTGTCAGTCCCCTTCAGGGGGAGGGTTCAGCCCCCACTCCATGGTTTTATGCTCAGTTTATACTCTTTTATGACCAAAACTGATCATCTTGGCCAGTGCTGGGAGATGCCTCCCAATACTGAAATCTCCATAACTGCAAGAAGTTTCCAGTGGGTTTTGCTTTTTGTGTTTTCATATGTGACATTTCTTTTTGAAACCTGAATTGGAATGATGCTTTGTTCTAAAACTCCTTGCTCTTCTTGTAGGAATTCAGTATTTTGATAATTTGCTAAGCTTAAACTCTACAGCTCTCTTCCTGATAAAATTTTCCACAGGTTGCAGTAAATGTTTATCTAACAGATTTTTTTGGGGGCTATCAAGTGTTTCCTCACACTAAGCACTATCACATTTACTGTGATCTGTCATATATTATTTGTCCTGTCCTCTTTCCAGGGACATGTGACTGAAGTGTTCATCACAGCAGGGGAGGACTGTCAGATTGGAGATAAGATGTTTCTCAGTCACCCTGTGCTGTGTCCAGTAGTAATTTGCAGGGAGTTTGAAGTTGTTGGCAGCTGTAGCTCTGAAACAACACCGAGCTGTCTCCTCTGTGCTATTTCACATGAAACTGAGAATTTTTGCAGTGGTTGTTTCATTTCCCCATCTGCTCATCCCCTGCCTATCTCACGAGGCTGATGGCTTGCCACCCCATCTGCCATCCAAATACCAGGTTCCAGAAAACCACGCGAGAAAGTTTGTGATGCAAATGCAATTCATTGATGTGCTTTTCATCTTGCTCTGACATTTGAGACTGTTGACTTTTCCTCCAAATTGTCTGTACACAGGCCCACCGAAATGCACTTTTCTCTAGAGGGAGAGGAAGTGGAAGGGTTCAAAACTGCCTGAGAGGTATCCATGCACCTTGATGGGTACCAGGGAAAAGTCTGTGCCAGGAAGATGTTTTGGGGCTTTGGGTGGTGGTTTTTTTTAGCTGTCTACATACAGGAACTGCTTTCCATCTCTTAAAACTTTCAGAAGCTGTAAAACTGTGTCGGTCTGGGGTTTGAATCTGCAGTAAAGAATTCAGGTGTTTCATGTCATGGAGTGGTTTGGGTTGGAAGGGGCCTTAAAGGTCATCTAATTCCAACCCTGCTGCCATGGGCACTTACAGGACTGTGGGATGTTTATGAAGGGGGTGAGCAGCTCCACCTCACCTCTGCTAAGTGCATTTTAAGGAAACAGCAGAGAAGCATTGCAGCACAAACACAAGGCAATTAAGGAGATGCTTGTGGCACGTGGTTGTCCCCATGATCCCTGCAAATACCAGCTAAAACAAAGGGGAGTTGTGAGGAAATGGCCATGAGGAGCATTGGAGCAGGTGCTGCATGTTGGGCCCTGGTAAGGAGCACAGCAGCCTCCTGGGTGCAGTGAAGGAGAACCATCTGTACCACCCAGTGTTTTCTTGCAGCAGGGAGAAAAAGTTAATCTCAGAGCCACTCACGTGTTTTCCAATTCCCTGTTTTCACTGAGGGTGTTGCAGTAAGTAATGGTCGATGTCCTGTTGCACTTTGGGCCTGCTGAGCTTCTTGTTAAGGCTTTACCATTAATTTTCCATGTTAGTTCAATTTCTGTGATTTTTTTTTTCAGTGGTTTTCCTAAACATACCGGGCCTGGTTTCCTTATGTGCTGCTGAGCAGTCCCAGCTGGAATGCAGGGGACTTGCAGCACGCCTGAAACTATGGTCCATGAAGTTATTTTATTATGAATCCATTAAGGATTTTGCACTTTGGTGGGTAACGGAGGTGTTTAGGGAGCTTCTACAGGCAAAATGTTTTATTGCTTGTTCAAATGTGAATAGGCTTGGTCCATGCCTGTATCCCACATCCCAGCATCCAGACTGGAGCTGCCACTTGATCCCACCTCTCTGAAACCAGGCTCAGTGTTCAGTTACTCGAGGTGAGAGGCTGTGCAACCCAAATCCCTGTGGAACTTGTCCTGGTGGATGTCACTCTGCGTGGAGCAAGCTTCCTGCTTTCTGTGGGGCAGCTTTTCCAGAAGGCTCTGCAGCTTGCAGGGTATTTTTTTGTTGTGGCTCTCAACACTGTGCCCCAGGCTCCACTAAATAGACAACCTCATTAAAAGAGAAATAGCGATAGTAAAGCAGTGACTTTCTCATGCCATCTAACTCACATTTTTGACATGATTGCTGGACCCTCCAAGTACTTAATTGATTGACTTAATTGATTTAGTGGCACTGGAGGCTACAGCATGGAAATAAAGGGGCAAGATGAGGATAAGGGGTGAAAAAATTTATGATAGGTGCCAAGCAGCCTGAAGGAAATTAGAAATGCTACAGATCTCAGAGGCAGCTAAATCAATTCAGTGTGATGTACAGGGAGCGACCTGGGGGAAGAGGAGAAGCAGGGGATGGAATGGAGGAAAGAAGAGGAAATAATGGCTGGTGGGAGAGACCAGAGTAAACTTAAGGGGAAGAGGAAAGGCAGCAGGCTTGGTGCAGATGGGTATTTTGGACTTTTCAGTTCAACACCAGGCAAAAACTTTGTAGTGTATGAATAAACTACAATAATGACACTGTGTTTACCTTAAAAAAAAGGACTAGTGCATCACAAGTTTGTCTTGTTACCCAGTTTGAGACTTTATCTGTGCTTCCATTTAAAATCTCCAACATTGGCAAGTGACTAAAGTCACAGGAGACCTGAAATAATTTGGAGGATTTTGTTAACAACTGAAACTTAAATGTTAAATTACTTTCTAATCTCTGCAATATGTAATTGACTGTGTTGAACCATAATACAAATTAAGTCTTCTCTGTAATTTGTTCTGTAGTGCTGCAGTGCTCCAAAACAATTTGGTACACCTCACTTAAGGATGGGTAAATGGTTTGTAGCAGCTCTCAGCACAGAGAGAGTAAAAACCTCAAATAGTGTGGTGGAATCCATCAACATTGGCATACAGGGGAGTCAGAAACATCCCTGAGTTGAGAAATAATTCTTGTTTGTGCTTGTGACCACTAGAGACAGGATTCTGATCTTGCATTTTACGGTTGTGAGTCTCTCCTGACTGCAACAGGAGCCCCATTTCTGCTGTGCAGGAGCAAAGAGTCAGGCACATTAAGTAATGCCTGGAGTGGAGCATTGGAATATGTAGGAAGGACTCAGGAGGTGAATTGAGGGCTGTGAAAATGTAGGTGTGTTTATATCTACATTTGAATACACATGTGTGCATGCAACGTTGCTTTTCACGTGTGCGTTCCAACTCAGTGTCCCTCAAACAAGTGAAAAGCTCTCCCTGAACACTCCATCCAGTAAAGTACATAAAAGGATAATTGCAGCCACCTGTACTTAATTTCTGTTTCTATTGATACAGTGTGTAAAATATCAGAACCATTGGAAATGTAGTGACCTTTGAACAGTGAATGTGGATTCCCAAATAAATTGGAACATCTCCATCTGCTCTCTTACCTTGTGGGTGATACTCTTCCATGGTAGAACAATCTTCAAATTTCATTCTGTGAGGAAGGCATCTGATCACAGTTTAATTTCAGTGCAAAACGCTGCCTGGCAATCAATAAAGCAATGTCAGAGAACTTTGATTTAATAGGAGCCAGAGATAACGTTCCCTGTCATATGCAGAATAGAGAGATGGGAACGTTTCATTTCATCGTAACAGATAGCATGTAACTTGGTTTTCAAAAAACCCTAATAAATCAATATCCCTGTATTATCTAAGTAAGACCCCATCATTAATTTTAAACTCTCAACACATCGGGAGAGTCTGAAGTGCACCTTCAGCTCAGCCACGTTCTGCCTGCAGCCACTGGCAACCCTTCACTCTCCCACGAGCAAGCAATCTTGATCTGGGGACGTGAAGAGCCATTTACTGTGAAATGAAAATGAAACACGTCCAGTCTTTTGTTTTATATGGAGCCATCCATCTCTTGCAGGCTGCCTCTCCTCTCGGATCCCAGTCCCCGCCGTCGCTCGCCCTGCGCGCGCTCAGCCTCTCCCCTGCCGCACACCGGCGTCCTCCCCGCTTCTGGGTGTTCAAACTTTCACTTCTCCTTAACTCTAAAAATAACTGGTTGTTTAGAGATTGCGTGGATGCCATGCTGGTTTTCAAAATGTGCTTTTCTCAAAGCCAGCAGGAATCTGGACCTCAAAAGAATTCTCTGTGAGGCTTTGCCTGCTCTCAGAAATAGCATTATCCCTAGATGATATAAGAGCAGGTCAGTATATCAGAAGGTAGAAATTGAAACTAATAGATTGTTTTAGATAAGCTTTCCAAGGACATTATTCTAAGTGGAAATACCTCTCTATTACTTTGATAATAAAATACTGTTTAGTCCAAAGTGAGAAAGGTTCTGGCACTATAAGAGATGCTTCTGAAAGCCTCAGATTCATGTCCTGACTCCGGGCAGAGTTTTGTTCACACATTTAAAACAAAATTAAGTCTTTTTGTTATTACAATTGACCAAAGTGGGATTTTAAATAAAATGCGAACTTTTGCATTCAGCATTGATTTCCTGTTGAGTAATTACATTTACATTCATTTTCTGGGGAAAATAAATATATGGGGTTCTGTTACTGCTTGAAGTGGAATCTCTCTCACTGGCTGATGCTGATTTTTGTAGAGATAAGGCAGGTCTGGTCCTGATTCCTAGAGATAAGGCAGGTCTGGTCCTGATTCTTAGAGATACTGAAGGTCTCAGCTGTAGCTCTGCAGATCAGCCTAGCCTGGGAAGTCACCCTGTGTGAAGCTACAGGTTTCTGCAGCCCCTGCTCACTTATGTACCTAGAAATACTGGTTCTGTGCCTGGGATGCTGTGTAGGTAGTAGCTTGGTAGTGCATTTTCTATTTAATTACATTTCACTTAAAGATACCAGGAAAAATCTTCAGTGGAAGCTTTTAGTCAACGTACTAAAGCAAGTCAAGTTTGGTTAGATTTTGAGATAAAAAGAGGCTTAAAGAGTTCAGATATTAATCAGTTTTCCTATCAGAATGTGTTGGGATCCAGATAAAGTGGTGAAGGAGAAACTACACTGTTTTTAATCAAACATTCTGATGCATATTTTCTCCTGTTGGTTTTTTTTTAGCTACTCCAGCATCACCACGCAGTTCATGAAATTTCCTACATCGCCAAGGACATCACAGACCACCGAGCATTTGGATATGTGTGTGGAAAGGAGGGAAATCATAGATTTGTGGCAATAAAAACAGCCCAGGCAGTAAGTATCAAATCACTGTCATTTTCTGCCATGTGACTCAGCTGAAAAGCTGTTTGTAAGAAGCTGTTCAAGAGACCAGTCTTGGGTTGTTCATGGTTGTGATAAACTGGTCACAGTGTCTGTGTGGATCTTAAAGAGCCAAGTACTGAAACCAGCTTGGGAAAAAGGGAATGTGTTTCATTATTCCCAATTTTTTATTATATATATGTTTTTTATACTTATTATTTGCCTTTCTAGCTGAGCTAGACTGGATGCAGATAAATTTAGCTTTGTTCCTGTACTCATAGAAACCTACATTGTGTGTAGTCTACTGTAATTCCAGTGGATGAGAAACCACTAATAAATATGCCTTTATATTCATCCATGTGCCTTTTATATTCATAATGCTTTTTATATGCATAACTATAATTATCATTAATTTTCAAGCATAGTTAGTTCAGTAGGAATTAACCCAGGCCTGGGTGCTGAGATAGAAATTAATTCTATATGAAGTTTAATTGTGGAGGTGCTCTTAACTGCTCTATCAGCAGGATGGGATAAGAAGTGTTTATTTTCCCCTGCAGAAATTCTCCACCCTGTTTTTGCTTCCATAGGCTGAACCCGTAATCCTGGACTTGCGAGACCTGTTTCAGCTCATCTACGAACTGAAACAAAGGGAAGAAATGGAAAAAAAGGCACAAAAGGACAAACAGTGTGAGCAGGCGGTATACCAGGTACACCAATAAGCTTAGAGTACTGCCACGAAAAGTTTGGGTGTGGAGTTTCCCCCCCAGGTTGCTCCCGAGAGGCTCTGAGCATCCTCAGCACTTCTGACAGCAGTGGGTTGGAACAGTGCTGGGCTTCCAAAGGACCAGTGTAAGCCCAGCAGCCACCCTGAGCCCAGACTAGGATTAAACTGAGCTGAAAGCTGTGACTGGGGTGTGGTGAACCTGGTTAGCAGCTAGAAATGATCCGCTCATTTCCTGCTTAGCGTTTCTTCTAATTCAGAAGGAAAACTTTAATGAAGGTCAGTGTTGTAAGTCAGGTTTTAAGTGTTGTAAGTTGGGTTTTAAGTGTTTTAAAGTCAGGATTTAAGTGTCTCATACTTTAGGGGAGGTTCAATATACTTCTGAATGTGTGTATTTGAATCAAGTCAAACGAGGTGCAGATTGTTAAACTCGGATGGAACTTGAATAAAGTTACTTTGTACCATAATATGACTTTATCTGTATCCTAAAGAAAGAAAACTATAAACTTACCTGCTCATTTTGCTTATTCCTTTGCTGTCCTTTAATTTCTGAGTACAGTTCTTTTATCTCTGCTGTTTATGTTCTTTGCTTTTACTGCCTGTCCTCTTACTTTGCTGTAGACAATTTTGGAAGAAGATGTAGAAGATCCTGTATACCAGGTAATTTCTGAAGCTGTATGGCCTTGGAGTTTCAGAAATGACTAGATACATGTTATCTTCAAACACAGCCAAAACTTGAACAAGGTGTTTTGAAATGTACTGAGAGAGGTCTTGTGAGAAACCTTCAAAACCTCCACAGAAAGTAGCATATTTAGAGATGAAGCTGTAAGTAATAGCACAGTATGTCTGTATAGAATAGGGTAGAATATTATAGTTGGAGTATAGAAAATATTACATGAAATATGTCATTATATTAGTTTAAAATGTGGCTTGTGTATCCGGATTTTAAGTTTCCAAATGAGATTTGTCATCTTTTTTTAATACAAGCTCTTAACTGAAAAGGGAGCTACTCTCAGAGAAGGTGGCATCTTGTTCTGACAGTAATAAGTTGGCATTTTGTCTTCTGCGGAGCCAGAATTTAATTCAGAAGTTGAATATTTGGAAAAAAAACCAACAGTGGCATTGATGTTGTAACACACTCGCTTGTTGGCGTTGGAGCTATGATTTAATAATAGATCTGAAATTTAAGTCTTGCTTCATCCAAGAAAAATGTCTGGGAGCAAAGATGATTATCAGAAGTGTGTCGATATATTCATGTCCGATACCCTGCTGAGTGTGAAGAAGAAAAAGATGTAATTTCATTCTCATGTTTTTGTGCTGAAACAAAATAAGTGATAGTTTACCTTTTTTTTTTTTCCTGGGCATTTTGTGTTCTTCCACTTAGGCAGATCAGTGAGAGGCACTGAAAGGAACCAATTCAACCGTTAGCGAATATTGAACAGTGCCTAAGGTGCAGCAGGGAAGATGATAAGAGTCAGGATGCCCTAAATCACTGTTCAGCTTTTATAATGTCAGGAGTTTTGTTCTGTACTCTTCACAATAAAGCAAGAACCTGAAAATGAAAAAGTGTTGTGACAGCCTTTTGCCACGTGGCCTGTTCCACGCACACCAGCCTGTTTCTCCCAGCTTGGATTTAGCACTTTTATTCATAGATAATAAATATATGTGGAAATAATTGCCATTATGTAAAAGAGGCAAAATTCATGTTGCCTTCAGAAAATTAATATGGGGCCACAGGCAGTCTCCCTGGCGAGAAAGAATTAGGAAGTTGCTCTAATGATCATTAAGAGGAGATTTAGGCCTATTCATTGCCGGTTTATGAAATATGAAACAGCCTTTCCTGGTGCTTCCCAACAAACCGGTTGTCCTGCTGCCAGCCTGTGCTTTGAAGTTGTTTCTTTAATGCCTGCCTTTGTTTTGACGTGGAATTCCAAACGGCCTTTTTCCCTTCTGTTTCATCTCTGACTGTCCCTCTCTGGCGCTGCTGCCATAGTACATTGTGTTTGAGGCTGGACACGAGCCCATCCGTGAGCCTGAAACGGAGGAAAACATTTATCAGGTATAGAAACCTCTCCCTTGTTCCCATTGCAACGACCGCAAGCGTTTAATGAAAAGTGCATTTCATACATAGCTCGCTTTTAGTTTCCATCCATCACCGAAACGTCCTGGCATTTCATTCTGGTGACATTCCCTGCCCAGTCACAATGTGATTTTTCTGTTGTCATATCAGCTTCTGCGAATTTATATTAACTTTGTCAACTCACAAACTTTTGAGTACACCATATGAGGTGATAAGTGGAGATACTCTTTTTTTTTTTCTGTTAATTTTTTGAAATTTTTTTCACCTATTCTGAGGAACATGCTGAAGATGTTTTGTTGGCAGACCGTCTAAGCAATTCCTAGAAATTTCAGTGGTACTGCTCTTGTTTCTGTCTAACCAAGGAAATAACTGAGCAAAACCTCAGAGCTCTCAAGGGATATCCCCCAGACCAGGGAAACCATTTTCAGAGTGCATATGTTGTGTTAAAGCCCAAGCTCGCATTCTTCACGCTGACAAAAAACAGCATTGAAAGCAATATAAAATAATCTTTTGTCATTCAATTTATCCTCAGGGGATCAGTACAAGGTTTATTAAAATATAATGTAATTCATTTTGTATCACATACTAGAGGCAAATCTGAGGGTAGACAGAGATCTTGGTGTGCTGTGAGAAAGTCATGACTCAAGGAAATGTTTAGTGTGGAGGGGAGGGAGTTTCGAGCAGTGATTAAGCATTTCATCCAGCTGGACTAGAGGTTGATCTGCTTACAGGAAAAGTTTGTAAGGTAGGCAGGAGCAAGGGTAGAACAAAAAGACAAAGTATTAAGTAATGAGAAAATGCAGGAGGATATGTGAGCTAGTGTCGCTGTAAGCCGAAATAAAAAGGAGCTGAGTGGGCAAGGGAAATGCAAGTTGAACATTAGATAATCACGTCTTATAGATGCCATCAGAGGGTCATTCATATGAGATTCATTAATCTCTCCCTGCTGGTCCCCTGGCACCCCCACCACGCACACTCAGAAGCACAGCTTTCTGCATCTCCAGACCAAGAGGTGCAAAGCTGTCAAGGTGAGAGTCTGCCTAAGGCTGAACATTTTCGGTGGTGAAAGTTTGACTGTTCTCAGCAAACATTAAGAAATTGCTACTCTAGTTGTCAGGTTTGTGCTAGAAACAAAAATCCCATGAGAACTCCATTTGGGGGAAAAAAAACGGTGATTGTTGTTCATCAAAGTGTGGAGGTTTCAGTGACGCTTCACAGAGTTATTAGTGGAAGGAAGCAAAATGGGGCTGTTGTTCCAGTGTTCGTACATCTTCCAGCAAACATCTGTGGGTAGGGAAGAAGTTGGAACTGTATTCTGAGGAATGGCCCTGAGAACAGGGGGACTCTTTGGGCAGTTTCTTTTCCTTAAAATGGAAATAGAAGGTGATAAGCAGGTAGTGAGGCCTTGCCTCATCTCAAGGTACTGCTGTTACTGTCCTCTAAGTCACCAGAGAGTTGCTCAAGGCTTTATTTGACAGTACCTGGATGTGATGAAGTGTTTCCTCCCACAGTGGTCGCAGGGAACGCCTGTGATTAATGAGCCATGCTATGGATATTCACAGTCTGGCATTGTCCTCTGTGTTTACTACAGGCACTACTTGAGTACAGCAAATGCAGAACTGGGGAGTTAGGAGTCTTTTTTTGGTGTCTCTGTAACTGATGGATGCTGAGGTGTCAGTGCCACAGACTGGGGTGTAGGCGTGGGTTTCCCAGCTCCCACGGGCTCCCGGAGCTCTTGGCTTCCATGAAGCTGGGTCTCCACAGCTCGGATTTTACACTCATCACTGACAAAATTGTTTCTCTTACAAGGTCTTGGTAGTCTCAGGACCATCAGGCTACTGTTAAATCAGAGAAGATCCTCTTTTATTTTTGGGGGTTTTTGATTGATTGGTTGGTTTTGTGGTTGTTTTTGTGGTTTTGTTTTTTTTCTCTTTTTTTTTGATGCATATTTGTGGCAGCTTCTATTATTTACTGCAAAGCCTTCCCCATACCTCACATTGCTAAACATGTAACTGCTCAATAACCTCATGCAGCCTTGCTTCAGCCTCACCAAACCTCTCTGCTGGTGCTGCTCTGGCTTTTCATTTGCTGGTGTGCAACAAATTCACTTCTCCCTTGGTGGAAGAGATTCGCACCCCGTGGGGAATTGCAGATGAAAGACACGTGCAGAAAGTGACAATTTCTATTTCTTTTTAGCATAATAGAGGTCACAACTTTCTTTTTAAGCATTCTTTCTCTGTCTGTCACCTTTCTTTGATACATTACCCCAAAGACTGTCTGTGTCTGCTCTTTTAATATTATCTATGTAAGTTGCTGTAATTTGTTAGGCAAGGACTCATTCACCGAGCACATACCAACCCTCAGATTGCTCAGCAGCATCTCCTCTCCTCCCTGGTGTTCTGGCGAGGTGGAGATGGGATTTTGGGAGTTGGTTTGGGGTGTTTGTAGCAGCACTGGTCTCTCTGGAGAGGCAAGTTCTGCTCTGTGAGGAGCTGACAATGCGAGATGGGGGGTTCTGAATTGTGGTGCTTTTATTGCTGCAAGATGCAAATACATCCAGATGGTTCACAGCCTGTCACAGAGACAGAGCTGACAGCAGAAATAGTGCTGGTACCTCTTACTGGTGCTGCTAATCAAAGGAGGAACAGCAATTCCCTGCAGCCCCCCAGTGTAAGCAGAGATGCAAGCAAGTGCACAGCAAGTAAAGGCAGCAGGTCAGGCAGCACCGAGCTGGGAGGGAAAAGTGGCTTTCAGAAAAGTTTCTGTCTTCATATGAGATGCAAGGAGCTTTTCTCTGAGTGTAAATTGGAGTAGAAGAAGGGGGATTGATAGTGCAGGGAGATGCTCATTCCACAGTCAGCTCTGGATATATGTGCCAATTGGGATGACTTCATGGAAAGGCTGGAAGGAGGAAGAGGAGAGTGGCTGAAAGGGAAACGTTCCAGAGGAAACAGAAAAAAATATACACCCTAATGAAAGTTTAGAAATAGTCTATCTTTCCATGTTTCCCCTTCTTTTGTGAAGACTCAGCTTTCCAGTGACTTCTCAATAGACCCTTCCTCCTTCCTGCTCTGACACTGTCACCTGCAGCTCTCTCTCTTTACAGACTGTTACTGCCATGACACTGAATTTTTACCAGTTTCACATATCTAACATCGTATTGGCTTTAGTGGAAGTGGCCAGAGAAAACCAAGGCAAGCAAATCATTCCCAGGATACGAATAGAAGAAACTTTTTGCAAAGTTCATTCATTCTCTTTGAGAGTTCTTGACAAACTTCTTCAGTTTCAATGTGCACCAAGTTAAAGACACACAGTTCCTTGTGAGGGCTGTGGTGGGGTGAGAGAACAGGAGGAACAGCAGTACAGAGAGGTTTTAGTGTATTACACAGAATTAGGCAGAATAATTACACAGAGTAAGAAATGATAGCACAACTCAGTGAATAAGTAACATTTCTTCAGCTTCCCCTAGATCAGTCTAATATCAGAACCTTAAGATATTTGTTGTCTTACAAAACAAAAAGATGATAATTTTATCATATTTGCAATATCATCTCACTGACCCATGAGGTTTCATCGTTGTCTGAAATGTAACTTTTGTGCTCTGAATGCCTTGTTTGCTGGAAGAGCAGCACTGATGGGAGCAGGTTACTGCTCTTGTTGCTTTTGGCATTTACAGTGGACGCTCGGTGCTTCTAGGAAGGAAAAGAAATATAATCACAAAAATATGCAAAGCAGTGGTCCTTGGGCAAGCACAGCCCAGTATTACATGAGCAGGTTATAAATCCCCCTGGTATAAATCATGGCTGATGGCTCAACTAAAGGCTCACATGAAGTTTAAGTGCATCGTCCCCTGTCCATGTCTCATGTGCCAGCCTTCAAGAGGCCTTAATTCCTTAGTAAAACTGCAGCATTATAACCAAATATCTCATAGAGCAGCCAACAGGCCCCATCACTGCAGTCTTAGGAGTTTTTTTAGATGATTAAATGAATTGGGAGGAAGAAATCTGACACCAGGTGTAACATCTCTTACCCTCGTCTCAGTAACTCTATTCTGTGTCTCTTCCTCTGGGGAGAGGATGAACTCACCTGACCATAACTTGCATTGCACATCTCTAACCCCTGAGTTAAAGGAAAAAACAACCATTTAAGTAGGAGGGAGCTCCAAGTACACCTGGCCTTCACGCAGCCAAAATTATCTGAGACCAGAAATCTCCTTTCTGAGCACTGCTGGGCTGTAAAAAATTCAGATAGAAGTTTTATTTCTTCAGTGTTTTCTCCATTAATGGTCCTGCTTGGGTGAGAAGGCAGCCATCCTCGATTTCATTAGTACTAAAAAATTAGTATTAAATAAACTACTAATTTATGTACACCCTGTACATAAATACTAGTTGCTCTTACCAATTTTTCATCCAAGCTGCTTTTGTAGTGACCTCAGTTTTCCTTTGCTGTTGCAGGTTCCTACCAGCCAAAAGAAGGAAGGTGTTTATGATGTGCCAAAAAGTCAACCTGTAAGTGTAAGTATCTTCCCTGTTTGTATGCACCAAAGGAAGTGTGGTTTTTAGCTTCTGTGGCTTTCATTATTGTCTGTAACGTTTGGTGCCTTCCTCGTGGTGTGACTTTTGCCAGTGATGTGTTAGGGGTTGGTTGGGATTGTGCTGTCATTTATAACCATCTCATTCATTGCTTGAATCTCCTTTCTTGTCTTCTCTGACTCATTTTTAGGCAAGGCACCATTTGTAAACGTGTTGTTCATGGCCAGGAGTCGACAGTGAGCCTGTTAATGCTTGAGGTGCTGCCTGGTTTAGAAGGGTTCCTTTGGTACCCAAATGTGTATTATTTCTGTAGTGCTCGAAGTATACAGGAAACTAAGATTAATTCGGCTTAATTTTTTCCGTCCTGTGCCTTGCATGGGCAGAAAAATATTAAAAAATAGGGGTAATATGCTGTTGTATCCAAAAAACAGCATTGCCTCCCTGTGTGTTGTCATTTTGAAAAGGTGAAGCATTTCTTCCCAGAATTTGTAAGGAATGGTAACAAGTGATTGAGAGAAGTGACAGAGGCCTTAGAACAAGGTGTGCATTTGCTGGAGGGTGGGTTAGGCTGTTCAATATAAAACTGTGCAGTAAATGCCTCAAGAAATTGTTGGATTGCTTTGGTTACACGGAAAATTAGTATTTGTGAGGATTTATGGGAGAACGGAGAAAAAACAAGGAAGAGGTCAGGAATTTTAGTGTAGAGTAAGTATGGGAAAGATGCCTGTGTTCAAGAGAAGGAGACATTTTTACATCAGGATGTGGTGCTTGCACAGCTTGGGCCGACCAAGATGTGGAATAAAAGAAGAAAAAGCCGTGGAGGGGCTGGATGGGGACCTGGACTGTGACACTTCTGGGCTTTCCACAAACAAACAAACAAACAAACCCTGCAATAAATATTTCATGATGAGCCAGTAGGAGCAGGGAGGCATCTTCATGTTGCCTGCAAAAATCTGGTAAAATAACTCACACTGTATCATTAATTGAGGTATTTGTGGGCATGGAATAGCTCTTGATTTTTCACTTATTTTTCGTGTAGTTTTTCATATTGTTCAGTGTTACAATTTTTCTGCTGTGCTTTTCCTGTGACTCTTTTATTATCCCTTCAGTGATGGTTCAATTTTACTCAGGGTACAGTGTGTAATTTAGGTTGTTGCAGTGTGACTGGGAGTGCAGTACACTTTGCAATCATGTCTGCAGACACTCTGGTACTACTCTGTCCTGTAAATAGCAGATGTGAGATACAGGACACATGAAACCTACTCTGTAATCATCAAATACATTTAATCTGCCCTCTCCATGAAGCTGGTTGCACCTTTTCCTTTTTTTTTCTTTTTTTTCTTTTTTTTCTTTTTTTTTTTTTGCTAGTTCATGGTTAAATTTAAAGGGATTAAAGCTTTTCCTCTAATCAAGTTCTGTACATTAATTAATGAAGAAAAGGAGAAGAGGAAGAAAGAGGTAGCTGAGATCCTGTTTCACCTTTTTATATCAGTATGTATTAAAAGAAAAAAAAAAAGGAGCAATAGCTCTTAAAATTAGCAGTTTAATATTCCACTGCCCATCTGATTTATTACTCACATTTCCACATGTGAGACTCTCTGTCATTGAGACACTTGCCATAATTCTGTTTTCAATTTATAGCTGTCATTATTATATAAACCTCTAAAATTCAATCTGAGGGCAAATAATCAAGCTCATCTACCTGGTTTGAACGTGTAAGGACGCTTCCTTTATTAGGAGGTCTTGCTTTCAGTAATTTCATAATGGATGAATGAAGTGAGCAACTTTTTTGTGGCTCCTGGTAGGTTTCAGGCACCATGAATTCTCTCTGCTGACGATAAATTCAGCTCTTAATAACAGTGCAGCAAGCTCTGGTTGAGTTCAGGCTGAATTGCCCAGGGTCCCTGGACAGGGATGGAGTTTCCATCTTGGGATTGTTTTCCTCTGGTGTGTTCCCAGGCAGGTTATCTCCAGTCTCTGCACAGAAAAGTGAGGGATACTGAAGTAGCCATCCAGGTGCCCTTCAGCCTTGGCTCTCTGTAGCCGGTGCAGGGAATTGGCCAATTCCCAGGTTGGATTGGGCTTGCAACAGCCTGCTCCAGTGGGAGATGAGCTTTAACACCCCTTCCAACCCAAACCATTCAGTGATTCTCTGATTCTATGAAATTCCTCCCATCTGCACAACATGTCCCTCTCAGGTGGAAGTAAATGTACATCTGCATGTGGTTCTTTTGTGGCTGCAGATGAATTTTAAATGACCTGCAGGTACGATGACTTCTAAAAGGTAGGCTTAGGTGGGGTGAGATCCACCACAGCATAAAGGCTTGAGGGCAGAATCCCCGTTTCAGAGGCTGCTTTGAGACTGGGCAGTGTAATTCACACTGATTTTCAGTAAGATACAGCTCCCTAAGGTACCAGAACCATTTGGGCAGCTGTTTCTCCATGGATACGGGATCCCCGCTGAGGCTGAAGGTGTGAAGCATCTCCCTGGTGCTGCCAGGGAGAGGCAGGAGAGTTCAAATTGTGCATTCACGTGCTCACCAGGGCTGTGCCATTGTGTGAGGCCGTTTGTCAGCAGGTGTCAAAGTGCTTTATAGCCTGGCTCCTCATGATCTCTGATATCAAGTAATGTAAATACGGAGCAAATGAGGCGGAAAGGAATGAGCCTCGGATCCCGGGGTTGGAACGGACCCACTGAACTCAATTATGAGCAGTGGCTGCTCGCCAAGTCACTTCCCTGACATTGGGATGAAAAGATTGCTTGCTCAGTGTAATTCTTGTGTTTCCCCCATCTCTTTGCTGCATCCCTTCCCAGCACATCTTTCTCTCCTGCAGTTTTCCTCGGCTGGGTGTGCAGCTGAGCTCCAGACACACACTTTTCCTGGAATTCAGTTCCCTCCCAGTACCTCTCCCTTCCTCTGTATCAACTCACACTTCTTGAATCCATTCTTAATTTCCCTCTGCTCCTTCCTCAGACCAGGTCTCCTATTCCCATCCACTGAGAGTAGACATCAAGATAAAGCAAGCAGCCTTAACCCAAAAAGCTTCTGTTAAGTGGTGCATGCTCCACTTAGAAATTCTAGTTCTGTGTGTGAAATTACTGTTCTAAAAAAAGTGGGAATGTTTAATGAGCTCTTTTTGTCATAATTTCCCTTCGTCTCCCCATTAAACATCCACGTCAAGTTCTACCTGTCATGGTGTTTTTAGCAATAAGAGTCAGACTGTAAATACCCTTCACAGAGACTGTCAGTCACGTCACAATAAAACCTTCTATCCTCATCAAAATGTCTAAACTATCTGCTTAACAGTTTCATGAAGGCTTTCAAGCAGCTCATCTCACTGCTGTGTGAAGATCCAAGGCATGGGAGCTGGTGCCTTACAGTGCAGGCAGTCCCTGGGTTGGTGCCAGCTGCGTGGGGAATGTTAAACCAGGGTGGAACAGACAGGGAGAAACTCGGCTGCCCTAGGACACAGTGGGGGACGAGCAGGTGAAGCTGGACCTGAGCCTGCTCAGGTTTGGAACCCACAAGATCTGCCTGGTGGTTGTTTGGGAAGCTTTGGGAAAGCTCAGGTTCGGTTCTGGCTGAGATTGCAGTGCCATTCCCATGTCCGGCTTCTCCCGAAGTTTGCATCAGTGGCTTTGCAAAAACAACTTGCAGCCTGGTGGTGTTGACTTCAGCCTCACAGTCAGGCTTCCAGGATCAGGTTCTCAAACATGAGGAGAAAGGGAGTGCACAGTCCTGGTCTCTGGCCACCTGTGCTGGGAAGACTGTCCAGTTTTATTTACATTTGCTGAAAGAGACACCTGTGTTCAGATGTCCTGACTTAGTGACGCTCAATTAAACCCCGTGTAGGAGGTTTAATACTGCAGTGAGGGACCTGCATTTTTAACAGGTACAGCTGCTTGTTGCAAAATTGGAAAATGTGTTAGTTTGTTAGGACAATGTCTTGTGGCCTGGGTTGATGTTTTGGTGGACTTTTTTTTGGTTTTTAGGCAGAATCATAGAACGGAAATCATAAAATGGTTTGGGTTGGAAGGGACCTTAAAGATCTTCTGTTCCAGCCCCCTGCCATGGGCAGGGACATCTTTCACTAGACCAGGTTGCTCAAGCCCCATTCAGCCTTTTTTTGAGCTATCTTTTCTGGGATATTTTTTGCTTTATTCCTTTATAAAAACTTTATTGGCACAGGAAGCAGAAGCCAAGTCCTCTTCCCTAATCTTCCCAGTTTATAAGATCTTTAACGTAAAGTGATGAAGTTCCTTCATGTGTGTTAAGTCCATGGTTTACGTGGAATTCAACACTTGAGCTCAAAGGCATTTCAACCGCTTCTTGAAAAATTGTTCTTGAATTGCCAGGTAGAGCAAGACAAATCAGAAACTAATGAATTTAACCTGAGTTCAGAGTCCGATTTCCAGCAATCAGGAGGGTTAGGTGTTAGAATTAATCCATTGTTTGTGTATAGACACCTAAAGATTAAGAACCTTGCTCTGGATAGTTTCTGAGCATTGGAAATCTGCCCGTGCAAACTTCATGTTTCAGACCATCCCTGATTTTACATCTGGCCTGTCAAACAGCAGGTTTTAACAGTGTAGGAATGCACTCAATTCACAGAAAGGAGTAAGATGTCCTAATTTAATTGTTCTTTTATGCCATATGGATATTGTGGGCCGCATCTTGAGCTGATGTTAATCCGTGGGAGTTGTCCTGCTAGCTGGCTTTGCATCCCTGCATGGGTAATACCATTCCCACAGTGTGATCCTAAACCCTGCTCCACCAGCAGAATGATTACGTGCTATCAAAGTGCTGAATTTGCTTTACTTCCTAGTGCAATCCTTGAGGATTTTGGGGCATAATCACGTAGTGTGGGGAAGCTGTAATCCAGCAGCGCTGCCCTTGATCAGTTTGTCGCTGTTCTCTCTCTGTGATGTTCAAAGAGCAAGAAGAATAAACAAAACAAAAAACCCCCAAAGCTGCAGGCTTTGCCTCGGTGACACAGTTTTCTCGGTGGATGTAGGGCACATGGGTGCTGCCATGTGTGTGGCAGTTTAGATTTGTGTTTTTAATCCAGAGCTTGGTCAATATAAATGAATGGGAAACATTGCAGTGGCCCCCCACAGTTATGGAACCTGTTGGGTCACATGTCTGATGGCTTCTTGTGTATTTGCACTCCTAAACTTCCCTGGGTGCCTGGGCATTTTTTGGGGTAATATCCTGCACCTTTTGATAATATCCAAAGTGGAGAAAAGAGTGTACTTGAACCATAGATGAATCTGATTGATTGTGGCACAAAGTTCTGACACATATTATGAATCTTTTTTGTCTTTTATTTAATGTGACCAGTGCAGATTTTATCTGATAGCAGCTGATCTATTAAGTTGACAGCTGCACCTTGTGTTGATTCACTACTTTTGGATTTGCTCAGAGCCCTGCAGCTCATAGTCATTTGCTAAAATATTTATTTACAGACCATCTGCTTTATAAGCAGTGAAGTTTTCAGCTTTACCTGGTCTGGATCTCTGTATGCCTTAAATTTTATCAGTTGCACAAATTGGGGTTTATTCACAAATTAAAGAGCATACAGTTCTGGGGAAAGTGTTGTATGCACTTGGCACCAGTTTGGGGAGAAGTAGCAGTAAGTTTTTGCAGATTCTTTCAGTGCCACCCTACATTATTAAGTACAGAAGTACACAGGTCTTGGCTTATTTGCCTGCTGAAACTCATGGGATTTCAAGGTTTTGAAAGCACCATGATGACAAGGTATTCAGTAGTGAAGGTAGAAATAACTTGTTTCTGAAGTTTGGTTGGAGTTCCAGTCACCTGTTGTTTTGAAAGGCATTAGATACACCTGTCAAACGATGCCTTGCAAGTGTTTTAAATAATAAATATGAGGCTGTGCCTAATTCCATTCCACTGTTAAGTTTATTCCCTGCAAGCATCCTGTCACAGTCCAGAAGTGGAGTTTGGCTCCCACGTGGAAGTTTGGGTTCTCATGATCTCTTGTGCCTCCCACCTGCAGTTCAAGGAAGCCACCTCATGTCCCCGTGATGTGATCCTGACATGAAAGGGCTCATCTTTCCCTGTCCTGACCCCGTGTCTGGGACCTTTGCACCAGCATCCCCTGTGCCTGGGAAGTTTCATTTCCTTGGGAACGTGTAGTTTGGGAGCTGCATATGTCTGGCTCCAAGCTGGAGTCACTCTGGTGGACTCTTGATTTATTAGAGTCTGTCAGAGAAAAGTGGTAATTGAAGCATTTTAAATACCATTTCCTCTAAGAGTAAATACCTCAAGTACACAGGGAATTCAGAATTAAGTTCCCTGCAAATGAAGAGAAAATAAACAAATGAGTAAGCGTCTGTTTTGATCATATGAAGAGTTCCTTAATTTGAAGGAAGCTATCGAGCAACAGTGGAGCAATTCCAATTCCCTCCACACGCCTCAGTAATCTGGGATGTCAATTATATCCAGCAGTCCCAATTCTTCAGCTGTGCAGGACTGACTAGCAGGATTTTTAACCAGCACATCCAGTGCTTCCCAGTCACCAAACAAAGGAAACTGGACAGCTGGAGAATGCAGTGGAGCTCAAGGCTGCCCTGTAATTGGGTACATCACACGCAGGAGTTGGGTTTATGGCTTCAGGAGAATTCCCTGAAGAAGAATGGTCATGACCACTTGTTCAGAGTTACCCTGTGAAACTGAGAAGAGGAACTTTAAATGGGAGGATTCCCATGGGATTCTGAGCACTGGATTTGTATCCTGTGCAAGCATCAGATGCCCAAAATGCCTGTGTTTTGGATAAAAAATCCATCAGTAGTTTTATGGCAGCTCATGTTGCTGGCATGACCTGTACTGAATGGGAATTTCCTCCATCCCTGGAAGTGTCCAAGGCCAGGCTGGATGGAGCTCTGAGCAACCTGGGGTAGTGGAAGGTGTCCCTGCCCATGGCAGGGGGGGGAACTGGATGAGTTTGAGGTCCCTTCCAGCCCAAACCATTCTTGATTCCCCAGTGAAATGTTCCCAGCAGCCTTACAAGGAAAGTGGTGTGCTCGGCTGTGGCTCTGTACATCTGGGCTGGTAACAGCAGTCTGTACCTGGGAAGGTTCATGGCATTTGAGGATCTTTGGGATCTGTAGGAAGCTGGAGATTGCAAAGACACTGACAATTTTTTCTTGACACACGTTCTTCTGTGTATTCTCTTTAATTGGGAAGTAATTGAGCAATTTTTTGTTGAGTTCCCATGCTACTTCATTAATTCAGCAGCAGTTTTACAGGAAAACAATGTCTGTGGGATGTTTTCAGCGTGGCTCAACCTACCAGACACGGTTTGACTGATGATGGGTTTAGTCACGATGCCGACATTCTCCTTCATTATGGTTCTAATTGTTTTTTTTAGAAAGAATTGTAGTTAATTAGCAAGCTCCTTGCAGCTCATGGAGCTTGTAGCCATACCAACAGTTGTGGCGTAAGGTGCAAACTACTGGGGCTTTGCTGAGCTGCAGTAACCATTTGAACCATCAGGAAAGTTATTTGCCATAGCCAAAATATTTACATGTTCAACTGAAATAAGATAGAAAATCTTCAGTTTGACCAACCATTTGACGTGTCATTTGACTTCCATGTAAAATCCACAGTAGAGGAAGGAAATTGGAGATGCAGAGAGGCTGTGGTTGGGTGACTCCTCTTTTGTCTGCTGGGCTGTGTGCTACAGCACTGGCCCTGAATGCAGGAAACCAAGTTTAAATCCCTCTGCTGCCTTAAAAGAGTTGAATAGCTAATACCCAGCTCAAAGGTTAATTACTAATTGCTGGTTATTTGCTATATTTAGTATCCTTCATACTCTTTTTTTTCTTGCTGAGCTCTGTAGCAGAGTACAAGTTAATTACCACGTATTTTTTTCATTCTTCTGAGCACCATCTTTGCTCCATTCTCTGAGATTACAAAGCCACGTTTTGTAAGATGCTACTTTTATCGTCTTGTTTGCAAAAGTACAGCAGTATTAAGCAGGTTTTCTCGTGCCATATGTCGGCGTAGATCCCTTGCTGCTGGTGAAAAACAGACTGAGTAGCAGAAGTTAGATATTCTGTCTTGATATGTGTATGGGAGTGAGAGAAGAAGGTGCTTCACACTCCTGTGAGCACAAGAGCCCTGTTTTAGATTTCCCTTTTAAAATCTGAACTTCTGGATTGCTTAGAAAAGATGTTTTTCAGAGGAACTTGATGATCAGAGGGAATACCGTAGTGGAAGTGGATCAGTTTTATGAGGTTTATGAAAGCTGCAGTTATATTTGTCTCTTACCCTTGTGGGTGCCTTCCAGCTCAGGATATTCCATGATTCTGTGATTACCGTTGCTTCTGCACTCTGAATTTTTCTCCAGTTCTTGGATAATAAGTTATTTTTTAGTGAATAGTGAGAAGTGTCATGAGGAATTCCGCTGCCGGCTTGGAGTGGTTTAAAAGTGCTCCTGGCTTGGAGTGGTGCTGCTGCTTTAAGGAGCCAGATTTACATATTCCATGTTTGAGAAAGATTTACAGGGTGTCTCACGTGCCTGTATGGGAAGATGGAGCTTTCATTACAGGTTTGGTGTCACCAGGATACAAAGATTAATTCTCCTTCCTCCGCCCCGGCCTGCGCGGCCGCTCGGGAGGGACTGGTGGGCTCCTGGCTGGCTGAGCTGGAGGGGTGTTGCACATTCAACACCGTGCCTTTTTGAATAATTAAAACAAGCTTTTACATCACTCTGTGGAGGAATCCTCATATGGAGAAAGACCAAGAGCTGGAGCCTCTCTCCAGGCTTCTGGTTATGTTGTGTCAGGCGCTGGGGGAGGAGGGAGAGGGTTGTTGACTTGGATTGCCAAGTTTGAGCTCTTTGGTGTTGAAAAGCTGAACCAGAGGAAGGTTCAAAAGGGCGAATTTTTGCCCATGTTGCTTCCTCGACACGGCCACTTTGGAAAGCTGATCCGTGCTCCAGCAGAGAGTGTTGTTTCACCCTCAGGAAGTGTCTCCTCACCGTGTGTGGAGATGGTGGGAGGTGCAGCTCGAGTGTGACGTGGCAGTGGGACACTGGGGGATGCCCCCTGACATGTTGGGCAAATGTCTCCTGCAAGGTCCTGCTGCAGCACTGGTGGGGATTTCTGCTGGTCCGTGGAGCACTGGGTGCACATTCCCTCTGTGCTGGGACCTTCAGCTTATCCTTCAGCTTAGGTTTCTCCTTCAGCTGCTCCCACGGAGCCGCCGCAGCCGCTGGAGCTCTGTCCCTGGTGCTGGAGGGTGGGGGACAAACAAGGGGGCTGTCAGAGCACAGAGTGATGGCCAAAACTGGGCGCTCCTGAAGGTGTAAAGCCTTCTGCTCTCATTTAAAGAGTATTTTCAAAGTCTCTGGAGTTCTTCGAGTGGATGGACACAGCTTTTCTTGCACTTTCCTCACCTGGGGCTGTGGGAACACAGGGTCAGCTCCAAGAAGGTACAGGACTGCATCTGTTCCTGGTTGTGTACAATGACATCATCTTCCTTTAGCTTTGCCTTTTCCCACTCTTTTCGTCCTCTTTTCTTCAGCTCGGTGATGAGATGAGGGGGGAAAAAAGCATTCTAGGCTGTTTCTGAGGTTTTTAAGCGACATGGGATTACTGGCTGGTAACTTGTACGAAGCTTCTCAGTCATCTTGGACTTGATTTTCAACAGGCTGCTGTTGTTTGTGTCTGCAGAAATGAAGTCTCCAACATTACAATAAGCATTACCTGAAATTCAGCATTCTGAAGTGATAATGTGCTGAATGTGTGGATGGACACAGATCTGTATAGATGTGAGGGCAGTATATTGCCCCGTGTATTTACATACACACAAACTATAGATTTAAATACAAACTGAATTGACTTATGTAATCATCAAAATTGCTATGGAAAGAAAATAATTATCTTAATTATGTTTACATTGATGTTACAGTTTCCCTAGTTAGAGAAGTGTGTGGTTTTTTCTGCAGATACTTGGCTTTAGTGCTTTTGTTGTCCAAAACTCATTCTGTTTTCCCCTGAGGATGTTAAATCCCTTCTTTCACCAAGCCAGGGAGAAGTTCCATTAATGTAAGCAGGATCAGAGCTCACTGGGTATGCTTACTGCTGAATTAATAAATATTTGGGAAAATAAATAGGTGTGTCACAAGTGGTAAAATTGCTTTATGCACAGGAAGATGAGATTTAGCACAAATGAAGTGAATGTTTGCCCCACATCCCAGCAGCATTCAGACTCACTGTTTTGACTGCCTGATTTCATATCTGTGCTCACAGCAAGATGGAAAGGGTTTTCATTTCAATGCTGAAGTCAATAATTATGGAGGTTATCATTTTCATGCTCAGGAATTCATGTCATTTTCATAAATCATTCATCTCATTTCATAAATCATGCTTTACAGCTGGAGAATGGAAACTTATTGCTGGACATTGATGAAAATCTTGTTTCAGTCACTCAGGTAAGGTTGTGACACTAAAAAATATTTTAAGGAAATATAGCTGAAATCATCTATAGGAATAGTGCAACTGGAAAATGTTCAGCCTGAGATTAACTTCACTGGAACGTAGCTAATATAAGATGTGAATAATCTTAATGAAGCATAAGGGGTGAAATCAGTTCTGTAGTGACAGTGAAATCACAGAAAAAAAAGGGAAGTGTTTGGTGTCCAGGATCTCGTGTGCTGCAAGTAGATAAAGGCAGCTCTGTGTCAGAGAAGATGCATTTGTTTATTCAGGCTGAGAACTGGGTTGTAGAAAAAAGAATCCTGAACCATTTGGGACTTTAAAATCCACCTCCAAGTGTTGCTGTTCAAAGCTGCCTCCAGTCAGTAAATGAAGGTGTTGTGTTCCCACTAAATTTGTGTTCACATTCTGTGATGTGGTTCTGTAGCTCCTGTTGCATATGAGGTTGCTATTCTGTAAAAAAATAATTCCCCTGTAAATGTATTTCTTTCTTCCAGGGGAATATTGTGAGTGAGTGTTTATTATAACAAAGTGCTGTTGACTTTCCTATCACTCTCTCCAGCTGCCTGTTTAGAAATGTGCCTGCAGAGCTTTAACAGAATTATATCTGTGAGAGTATCCAAAGATCCATCACCTTGAAGCACTCTGAAAAGTATTACTATTCCCATTATCCAGGAGTATGGAGGCACAGGGATCTGAGTTACCACCTTTCAAATGCATGTCATATAATCCAGAGTTCAAAAGTATACTGACTATCAATTTCCAGTATTCCTGTGAAACCTATAATATTTTTCCCACAAAGAACGTGTAGCTTTGCACACAGCTGTGTGTACCCTGCCTTTCCCCATCCTCCCTGGCTTGCTCGTCTGCTCCCTCACGTGGGGTGGAGGCACAGGGGAGCTTTTGCTCTTGGAAAGAACACAAGTGTTCCTTAGCAAACAGTGAACAGTTCTCGAGGGGGCAGGAAAAGGGCAGGTTTGGGGTGCTGCTAAACAAGCAGTTTGGAGAGATGAGAAGAAAGTGGCTCTTGGAGTATTTCAGTGTCACCTGACACCTCTTGAGTCAGTAGTGCCTACAGGAGGCTTGAAGTGATTTCCAAATGAGTGCTGCTGTTGTCATTACTCCCACTTTCCTGGGCATTTTAACAACCCTTGCCTAATGTGTTTGTGCACAGAGCAGAAGGGGCTTAGGCTGGGTTTGTTGCTTGTTTGGGGTTTTTTTTCAGGAGCTACTCCTGGCAGCATTTTAGTACAGAGCACTAGAATTGGTGTACCCTGAAGAAAACGTGGCTTTCCCTATTTTTCCCTTCTGCATTTCCATGCAGGTACTTAGAGGGATATATAAGCCCATAAGAAGGAAATGCATTGTGATAGCACTAAAGCAATGTGATCTTTTTAATATGAGACATGATGTGAGAAAATGTGAGATAATTCATCCCCAGGTACATCGTTAGGCACGGAGCTGAGAATCATCCAAGCTGCTTAGGCAAATTCCAGGTCTGAGTGATTGTGGTGTTGCTTTTATGTGTGGGAATAGAGACTGGATTGAAAAAATAAATGAACTTTTGATACGTGTAGTCTTACTCCTTAAGGGATCATTTGTAAAGGAAGGTTGAAGGAAAGAAAAAAAAATCTTGGGGTGATCTTGGTCTCTTGGAAGGTTGTAAAGGCAGTTTGGTTAATGTCCAAAGCACTCAGGGGCTGCTTTTGCAGGACAAGATGCAACTGAATGTCAAACCTGTCTGTGTGATAGCAGGACCCAAGGTTTGTGTGCCTAAGACGGGGAGGAGATTCAATGAGCTAAATTAAGATTTGCGTTCAGTCTTGTTCATAATGAGAATTGTGGCTTTCCCACATTTTGTGGGTGTGATCAGGTGTGACACTGGGAAAACCAGTAAGAAAGGTAGTGGAGAAAGGGAAGTTCTGAGTTCCCAGCAAAGCTTTCCAGTATAACCACCCTGATAAGGATGGTGGATGGGGTTGAGGTTTCCTGCAGAGCCCTGAGGGATCTGTGCTTTAACATCCCTGAACTCCAGCTGAACTCGTTTGTAGGTGGGTGGAAGGGAGTAAATTTGCTCTAGAACACGTGAAGGAGCTTTGATTATGCAGCCACTCAAGTTGCTTCTTTTAATAAAGTGTGTTTTCTCTTCTGGTCCAGTTAGCCAGGCCTGCATGGGTGACCTCCTTTTGAGCTCCCAGTGAAGGGCGTCCTGAGGAAATATTTCTAACAAGAGTTTAATGCAGAGCCACAAACTTGCAATAACCCAGTTGTGCATCCTCCTTCAAGTCCACTTATCCAGGTCACACCTGTCCCATGGGCAAGGGGAAATCAGGCAGCACTTTAAAAGCCCTTCTCTTCTGTATCCTTCTGGCACTCCACGTGCTGCTGCCTGGCTGTAAGACCTGGAAGTGAGGGTTTAGAAAAGGAGACAGGGAAAGGGACTGACCATACATCATGCTTGGAGCTCACTGATGTTGAAGGCAGAGCAGTAATGCATCCCCTCCTGTTCTGGATAGTTGTTTCATGTTTTATTCATTTTTTTTTTTTCATTTTGGGGAATTCCCTACAGAATTGTTTTATGGTCAGTTGTTGGCTATTTGGGTCCATCAGCAATATGAAAATCCCATAGCTTGAGCCCATGTGCTTCCTCCATATGGGACTTCACAGCTGAAGCCTGCAGGACTTTGGGGAGGTTTATCTTGTTTGCTGTTACCAGATAACTTTACAAGTTATAACTACTTAACTCCCAGTTTCTTCTCCTCAAAAGATAAATGGATTTTTTTTCTCTCTCTTTACAGGCTGTTACCCAACTAGAGCTTTTTGGGGACATGTCCACTCCTCCTGATGTAACCTCTCCCCCAGTGAGTACCCAGGGAAACTGCACTGTGCTTTTCCCTACATGCTATTTTCAGGACATTTATTGAGCACATTTACAATTCGTGTCCTCAGCCATTCCAGTGGGGAGGATTTCAAAGTAGTTTTTAGGCTGCAGGAAAACAAAAGTGAAGCAAGCTGAAGGTGCAGTCCCTGCTTCACAACGATGTGCAAAATGCTCTAGTGTTAGGTGTCACATAAGGTGCAGCCTGAGCTGCAGATCTGCCTCCCTGGTGTTTGTCAGGGGGAAATGCTTCACTGCACTCCCACTGCACTGCAGAAGATCCAGTTACAGCCCCATATTTCATGTCTCTGGATCCACCAAGGGCAGATCCCAGAACTGCTGTTAAAGGAGGGAAGACAAAACAGTAAAGAGAGAGAGAGAAAGGGCTGGATGTGTTTTGAGGGCAAAGAAAATTTTCTCAACATGCTTTTCTGCATTATAAGATGACAAAACAGTAATTTTCTTGTAAAGCTTTTGAGCCTTACATTAAGCTGTAAGGAAGTGTGAATATACTGAGAAAACTGAGGCGCTGTGAGGTCAGGAGCCTCGAATCTCCAAGGTATTCTGGAGCTTGTATGGGACTAGATGTTCAAAGCCCTGTCTACACATCCTCACTCAACTGGATTTGGCTTCTCCTTTAATGTAGACCTATGGTTCTGGTCCTGTTGGTTAATTAGAAGCAATATTTATTCACTTTTCCATGAATCCTGCAGTTACTTCATTTATCTTAACTGTTTCTCAAGTTAATGCCTTGGTCACCGCCTCTCCTGGTTGTCACCTAAAATCTAAAATCAGAAGTCTGCATGTTCTGGAGAAAGAAATTCCAATATGTTGTATGTGATGTATTCCAGGCAAATTTCATTTTGATTTTTCCCCTCTGATAGAAAGTTTCTCCTTTTTTTTCTTTTTCTCCCATCCCCAGAAAATTCTGTTACACTTATTTATACTCTTACTTCTATTGTTTCTTTCCTCCTACATCTTTCCATTCTTTCTCCTTTCTCATTCTTCACTCCAAACCTGGATTTTTAGAGTTCCAGGTGATGTGACAGCAATGTGCAGCTGATCTGTCACCCTTGTATTTTATCCCTGTCTCCCTGCAGACTCCTGCTACTCCAGGTGATGCCTTTATCCCATCTTCATCCCAGTCACTTCCTGCTAGTACAGACATGTTTGGTTCTGTACCTTTCAGCACTGCTGCCGTACCCTCAGGTAAGGAGTGCACTGGAATTACAGTCCTGGCTCAGATTTGGGGATCAGCGCCCTGGTTTGCGTCTCAGCACTCAGGGCATTGATTTTAGCAGGGTGGAAGTGGGGAAGGCTTTTGAGGTCAGTGCTTCAGGGCGAGGCAAAGCAAGTCTTTAACAAGCAAGGAGTACATTAGTCTGAATTTGCCTACATTTTTTAAAACAAAAGCCAACAAAGTCACTGGGAGTTCAAGTATAGTTCAGCCATCGGTAGCAAGAGAGGAAACAGCATTCAGTTTAGATTTGGGGGTTCTGTGGTAGGGGTGAATATCCTCTGCTGTCCCCACTAAACAGAGGCTGAGAATTTGATTGCACTTCAAAGGTATTCCACTTTGTAGAATCCTGGGATGTCCTTTAGGCTTCCCTGTGTTCCTCAGGGTGCTCAGAATTCAAAAGCTGGCTGCATTCTAAACAGACACTGTGGTTTGATTGCTGATCTCTCCTCATGCTCTCAGCTCCACTTAGGAAAAGAAAGGAGGAGGAGGAGGAGGAGTGCCCTGAGTAATTCAGCAGTGACTTTCTGATTGCCTAGCTCCTCTGATGGCACCAGGATTAGCCACTGCACCTCAGAAAGGTTACAGTGGCAGTGGAGTGTTTGGGGATAATGGAAACCTTCGCTGCTGGGATGAGGTCACAGCGGGGATGGGATCAAAGGACATCTGGAGAATCCAGCCTGGACATCTGTTGGAACAGAAATGTGTCTGAGCTACTGCTCCTTTCATCACTCAGGAACTTGGTCTCTCAAATTTCAGTTCCTTATTTTTTAATTTTTTGGGGTTTTGGGCTTTTCTCTTCACAGTACAGCAGCCACCCTTACATTTATGATTACAAACAGCCTAGAAATAAAGCAAAGAGGAAAAGGTTATAACTGAGGAAACAGGTTAGAAACAAGAGTTTTAAATCTATAGCGGTATTAAAATTGAGAGAGAAGTTACATTATACGAGGTATTAGTGGTAAGTATTGAATTTAAGTGTGAAATAGCATTATCTGTAAAGCACAGTACTTCTATCAGTGGAACATAATTATATTAGGTAGTTTAATTTGTAAAATTTTTTACAGGAGTTTTAGTTTCAGAGTATTTTTGTTGTTCTTGTAAATCAAAAGCACCTGATCCTTTAATTCCTACACAGTCAAACTCTTGGTAGCTTTAAAGGAGGCTTCAGGTCTGACAGGAAACAATTACAATTTTAGTTTAAATCTTTAATTTCCCCCTCAACTGGAGGGGGTTATGTTAGCCTAATACCTGAAGCAGTTCGTTGTTAATAGGTATTTAGTGCAGCAGAAGCTCAAGATCTTTTTGATGTTCTCAAGTAATTGGGTAATAACCAACTGTGTGAGGGTTTTAATCTGAAATCATCTGGGTTGGATATTTTTAGTAGTAGTAATAGTAGTAGCATTATGATGCAATTTGAGGTGATTGCTTTGTGGAGTCCACCAGCCTGTGGTTCTGTCTGTGACTGTTTGTTCAGTGATGTGAGTTCAACCACGTTTTCAGTTTCCTTTCAAGGGTGCTGCAGCTCTGGGCTCACTGGCGCAGCTTTGCACGTGTCTGATTTATTGTGTCGCTTCTCCTGCGTGCTCCTGACAGCAGCACTGAAATCTTCCATCCCCTTTGTTTCCCCCCCTCCCGCTCTCTTTTATTCCCCGAAGGTTATGTTGCCATGGGAGCTGTCCTGCCCTCCTTCTGGGGACAGCAACCACTTGTTCAACAGCAGTTGGCCATGGGTGCTCAGCCTCCAGTTGCTCAGGTGATGCAGGGAGGACAGCCCATCGCATGGGGCCAGCCCGGGATCTTTCCTCCCACCCAGCAGCCGTGGCCATCCGTGGCTGGCCAGTTCCAGCCCACTGCCTTCATGCCAACACAAACTGTTTTGCCTTTACAAGCAGCCATGTTTCAAGGTACCATTGCTCCCATAGCCACCGTTCCGCCCACGAGCGATTCCAACAGATCGAGTCCGCAGACAGACAGGCCCAGACAGAAAATGGGAAAAGAAATGTTTAAAGATTTCCAGATGGCTCAGCCTCCACCAGTGCCATCAAGAAAACCAGATCAGCCTTCCCTCAGTTGTACCTCAGAGGCCTTCTCAAGTTACTTTAACAAAGTTGGGATGGCACAGGAAGCAGATGATTGTGATGACTTTGACATCTCTCAGTTAAATTTGACTCCTGTGACTTCCACGACACCATCTACAAATTCACGTGAGTATCTATGTGCTTTCAGCCATCCCTTTCCTCGGACGTGACTGCTCCTCAAAGCACTTCTGTGTCTTTTTAAATTTCAACCCAGCTGTGTGCTGAGAACCTTCATGCACGGTCTGGCTTATTAAATGTGTTCCATCCATAAAGGAAAATACCAGAGAGGAATTTCAGAGGCCATAGAAATGAACAGCCCAGATAGCTACAGTCTGAAATCTAACTTCTAAGACAGTAATACATGTTTGGTGGTGGGTCCATGCAAGCTGGTTGGCAAATGCCCATCACATTCAACCTTCAAACTGGTTTTGCTTGTGTCCCATCCATACTTTGCAGAAATTAGGGAATGGGTATTTATTTTAATAGCTTGATGTATTGGTCATTGAAGCTATAAAATGAGCTTATGGTGTTCATAGCATAGCAATGAGGGTTTTTGCAGATGGCTGAAAAGAGGAATTTATGAGATTCACCAGGGGTCAGTCAGAGACCTGTTCCACTTACCTGCCACAGGCCAGGTGACTCACACGTCCCTCTTCTAATGTAGTGGTGTCTCCCAGGCTCATAAAGACGTAGGCCAGATGCAGCCAAACTTAATTTGGAAGTTGCCAAATGAAATCAAACACATGGGATTGATAATGATGACTGTGCCTGAATTTACTTCCTGCAGCTCCTCGTTAGAAAATGATTCTCAGGGGTGGTAAAAGTTGAGGGATGTAAAAGCATGAGCAAATGTTGTGCTGCAGTGTCTTTTTGAAGAAATCAACAGAATAATTGTTGCTGTTACCTTAATCCTTGTTTAGCTCCAACCCCTGCACCCAGACAGAGTTCTCCATCAAAATCATCAGCATCTCATACGAGTGACCCTGCTGCAGACGACCTCTTTGAAGAGGGGTTTGAAAGCCCAAGCAAAAGTGAGGAGCCAGAGGCTGTGAGTAGCAACAAGGTTTCTAAATCCTCATTGTCTCCTTTTAGCTAGAAAAGACAGCAGCTAATTAAAATGTTGTTCTGTAGTGTCAGAAATAACTTTTCCAGTAGGGCTGGGTGGTGCTTATGAGGGAGGTGCAGCCAGAATTCCCATCCTGCTTTGGGTTTGAGAGCTGATAGCACAACATTTCTCCTGATAGGCACTAACACTGCATACAAGGAACCAAAACCAGAGTTCATATGTAAGGCTGTACGTGTTAGTTGTATCCAATGTCCTCTTCAGCACACCAGCATTCACTTTACTCATGGTGAGGAGATCTGGGGTAAAACGACAAACATGCTGAGGCTGCAGAGAAAGATGTGAGAGTTTGTGTGTTAAAAGATGATGGTTGATGTTGTCTTGCACATTCTTGCATCCCAGTTGCTTGCCTAGCTACATTCCTCAGTGTTCTGGCCCTCAGTATGTGATTTCTTTGCCTTTATGGACCAAAGCAAGAAATGCTATCCAAGCAAAGACTGTAAATCACAAGGTGTCTTAGGGAGGTAGGAGCCCGAGTGAGCCAAAGGCAAGAGGGGGTCGGTGCAACAAAAAGCTCAAAATAACCCAAGCTCGGACTCTTTCTGTTTCACATGGCTGTCAGGGCCTTTTGCAGTCGTGGTTGGCCTGATCCAGTACCTTCTGAAGCCTGTGGCAGCTCCTGCCTGGGCTCCAGCAGGAACTGGTGAGGCCCTTTGCTGCCTGCAGCAGCTGTGGGAGACCGCTACGGCTTTTGAGAGCGGATCAACGGCGAGGTCTCACTCTCTGGTTTTCATGAGATAGGATGTACTTGTTATGCCCACAGCATGAAAATAACCTCGTGTTGATTTTTCACTTTCTATTGTTGAGAAAAAAAGGTGTTATGTTCTTGTATTCTAGCCTGATGGGTCTCAGGCCTCCTCCAACAGTGATCCCTTTGGTGAGCCAACTGGTGATACTATAAGTCCACAGGTCGGTAGCTAGATAGCACAGGTTGGGGTAGGTATCTGTCCTTTTTTTCTCTACACCTTGAGGTGTTCACTTACTCTTCCACCAGTGCCTGCCATTGCTTTCATGGATGCATGGTTTATTTTGTTCCTTTTCATCTCTTCCGTTCTGCCTCTCCATCCTCCACAGTGCATTCCTCGTGCTTGGTGGTCTGCATGGCTTTTGCCATTCACTGAGTGTTGCAGCTTATGCAAATAATGTGTGTTTCAGCTGCCTGCATGCTTTAAAGAAATGTGGACTTACTTTTGTGTTCAAATTCTAAGGGCAAATAGGGAAACTGAGCCATTACTAACAACGTATCAGGCAGAGCGTTTTTTTTTTTAATCAAAGCCACCCTGGCCCTCAGTCAGATGTAACATATTAAATGGAATAAGACATCTTACCCACAGACATAACAATCATTAAATAAAATTATGTAATGATACATGAGTGTCTCTACCCTAAATCAATGTGATAATCAGTAGAAGAAGCACGTTTATTATCTGCATGTAAAAAATATTGAAATGGGTTTGTGTATTTTTATCTCCAACTGCAAATTAAAAACATCTGAAAATTATCATCATTCACATTACCATTGGCATACTGATGTTTTAAAAATTATTCATCAATGTAAGTCATTTAAACCCAGACAGACGGGAAAGATGATCTTTTCATCTTTTGTGTTACAGAACAAGTAGAAAATGTGGCTGCCTGTGAATGTTCTGTGATTTGTTTCAATACAGTAAATATGTTTTGCCAAAAAGACAGTGAAGCTACAAAGTTTTACGAGTGCTGAGCGTTGTTATTCCATCCAAATACTCTCTAGTGTTGCTGTTTGAAGAATATGTTTCATTATCTTCTCCCCGTCTGCCACTCCTGCTTGGTATTGCCCAAATACATGATCTGATACGGCTTCTGTGCTCCAGCACAGAGCTCCTGGAGCAAATCCAGAGCAGTGGGAGAACCCTTTCCATTTTTGTACAGAAATTGCACTGGGTTTGCTGTGACTGACTCATCCTGAGTTTATTTTCAACTCAAAATTAATAGCTTCATTAGGAGTCAGTTTACCTTGTGCGTTACATATGATTGTAAAAAACCTTACAGTAGCTTAGCTTTGGATCCACTTGGAAATAATGAGATTCTCTCGTAGTAATGTGTGGTGCTGTGAGAAGGCATCTCCCCCTTCTGTAGCTTCACCCATGCTCAGCTCCTGGGGGCTGCAGCAAAAGTAGCATTAAGCTTTGTGTCTCCCTGAACCTAGAAGTTACAGTGTGAGGAGAAAGTCAAGCTGGGACGAGCTGCTCCAGCGAGAACATTCATTATTTACTCCAGTGGGAGCTGCTGCTGCAGATGGATGGTGCCACATAATAATTTGGCTGTGCCTTTGCCTGACCTTGGCCAGCACTCACATCCCCAGCTATCCCCGCGTCAGACCCCTCCAGGAGTTCTTCCCTACATCATGAAAGAGGATTTGCCCTTTATCTGAGTCCCACTCTCTGGAAACCCAGATACATCTGTTTATTGTGGTTTATCACGGTCAGGGAGGTTCTGAAATCCTGAGCTACCAGGACAGTATATTACCAGTGATTGCATATGGTTTTGCTGAGTTTCCCTTAATCCCTGTAGAGCCTCGCATCAAATATGTATAATTCTCAGAAATATATTCTGGGAAATGTTAACTAATGTCCCTGATTATCGTATTACAGTAATTCCTAAAAGCTGTAGGCAGGAACAGGAAGCTGAACAAAAAAAGAAAGCCTCTCTCCAGTGAAGTTCCACTAATATCATTGTGCCTGTGCGCAGAGCCATTCAGCAGCAGGCCGTAGGAAATCCACTTCCCAAAGCCAGCCCGTCTAATTCGGAAGCCTGGTATCGTCAGAGCAACGGGAAGTCTAATCTCCATGGAGAATCATCAATTCAGCACTTACTATGGAGTTGTGTATTGAGCTCTGCATTCGGAGAGAAACTTAATGGGGGCAAACATGTCGTGCGAAAGAATCACAGTCTGCATAAAAGCCACTTTTGTAGCTTGGGTGGGAGATTACTTGGCTCTTTAGAACGTGGTTCTTACCCCAAGAACAGCTCAGTAACAGCTGAATGGACCTCTCAGGAACAGAGCACTGTGTGCAGAAATGTCAAATCTGTCTGTTCCCAGCATCTCTGAAACCAGCTCTGCACATACAGTATCTTTATTTATCTTGATGTAGTCTGAATACTCACCTGCCTGGTTTTTTGTACCCCCATCTTTCAAGGTGCCACAGCAGTTTGGTTTCTTGATTCCTTATGATACTCTGTATTATCATCTAGTTACTATCTTCTATTCTCCTATTTTCCCTCTCTTCCTTTTGCAATCTTCAGCTCTCAAAGTCTTCATCTTTCCAGCAGCTGTTCTAGAAGTCACCCTTCCAGAAATAGCTATGAGCTCTTAGTTGGTAAATGTGATGTTTTATGGATATATTACATTTTTGTCCCCTTATGGTTGAAGATAAGAAGCAGAATGCCCAAAATTCCACAGGTGAAATAAGATTAACTCTTTGCAGAGCTGTTTGTTGTAGTTGGTTGTTTTCCCTTTGTTCATGCATGGTGTCAAGAACTGATAGTGATTTTCCAGAAGGGGTGAAGAGAATACAGAGTAAGACGACTGCCCTCTTCAGATGATTTATGTTTATTCCCCTCTACTGTCTCTAGATTGTGTGGGGAGTAATTGTGGTGAAAGGAGAGGGAGGGAGAGAACTGTTTCTAGCTGTGAGCCTATCAAATGTGTTAAGCACTTCTTGATGTTGACATTTTACATTCAAGCAGGGAGTTTGAACAGAGGAACAAATGCAGCTCTATTGAGCTGCTGCCCAGCTCAAAACTTGCACTGGCAATCATTCATGAGAGATTCTCAAGAAACCTTCAAAACATTTGTGGCTAGAGCATATCTCCCTGAAAAAGTTTTTCTGAGAAATGTGTGCAGACAATTAGGAGCCCTCAAAATGTGTCACACCCTTCACATTGCCATCAGCACTGTCAGGAGAGCAACAGTTCACTAGAGTATTTGTCTATCAGCTTTTGGTGGTGCTTCGGTGGCCCACTGCCATCATCCATCTTGGAGCAAGTGCTGTGCTTGGTGATAAACGTTCCTAAAAATCTTAGTCAGCTCCAGGATGGGCTGCTGTAACTCTTTATTTGGGCTGGTTTTAGGAAGTGGAGAGAAAACAGCAATTTATGGACAAAGCCTTGGGTTGCCTGGGAGCTTGGTGAGCCTCAGGAGGAATAGCAAGCTGATTTGCATCTTCCTCTTACTTCTGCCCCTTTTCTGTTGCACCAGGACTATGAATGGGCTCAAAATATTAAAGCCTGTATTTGCAGGGCCTGTTCCAGTCCTTCCTCTGGCTCAATAGGAACTGGATAAAGTCCAAAGAGAAATTTCTAATTACGGGTGACCTGTTCTTGCTGTAGGCTCTAAAGCTGTCGTTCTCGAGCTAAAGACACAGCGCTGAGCAGGGAACCTGAGAGAAGCAGTGTTGTGTCTTTGGAAGGGGATCACAAGTTGGGAAGTCCTGCTTCACTCCAGAGAAATCCTAAAAGTGACATTTCAGGTCTCATACTCGGTTGGTTGCTCGTATTTCCCAGGAAATCCAGAGGGGCGTGAGCAGAGAAATTCAGGCTGCTCTGTGAACAGAGGCATCCCGCAGGTTTGCCTTCATCTCTGCTGCTGCAGTCTCCTTCAAGCTGTCCACTTTCATGTGGCCAGCTCATACAAGGGCTTCTCACCTCTTCCAAGTGTCACCAAGCCTGCCTGAGGTAGCCTTGTACCCTTCCATTCCTCCAACTTCGTCCTCTAAACGAGGGACAACGTTCTTTGTAGCTTGTCTAGAGCCGTGTTCTTGCTTTTTTGCAGCCCAGCAATTCAATTTAGGGACAAGCTCTCCTCACCTCCTCTGTGATGAAGTCACTTAAAAGTTCCCTGTCTTCTGCACGACAACTGATTTTAAAAATCTCCTCGTGAAAATTTAGCATCTTTGAGACTTCTGAACCATTTGCTTCAAATTGGCCATTAGGTTCAAATGTTACGAAGGAGAATTGACAGATATGTAGATGGAAGGATATGTGGATGACAGATCAGTAGATGGAAATAATTGTGTGGCTACTGTTTTGGGAGAGGGGCCCAGAAATAATCAGTGTTTCTTGGCTGCATTTCATTTTTATATCAGGACCAAGATATGGAGCAGGTTCATCTTTCTGAGTAGTTGTCATTGCTGTTTGATTTTATGGATGTACAGCATCCATCTTGCTACTAAAATGACAGATTTTTAGAATGCTAATAATTAAACTGGATATTTGAGACTAGGAAGTATTCCTAGGTAGATTTATAGTAAGAACAGAGGCGTTCTCCAGGCATAATCCTGAACTAGAAGGTTGCTGTATTTATGCTGCTAATGGAGGCTGTAAGAAAAATAACCAAATAATAATAATAATTAGCAATAAGTAATAAATAAAAACTGGCTGTTAATGGGGCAATAGCAATGACCTGTCTTATCACCAAAGATATTTAATTTGAACCCCGCTTGCCAACTTTACTCTGTCCTATTTTGCCTATGGGTCAAGCATGCAAAAAACAGAGAAGGCGCTTCGCACTCCCACCCCCTTCACTTGCATCCCCAGCACAAGATGCTCATTTTGTGTGGCTCTCCAGCACACTTATTTCATGAAACTCTTTATCATTTGAGCCTGCCCTTTCTGATCAGTCAGCCAGGAGTAAAGCTGGCGCTGAGAACCCGCTGTAAAGGGCACGGAAATCTATGAGGGCCTCACCCCAACAATTGAGAACATCTTGCCTGCAGCTCTGCACGGAGCAGGTGCCTCGCAGTGATCAAAGGGCTGCCAGGGTAAAAATAGCTTCCTCCTAACCCACAGTCATGTTTTGTGAGTCAGTTCACCCCTGCAAGCCCGAGTAGGTGCTGAGTCTTTCAGGAGATGCTCTCCAGTGATTAGTTCTGCTGGGGAGCAGATGTTAATATCGTCAAATGGGATGCAAATTTACTCCTATGATTTGCATAATGTTATTCTAAGGCACTAGCACCTTTGTTGCCTGACACAGCAGTAGGCTACACCAGAAATGCTGTTTGCTGCTGTCTTGTCCCCCTTAAAATGGGAAGAATAAAGTGATTTGCAGCGTGAAGTGTTTCTGGAATACAGCAGCAAAAAAAAAAAAGTGCTTCCAGTTCTTGTCTTGGTTGCTCCCTGTGGGTTGATGAAAGCACATCAGAAGTGATTCTGGGCCAGTTCAGCAAGGAAAACACTGTAAGATTCAAGGGGTCTGTGTGAATGAGAAGCTTTGTCTGCTATTTTATTTGTTCCTCTCTTTTTGTTCTGACAATGACCAGTTCCTTCCTTTCCTTCCCTCTGCGTCTGTTCCTAATGCGGTGGTAGAAGTAGAAAGCAGGAAATGCCAGTGAGGTGCTGTGAGAAGAGTTAATGCTCACCTGCCTTTTCATAACATGCCCTGTGACTTTTGTGTGGATTATGTAAAAAAAAAAGGGGGAGGGGAGGTTTATTTCTGCTTTCAGGGCCTTCCAGAATAGTGCCTGGCACTGAGAGAAGCTGTCTGTGAAGTCAACAGCACTCAACTCTCCCTCTGCCTCTTTCCTGTCCCTTTCTGTTCTCTTTTTCCCTCTTGAGTATCAATATTTTACAGACACCATTTGCATTGTTGGGCTAAAAGCATGCTTGAATTAACTTAAAATAATACTAGGAAACAAATCTCAGGCATTGACCAAAACCCTTTGACTGGGAAGAGTGCACACAATTACCACCATTCATTTCTCATGTAGGCATCTTAAGGGAGGAGTCAACTGAAAGGAAGAAGTAAGAGCACACTTTTCATGCAAAATGCTCTGGTCTGCTGGAAGAGAAATTGCTCAAATCAGTGAGAAATGCAGGCCTTTGCCACATCAGGTGTTTGTGCAGATAAATGTTGGGTATGAATCAAAGAAGTTTCTCATTGTAAAAGCTGCCTCGTGCGTTGTTGGAAGTGCTGCTGATGATGAGGAGCTCCTCCTCCTCCTCCTCTTCCAAGGGTGTGGAGTCCAGCGGCACCTTAGGACACCTGTTACTTCAGCACATCTGCATATCTGAAGGATATTTGAGGACAGCTCTAACAAGCAGACTTGACATTTTGAAAAGCTCTTTTTTTTCCCTGAAGGCGTTTGAAAAACTGACATCTTTTGTTCCAAAGGGATGTTCTCCCTCCCTCTCCTTTTCTTCTCCTCCTTCCTTTTCACTTCCCTTTGCAATCACCTCAGGTTCAGCAACTGCCTGAAGAATGGCCTGGTGTGTGTCAGGTTCACACATTAATTAGTACAGATTTTCTCTGAACTAGCTGTGATAGATCATTCTGCCAGCTTCAAGCCTGCACGTGAAAATTGGCATAGGTAGACTTAACTCACAGTGTGTGAAAAGCAGTTATTTACTCTCAATCATCTCCTTTGATTACCTTCAGTTTTTCAAGGTCACAAAATGCATTTGCTTCTTGCTGGGGATAATTTCAGCAGCGTTTATTTAATCATTCCAGAGGGTTTCTCTCACTCGTAGCGCTTGTAGCGTACCCAGGGCTTCATGTGGCCAGGAGGTGGGGAAACAGGGTGTCTGCAGCTCCAGAAATGCAGCAGTTTTGGGGCAGAAAGAGACAACTTTTCCTTGGCGTGGAGTGAACAGGTCATATTTTGGATTTGCTGTGTGTTCCTGCACTCTGAGGCAGGACAGGGCACCGGGGTGGAGCACTGGCCAGGCACCCTGGGCACAGAGCACCCTACGGATCCACCTTCGGGCTGTTCTCCTCATCCTCAGCATCATTTCTATAAACAGTGATTAAAATCCTGTGCCATCCTCTGGCAGACCTGTCTCTGCTCCTGAGTGCCCAGTGGTTTGCCAACCTTCTGAGGGTTTTTTTTGCTCAAAGTCAGCTCCTGCCAAAGCTGCTGTAACGAGTTGCTTCTAACTTGGTTAAATTCAACGTCGTGGCGTGGTATTTGAATATTTATCAAATACCTGTGGAGAGTTAATGCAGTATGGCATTAATTAGCCTTTCTGCCTGTCTTGTTCCTTTTTTTAGATGTCATTCTTAGTTTAATAAATTAGTTTCTGGAAATGAAGTAGCATGGATTCCAGGGTCCACGGATGGTTTGCTTCCCACCTCAGCCGAGAGGAACACAGTGTTAAGAAAGCACAGGGTGTGTCAGCTGCGAAGCAACGCTGAAGAACGTGGCAGCTTTTCCCCCCTCCCACACCCAGGAAATTCCCAAGAAAGTATCTGTTAACAAGTTGACATGCTTTCCTCCCAGCTTTGTACTAATGGTTCCACAGACTCCTAATCAAACTGCGCAGGGCTGGCGCTCCTCCTTCTTCATGGGCCACTCATGCTGTTGTTTTAAATCCCATCACAGCCTCATTAGCTCAGCTTTCCTTGGCAGTTTCTGTTTGCAAGTGGTTTTCTCCTGAGCTGTGCAAAACCCACAGTTATGTTCTGCTGTTGTGCTGCTGGGTGGGGGGACTCGGCCTTGTACACCGGCTGCAGTTCCAGCCTCTGAACTTCCAAACATCCAGGCCTATAAATTTTCATTTAATTTCTTCATATGTCCATGCCCAGCAGTGAGGGTCAGTGCATGGACAGTAAACATTCATTTTCTGATATAATTCCCATTTTCTTCACACTCAACTGGGGTGCCATGGCAGCACAGAAAGCAAACACTTCCTGTGGGTTTTGACTCGCGAGGTATCGCTGTTCTCAAGCAGATGTTGTAAAAATGTTCTAAAAATGCTGTCCGGAGACATCTCTGCTCATTTTATTTTTGTTATCCCCAGGAAGCAGAACCTCTCTACGCGCAGATTAACAGACCTAAGAAATAGCATTGTTACAGGCTTGTGGTGCTCCAAGACTCAAACGAAACCCAACAACCTGGCAGGCCTTTGGCTTTCGTGCTTTTTTCCGATTGATTTTGTCTGACAAGGAGAGAGATTGCCCTTCTGGACTGGCTCTACGAGTGTTCCTGATGTGTTTCTTTGGCAACCAATGGCAGATTCCTATGGCAGCACAAAACTAAAACTCTCCCTGCTTCTCATACCACGAGTGCAGCCCCGTCCCCACAGGTGGTGGGTATCCAGACTAGGAAATCTTTACTCCTCGGTCTTCTTGTTTGTCACCTTCTGTGTGCCACCTATAAATAACGAGCATCTGGAATTTATTGGGTGTTAGACATTCCTTTTTTTTCTTTCCAGCAAAGAGCAGAGTCTGTATGTAGCAGTGGCATTATCGTTCAACAGCCTTTGGGGCACGACTCGGCACTTTTTATGTCACGGTGACATTTTTCATCGTCATTTACATCAGGCTGATCCTGACCCTTTTTTTCCCCTATGTAGACATATTTAAACAACAACAACCAATTACTGGTGGTGTCATTTTTTTTTTTCTT
>VZRQ01004003.1:1141517-1161030 GCA_013397975.1 Machaerirhynchus nigripectus | reverse complement strand
AAAAAAAAAAAAAAAAAGGTCTTTTGAGATCTGATATTATTTGCTGGCTTTTCAACCCTATTTCATAGCTCCCCTAGCACCACTTCTATAAATACTCCTAACCAGCAAAGAAAGGAAATCACAATAGATTAAAGGAAAATCAAGTTAACAGGCAGCAATCTCTGCCCATTCAGCCTCAGACATTTGTGAAAATAAAGGATTAGGAAGAATTACTGCCAGGTACTAGCTGCAAAAAAAATCCTTTTGTGGTGTCTTTGTCTTCTCTAACAGTTATTAGAGGTGTAAGAACAGCTCCCAGTATCAGAAGTGAGCTGTATTTGAAACGAGCAGAAGTTACAATGCTGTGAGATGCTGCATTTTCTGTTAAGTTTTGTGCTCTTTATTTCACATACACAGATCATGAGTGTCTTGGTTTTTTTCTTTAAAAAAATGGCGTTTCTAGTTTGAAAACGGGTTTGTGTATGTGTTGTTTTGAGGTGGAGAGGGAGATGGGGCATGGTGGAGTTTTCTTCCTTTGTCTTGCCCTCTTTCACAGGACCTGTAGAGCTTTCAGAGTAGGTGAACCTGTGCCAGATTTGGCCTCAGCCATAATGAGACATTATTTTTAGTGGATCAAAAGTCAAAAGAGGATAATTAAGCTCAACAAGGTGAGTTTTTTTGTCCAGGGCCTTTCAGAGACCAGCCTCACACCAGAAAATAATGGTGTCAGTAACAAAAATGGTGATGCAAGGGGGTTAGGTGTAAAAGTCTGGAAGTATTCCTTAGTTGTAAATTTTACCGTATATTTGCCACCTTATGTCCTTCCCAATTAAAATTGGTGGGAAGCTTCCTTTTACCTTGGAATCAGTTTTTCCACAGAAGGAAATGTGTTCTGGGTTCCGAAGCAGGGAATGAAGCAGTTTTCTCAGAGGAGAAAAACTTTGAAAGTGCACTGGTATTTCTGTAAACAGCTGCATCCTGGCTCCAGTCTGATCTTTCCCAGGGAGGGCTTTTTATCTCTGATGTGTTTCAGTTTTTCTCTTTTAACACAAAACTGCCATTTAAAACACCATCATGTTTGGTGAAAACTGGGGGGGATTTATTTTCAGGGAGCAAGGGCTCCTAAAGCAGGGGTATGAACTCTGCAAAGGATGCCTTGCACTTGCAGGCTCTGTGTTCCTGGTGGACATTTGATTTTCAAGTGTGATGAACCCTCGTTCAGCAATGTGGAGAGTTGGTTTGGGACTTCAGCTCATCAGAAAGTCACGGCTGCTACAGTCACCTGTAAAGAAGGAGCAGGAGTGGAAGAGAAGACACAGGTGGTGTTACAAGGCAACATTCCCACCGATCCATGGACCCGAGGAAGCGGAAAATGACCTGTGGTTGCTGTCACAAATTTCATGTGTTAGACCTACCTCTAATTAAACCAGGTGGTAGATTACGTGTAAAACCTGATGGTGCTTTTTAGTTCTCTCTGAGAAGTATGTTGAGGTGTAAGAAATTCCATCTCGTGGGTCCCTGCTCTTGTTTAACCTCACTTCTGGTAATTCACCACTTCCTCCTATGTGTTCACCACTGAGATGTGCGTGGTGAGAGGCAGCAAAACAAGGACAAGCAGCAGAGAGAAGCTTGAGAATTCCACATGCTGGGATCGCTGTCATGGTTTGCAGTTAAATCTAGAGGGTGCTGTGTGTTTATAATCTTGGTTTATCTTTTACTGCTGTTGGAAATATTGCATGTGAGCTGTATTTCCCAGCCAGCAAAGGTCCCGTAGATGGAGAGGTCTTGTCTGTAAGTGGGGGTTTTTTTTGGTCATGAACAAATGATTAACAACTGGATCAATCGTGCCAGAGGTTGAGCAAGCTGTACCACACAGGCACATCTTGGGTTCAGGCCGGGGCAAAGTCATTTGGAAGAAAAAAAATCGGGCAAAAAAGGCAAACAGAAAGCTTTGCACAGCCTGAATCGTGCCCCCCAGCAGTTTGTCCTCCATGTCTAGAGGGCAGTTTATCACTGTGGTCAGTCACTCTGGGTTAAAAAAGGGCTGCCTGAAATACAGTCTTTTATTTGGAGCTACCTGCAGTCTTTTATTTGGAGCAAATCTACAAGGATTTGGTTAATGTGCCTCTCTGTGTTAAATTGTTATCATCAGGCTGCCAAACCAGAAAGATGTCTCAGCCAGTTGCTTGTTTTGCAGGGATGTGGCTCCACAGGCAGATAATGTCATCTGTAAGGTAACTGTGACACACTGAGGTGTAGCACTTGGCCAGGTAACAGCACTGAGGTGGCTGGGTTTGTTTGCTATTAGTGAATATGAATAATTTTGTATCTATAGCATCCTTCATTCCCATAATGAGCTAATTAAAATGTATTTATTATTTGTATCATTGAAGCACTCAGAGATGTATCCCAGGGCGAGAGATTGTGCTGCCAAAAGCCACAATTGCTCCAAGTCAGGCTTTGTCTCTTCAAAAACTTTGTCCAGCAAGGGAAAGGGTGGGGAAACACGATGTTACTCCTCATTTTGTACAGGGAAACACAGATTCAGAGAACTTTCCTCCCTCTAAGATGCTTGCTGTAGGCTAAGACTAAAAGGAAAATGAAGGGAAAGACTCTTGTGTCTCAGGAATCAAAAAGCTGTACCTAGAGGGAGAAGCAGCGGGATGCGAAGGCTCAACAGGCAACCAAAGAAAAAGGGTTCTGATCTGCCTTTGAAAGCCCAGCTGGACTGATGGGAACCAGCCCATGGTAAATTCTCAGCCCAGTCAGGATCTTTCAAGAGAGAGAATGACTCAGTGTAGTAGCAAGAAAACACCAAGACATTACATTTGACACCATGACAGGTCTTGCTTTCATGGGCTCAAGACTTCGGGTGTGCAGAGCAGAGTCTCTATGGAATGGCCCAGCCAGGGCTGGGGCTCTTGTCCTCCCCGGGAGCAGGAGAGACAGGGCAGGGCACTCTCAGGGATAAGGCTTTCCCTGAGGCATGAGAGTAAGTGCTTACGCCTCGTGTCTGACCTTCCTCTGGAAGACAGACGTGAAAAGCAGCAATAAATAAATGATTCTGCACTCTATTCCTAGAAAGCAGACTCGAGTTTACTTATCGCTTCCTTCTTGCCACGACTCAAATATGTTTCGTTTGTTGAAATATTCATTTTCCCCGTCCCTTGAAAGGAGCATTACAAATCAAAGTGCAGATTGCTCCTGGGCAGAGCTTTGCTTCCTCCCCGCTCGCCTCGGGAAAGCCGCGTGCTAACAACTGCAGCGTTTACCTTGCGAGCCTGCCAGGTGCTGGGTCACCTGCTGTTTACAGGGCGGCAGAGCAGCTCGGCAGTTTGTGTTTTTCTGCCTGAACCCTGCTCGAACCCCTGTGAGAGCAGGCGGGGTGGGGGTGCTGGCAGCGCGGGACCGCCGGCGGTCCCTCGGAGCGATGAGCGCTCCGCGCCCCGCCGAACTGCTGCTGCTGCTGCTGCTGCTGCTCTGCGCCGTGCTGGGCACCCAGCCTGCTCGTGGCTTCGGGTGAGTGAGTGTTTCTGAAGCCCCATCCACGGGATGACACGAGAGGCCACCAGGATCAGCGCAGGCTTTGGTGTTGCGCGGGCCCTAATTGCTGTCGTGAGTGATTTCCGCGTCTCTAACGAGCGGCCAAAGACATTGTTTAGGAGTGAGTATAGGGCCGTGTTTCCGCCTGCAGAGGAGTAATCCTGGTGATAAATTGGAGCTGACAAATTGCCACGCTCGTGTTGTAACGTGGAATTGTTTGAGCACAGCCTCCTCCCGTGCTGGCTGCCCCACAGAGTGCTGGGCGCACGGGGGGTTGTTTCCTTCAGGTGCAGCGATGGTGAGAATGTGGCTGAGAGCTCTTTCTTTCTTACGCTCTGCTGGTGTAATAGATTTTGCTGTTTCAGAGAACCACATCTTGTAATCTTTCCAATCTAACTATATTTTTGCACTGTTCTCTGAACTTTGATTTCATGCCTCAGCAAGCTGATGAGGTTTTGCAATTCCTTTATTCCATGTGATTTTTAATATGCTGTAATGGGAGCCCCATGCTAGGCACTAAATCATACTTAAAGCTTCAGCTGATGCTGTTCCTCGTCTGGGTGGAAGAATTGGGAACACCGCTGTGGTAGTTTCCTTGCCAGACTGGGTATGAAAAGAAACTAATTGTCAACATTTTACTAAAGCTCCCCACTTGAAGGAGGTGCTACAAGGGAGCATTTGTCTGGGGCGAGGATTCAATCAGAAATCCTGAATCCACCAAAAGAGGAGGCAGCATTTTAATGGTGGCTTTGTGGAAACCTTGGAGACAGCGGTCATGTGAGGGGGTGAGATAGCGGCTGGGGTGAAGTGTAAAAGCTCACACTTGGGGTTCAGGTTTGTTACAGGGTTGAAAGGGATTAATGGGTTAATGACTTGTGAACTGAGAGTAGAATCTAAGACTAGTGGCTTTGGCCATCTTGGGGAAAAAATGGGCTGCTGGGCAAAGAGAGACACTTAAGCCTGGTTTTCAAAAATGCTGAGTGCGTGCCAGCCCTTCCCTTGGGACTGGTGTTTGTCATGGAGGTGTCTGACCTTGGAGCCATGGGGCGGGGGCAGCAACTGGTGGTGAAGGTTTTACTGCTCGCACAGCTTGAGGGGAAGCCCAGCTTGGTGGACCACGGGTTGAGTTTCCCATGCTGGCACTGAAGGGTGGATCAGGTTTCCTACAGAACCGGTATGAATGGAACCGATGCCATCAGGATGAGCACTGAAATCCAGAGGCCGCATGCAAAGCCTGGTGAGATCTAACGAGTGTTAGTTCTCCTTGGTGTGTAGCCTCACACAGACACAGGCTGAGTTGCTGGGTCCTCACAGCTCACGGTTTCATGCCCTGAAGCTCTCGTGTTGTTGGACGCAGTGGTCGGGAGTCCCCGGGCCCCAGTGGCAGCGTGGCCAGGGACAGGCACGCCCGCTCCCTGAGTGTCCCGCCGCAGCCCCGCGACTGCGCCCTCTCCGCCTGGTCCTCCTGGAGCAAGTGTGACCCCTGCCAGAAGAAAAGGGTGAGTGTCTGTAGTCTAGGGACCACCTAGAAACCAGGAGGTGGGACCTCCTTGGAGCCTTGTGCTTTTTGTCCGTGGGGTTGGGCAAACCGAGGGGGGCTGCTGACAAAGTCCTGTGCAGGTGAGACTGTTGGGTTTTGCTTTCAGGTGGCTTTTAGTTCTTCAGCTCACCACCCCCAGTAATTCCAGTGCTTTCCAGGGTGCCTCCCCGTCCTGAGAAGGTGTAAGCCCAGGCTTTGCAGGGACTTAACAACACAGTCCAGTTCTTCCAGCATCAGTGCGAGACACCTTCCCCCTAATGGTCCCCTCTGGGACCTGGAGACACTCGGTGCCTCTCAGGATTAAGATGCTTTTTCTTGTCTGCCAGCCAGCATTTTCCACCCGAGAAGCCCCATCAAATGAAAGTAATGATCCCAACAGCATGAAGAGTAAAATCCCCGTTGCTAGAGAGACCTCTGCTAACAAGTTGGAGAAGCTGTTCCCAGGCTTAAGCAGGAATAACCAGTGATGGGAGTTGGGGAGAATGAAGCTTCTTATCAAAGAGTTAATCTCAGAAGCTGGGGAAAAGAAGGAGGGCTAACATATTGGACGGAGTAATTGACTGCTTCACAGCAGTGTTGTGGGCGGAAAAAAATCCCTAATGATACAGAGGGGCAAGTAAATACACTGACAGAAAATAACAAGGGATGTCGTTACCGGCACTAATTGAAAGAGAGGCGATGGAACTGAATCCTTCCTTGCTCTTGCAGAGTCCCGCACTGCACTGTCAGGCTCATTTAAACAAACTGTCAAAGAAAAGCAAACTTTCCTTCATCCCTCCCAATCCTCAACCCTTCCTCAGTAAAATTAAAACTGTCACAGATCAGAAACCTTTGAAACGAGGCAAATTACCAGCGCCACACTTCTGTGCTGACACTCTTCTCTTTTAATATGACAGCGCGCTTAGATCGGATCTCGGCGACACAAAGTTTGTTTTTCAACCAGAGGAGCGTAAAATTCACCATTTCTGTGCACTTGAGTCAGTATTTTTTATTTCATCACAGTACAGATTTGCCCGCCTGGAACAACCCTCTCAGTTCGGTGGAGATCCCTGTGATTACCCTGACAGAGAAGCTGAAGACTGTGTCACAAACAGTCCCTGCAGGAATAGGGTTCGGTGCGATGGGTTTGTGTGTGCAGTTACAGGTAAGGATTTGGGAACTGGGGAGTGGTGCTGCTCAGACAATCAGGCGTCACCTCTGACGCCCCTGTGCCGAACTTTGTGCTTCTACAGGAGTTTGCTGGGCCAGAGGGATGCCAGGAGTTGACCTGGCTCCTTCTGTGCTTGTGCTGTGTTTTGTGTCAGTGACTTTAAATGAGTCTGTTACAACGTCTGTCCATCTTTACTATCTCACAATAGGAAATTATAACCTGGTTATATCAGCAAAATCTGTAGCACAAAGCGACAGCAACAAGAGCTCAGCACCTGAGGTGGGGCAAAGGAAAATGCCTCTGCTCTCCATCTTCCAGTGTTTCAGTGAGACTGAAAACACTCAGTAAATGTGGACACAGGAAGAGGGAAAAAGTAATGCCATATACAAGGCCTGCTGAAACAGCGTGTTTGTTCTCTCCAAATGAAAAAAAATTACCAAAAACATTCTATACTTCTTTATACTTCTAATTACTATGGATTTTTTCCTAAGCTGAGCAAGGAATTTTAAGATTACGATGATTTTGCGTGAAACTGAGCAGATGGGCTTTGGGGATCCATGCAGATAGAGAAGAATTTTTGTTTCCAGCTAGATTTGAACCATTCATTCCAGGAAGTTTCCTCTTTTGCTCCTAGACTCCCTGTCAGGGAGTGTGATCACGGATTGTTTCGTGAGTGACTTTGCCCTTCCACCCTAGGGAGATGCGTTGCGCGGAGGCTGCTCTGCAATGGGGATGACGACTGTGGGGACCAGTCGGATGAAAAAAACTGCAAAAAAGTGTTCAGGAAATGTGACCAGAAGATGGAAGAGTACTGGGGGATAGAAAATCTGGCAAAAGGGTGAGTCAGTGACTTTGGTGAGATGCTGTCTTACCTAAGGCTGAGAATGATCTGATGTGACTTCGGGCAAACACTGAACAGAGAAAAGCTGGAGCAGTTGATGTATCCAGGGGTGAGTTGGGATCCAACAGGCTTTGGGAAGCTGATCCAAAGCCTGGTGGACACGGACCTGTCACAGCAAGTCCAGAGGAGGGTCACCGAGTTGATCAGAGGGATGGAGCAGCTCTGCTAAGAGCAAAGGCTGAGAGAATCGGGGTTGTTCAGCCTGGAGAAGAGAAGGCTCTGGGGTGACCTTGGGGCCTTCCAGTGCCTGAAGGAGTCAACACGAAAGGTAGAGAGGGATGATTTACAAGGGCCTGGAGGGACAGGACACAGGGAGTGGCTTCACACTGCCAGAGGGCAGGGATGGATGGGATATTGGGAAGGAATTGTTCCCTGTCAGGGTGGGCAGGCCCTGGCACAGGGTGCCCAGAGAAGCTGTGGCTGCCCCTGGATCCCTGGCAGTGTCCAAGGCCAGGTTGGATGAGGCTTGGAGCACCCTGGGCTGGTGGAAAGTGTCCCTGCCCGTGGCAGGGGGGTGGACTAAATGGCCTTTAAAGGTCCCTCCCAACCCAAATCATTCTGTGATTCTTGGGGTTTTGTGTTCTTACACCCTGTATTGGTTTGGCGGGGAGGGGCAAAGGTGTTCAAATTTCTTTGATTTCCTCCATGACACTGAGAGATGGTGGGATTTTTGTGCTTTGTGTGAGTGGGATAGGGTAAATCTGCATATTAGCAGCTTTGTGGGGATTAAAATCTAAGTCTGAATTGATTTAGCTTTCACAGGCTAAGATTGTGACAACTTTCTGTAAGATCAGACTGTGTGAAAAGAGGGTTTTTTCTTACTCTGCAGGGAAAAAATTGCTTTTTACATTTAAAAAAAAAGAAAAAGGAAAATCATATTGCAAGGAAAAAATATAATTTTCTCATTATTCTCTGGAGATAGGGCTGCTGCACATGTCATTGCTAATGCTTTGTACTTCTGAGTTTAATCAAAATTAAAAATAATGTTGGACAATTATAGGAACATGCTTCTCATCTCTTTGAAGCTACAGTTGCTCAGTAATTTGCTTTTAGTGGACTTCCCTTTTTTTCCAGATTGTTCTAAAATTAGAGTTAATTTTTTTACAGCTTCAGAGTCATTATCATGCAAACCTCTCTCCCCAAAATCAGGAGAGGCGGCTCCAGCAGAGCCCTGGAGCGCTGGTAGCTTTTGGTGGGGTTTTTTCAGTCAAGTTTCGTCCCACCAGCAGCAATGGGAAAAGCAAATGATGGGGTTTAATCTCTTCATCTCCATAAACTGCATTGCTACATCCTTTCTCAGAGCAGACAGGTTAGGGTTTCTGTCCCTCACCCACTGAAATCAAAGGAAAACTCCCTGTGGTTTCAAGGATTAGTTGAGCTGTTGCTTGAGTCCCTCTGTTCTTGTTGCCCAACAATTTTTACTGTTATCTACCGACCTCTGGTTGATCCTTGACCAACCTGGCAAAGATTTTGGCTGATAAACCAGAACAAAGAAATGTGAATTAAAAATCGGTCTGGACTGATGGCATGGATTGGCAAACCTGTCTTTGAAGGTTCTGATGGATGCTGTCGATATTTGGGGGTGCTCAGGGTGAGCAGCCTGGTGGGGTGGGGGGTTTGGCTGGTCCAGTTTGTTCTGCTCTTCCTGGAGAGTCCCAGGAAAGGCCACAAAGCTGCCAGTGCTGGTTGCAGTAACACTGGTGACATTCACAGCTGGGGGGTGAAAATTGCCCTTTATATTCATCAAGTGTCAAAAAGCTATGTTTTTTCCTTTCTTGTTAGTGAGTTCTTTTGCAGCACCTGGGTTGGTTGGACAGTGAAAGAGGCCAAGCTTTCCTCTGGGGTTTCAAAATAAAAAAGTGTGACATAAAGAGCCCTTGGCCAAACAAAATATTTTATCTTTCTCAGCCTTGGCATTTGGTGTTTAGCTCTGAATTGATGGTACCATAAAACACTGCTGTTCTCCTTCATCTACAGGTTGAATATCTTCACGAACAGCTTGGAAGGGTTGGTTCTTGATCACAGGTACTACGCTGGGGGATGTTCTCCCCATTACATCACGGACACGAGGTTCAGGAAGCCGTACAACGTCGAAAGCTACACACCAGAGGTACGTGTGAGCAGACAAACTCACATGCACATATCCCAGTGGATTTAGTGCCCAAAGCTTCGTTGCTGGATCATTTTGTAAAAAAATTTAAAAATCACAAAATTCTTGACACCCAGAAGGATCAGGGTGAATTTTACCCTATCCCAGAACGTCCTCATAGCCCACGCACTCCGCGGTGTTGAACACACCATGTGCTTTGTGTGAAAAACTTGTTCCTGCCACGCATCAAAGCTGTGTGTCCAATATTATATGTGTGACCTTAATGCTTCTGATGACATGATGCTTTTGAGTGCTGCCCACTAGGAAACCTTTTCCTTTTAGAATTTGTACTTTAATTGATGCCTGTGTTTAAGATTTCGCCTTCTTTGCATAAGATTGGCATGTTAAGTGAAAGCCTGAGGACCTTGCAGGATGGAGGAGATAGGAGCTTTCCTGCTGCTGTAAATCAAGCATTCTTGAAGTCCCTGTGTTAATAATAATAGTGCTTTGCAATTATAAAAGGCTTTTCATCTTCAAAGTGCAAGCATTAATTCACAAGTATATTTGTGTCTGCATTCCTTCCCCGTGCTTCAGGTGTACAACCACCATGCAGGAAATGAGATGTGTTGTTTTTCCTTTCTGTTTAGACCAAAGGCAAATATGAATTTACAATGACTGAATATGACTCCTACTCAAATTATGAAAGCAGTGTCCTGAAGGCAAAATTTTCGCAGTCAAGCTTCAGCTTCGGCATAAAAATACCACGAGTGTTTGAACTTGGTTACAATTCAAATGACATGAGGTTCAAGAAGTTCATGCAGAGGATGAAAAGATTTTCTTCAAGTGTAAGCACTGCTCCACTTAATTCCCTGCTAACGTGTTCCCTGTAAGAGTGTGCGTGTTGGTTTGATGCTCCTCCTCAGGTCAGCAGCCAGGACTGGGGTAAATCAAATCTTTTTCCCCAGCTGGATTCTGCCATTTGTTCAAGTCTTGACTACCCCCACAGTGCCTTCCTTTGTGTTTGCAGCGTCCAGGAGCTTTTCCATTCAGCTCTCAGCCAGGATCTGGGCTGCCTGACCTTTGAAATCAGCCACAACTTGTTGAGAGGGCTCAGTGATCCTTGTGGGTCCCTTCCAGCTGTGGATATTCTCTGAGTGTGGTCTCTCCAGTGCCCTGCTGGGCATCCACCTTTGAATGTTCGTCGTGAAGTCATCTAAAAATTGAAACTAAGAAGCCTGTTCAACTTGAATCCATAACTCCTAGGACTGCCATAATTTGTTTTCTTTTTTTCACCTGTTATTGCCATAAACAAACATAGCTCATATCACTGGTTTAAGAGTATCACCAACCCCTGTCTCCTTTCAGTAGGAAGTGCACTCAGGAATGGCAGAGTATTCCTTGCATTTGCTTCCTGCAAAGTGGCATTTCCCACAACAAGATCAGAGGTTGATGAGAAGCATTTCCAATAGGTATCCATAATGAAACCCCGTATTAAGTCCTGATTTTATTATTTAAGCTGCAGACCTCTATACTGAACCCTCCCTGGTGTGCTTGTGCTGCTGGCTCAGACAGCTGAACACTGCATCCTTTAAACATAATGAAAGGCATTTTCTGTTTCAGACTTTTGTGCCGGAAAGGGGAGAGAAAAAAATTTATCCATGCACACATGTACACAGAGACACATAAATGTGTGTGTGTGAGAGAGATTGTTTGTGTTTCCTTCTGTCCTTTCAGTTCTGTTAAGGGCATATTCTGTGAAATACAAATATGAACCTAGCTCAGCCAGAGAATTGCCATTTCCCCTACAAATCTTGATTTCAGATGTCAGAGCTTTTCAGGAGAGGGCTTGTGAGAGATAAAGTTTTATCAGGGATAGAGCAGTCCCACGGGATGCTGAGGTGTCCTCGCATCCTGGGTGTGCCACATCAGAACCTGGACCCTGCCTTTCCCCGTGTCCCAGCCGTGGCCTGACTCTCAGGAACTTCACTACCATAAGTTCTGCAGAAGTTAGCTGGAAGATTTCCAGTTAGGAGATTTCCAGTTAGAGGATTTCCAGTTGGAAACTGTGAAATTAATGAATCCCGACCGGCGCTAATCGTTCAGCCGCGAATGACCCCGCACTGCCACAAGAATGACATCCCTCACTCCTCCTGGCTTCTCCTGTGCTCCTGCCTTTCCTGCAGTCCAGCAAGTTCATCCACGCCCGTTCCGAGCTGGCTGTTGGTGTTTACAAGCTGAAGCCCCGAGCCCTGATGCTGCATCACGAGTTCCTGCAGAGGCTCCGGCAGCTCCCCACGGAATACAGCTACGGGGAATACCGGGAGCTCTACAGGGACTTTGGGACACACTTCATCCAGGAGGCCACTGTCGGGGGCATCTATGAATATACTTTGGTCATGAACAGCGAGGAGCTCCGCAAGGCAGGTCCGTGCATCTGGTGGTTGGGAAGGAGCTTTGGGAAGAGCTTTTGGGTGGTAAAACCCCTCCGCAGGCACACAGGGACGGCTCGGGTCCGAGGTCAGGAGAGGGAGATGGTGGGGGAAGGAGTCAGCAGCATCTCAGAGAAATCCTGCAGGAAATGTAGGAGTGGAGGTGCTCTTTGGCAGTGAATAAAGAGGTTTTCAAAGCGTGCTCAGCATCGTGGGCTGGATTTAGTTCACAAAGAAAGGCCCTGTGGCAAGTATTTTAGACAACACGTTTTAGAGGCTGACAAGATGTTGAGATGAATGAGAATCGTGGATCTTAACACTTCTGTTAGCTTTGAAAACCTTCACCCAAGTTTCTTTTTCCACTGCCTTTCAAATGGCAGGTTTGAAACACCTTTAGCCTCGAGAGCTTTTCCAGCATGTAGGAAACAGTAAATAATTTGCTGGGTGACTCTTGTGCCTGACATTGCTCGTGCTCTTTGGCTCTGGCTCCCTTTGTTGTGAGAAATGATGATTGTTGTGCAGGACAGAGCGAGCAGCGTGGCATTAATCAATAGCTGCACTCTCAATTATTTATTCATTGGCAGGGGGGTGAGGAACTGCCTCTGCTGTCTGTTTGCAGAGGCATTTACTGGGCTCTGCTTTGTGCGGTGCTCAGTCCGTTTGCTCTTCTGCTGTGTAGGAAGCTCCTTACCCTGGAGTCTGGTAGAGCCCAGAGGGACAGAATTTAGATTGAGATTTCAGGTGTTCAGATTCCAACACAGTTTCCCAGTTTCTCGGCTGTTGGTGTGGGCCCATCACAAGCCACACTGGTTTGAACCAAAGTGTATTAGTGTTTGCATCCAAAAGCTCAGTGTCTGCTGACCCAGAGCAGCATCCTGCAGCAATGACAACACTTCCACCCAAGTGCTGAGCTGGGCTGTGAGTTCTCACCAGGGTTTTGTAGGTCCAGTCTGGTAATTCAGGGTTTTCCCTTCAGATCCCTCATCGTGTTTGTACTGTCTGTGCTGGAACTGAGGTTTTCTTTAGCAGCTCGGGTACCACACACTGTGTCACGGGCTTGGAACTTGCTCTGCTCTCACACAGAATCCAATCTGCCACACCTGAGAATCATGGAATCCTTCAGGCTGGAAAAGCTCTCTGAGATCATGGAGTCCAAACTGTTAACCCAGGACCGCCAAGGACCACTAAACCATGTCCCCAAGGGCCACATCCACTTGTCCTACAAATCCCTCTGGGGCTGGTGACTCCACCCTTGCCCTGGGAAACTTCTTCTAGGGCTTGATAACCCTTCTGGTGAAGAAAAGTTTCCTGATATCCAATCTAAATTTCCATGAAGCAGTTAAGGCTCTTCTGGCAGCAGAGAATTGGAGATGGGAGCTGGTAAAAGGAGGAAAAGCTGTTTTATTTATTCCTCTTAAAAAGCCTGGCTCCTGGGGACAGGGAGGGGTGGTGGGGAGTCTATGGTTAGACATCCACTGTTTTCCCACCCACTGCAGCTCTGCTTAACCCAGTACAGCTGGGTGGGTGACTAAAATCCTCCTCTTCCAGCATTTACCTTGCATTTCCACTTGGCTTCAGAGCTGTGTAAAACACAGAGATTTCATTTCGTGCAGTTCTGTTAAATATCCAAAAAAAAAAAAACACTTCTTCATCTTATCTCCTTTTTTTTTTTTTTAACCCAAAGCAAAAATACTCATCAACTCCCATTTTCTGTGTACATGGACATAAAACGTGAAACAGTTTTATTAAAACCCTGCGATTTTTGGTTGTGCATTTAAGGTTATTCTCTGAGCGATGTCCGGAAATGTGCACAGAAGGGCTTTAACATTGGTGTGAATCTTCGTGTGGTCTATGCGGGCCTTGGAGTAGATTCAGCTGGCTGCAAAGGCCTTTTGAAAGAGATTGGAGGTAAGCATGAAACACTTCTGCCGTCTCATTTCTTTGTCGTAGTGAAAGGAAGATTTTTGTGAGCTTGCCTGCCTGAAATATTTCCCCACTCCCTCACAGCCACTTTTGAGTCTGCTGGCTAACCCCAGCCAGGCTTAACAGAGGGGGAGACGTCTCAAAGCTTGGGGTTTTTTCAGTGTTTTCTGTGTAGAGAGTAAATACCTGCTCAGCATCCCAAGGAAAAGCAGGGACAGACCAACCATCACCCTCCAGACCAGTGCTGTGCTAAATACCAACCCCCACCTCTCAGCAGGGCAACCCAGCACGCCCCTGTTTGCATCCTCACGGGGAAAACAGGGAGGTGATGGTGTTGTGGGAGCCACTGGGGATTGTTGTGGGGAGCTGGGGCTGTGCATGGGAGGAAGGTGCACCTGGAAATGCAGGGAGGAGAACAAGGAATCTTCCTGGTGGTGCGGAGCGTCGGGCTGTGGAAGGACCTGTGAGCTTAGAACCGTGGGGAAGGAATTTAGGGGAGGGATGCAGGGTGCAGGATGGGGAATTCCTGCAGGGGAGCAGGAGGGACACAGCACACACTCTGCAGGAAACCGGGTGAGAAACACTTGGGGCCTGTTCCCTCCGAGTGGGACGGGTCCCGTACGGGGGAGTTTTGGTGCTCACTGATGACTGCAGCCCACCAAGACCCAACCTGGGCAGAGCTGGGCGCTTTCTGAGGGCGTTTTTGCAGACAGCACCGCCAGGAAGCAGCTTGTGGAGGATTTCCTCGCGCTGGTCCGCGGCGGAGCGAGTGAGCACATCACCAGCCTGGCCCACAAGGACCTGCCCACGGCCGAGCTCATGCAGCAGTGGGGAGAGGCCGTGCAGTACAACCCTGAGATCATAAAGCTGAAGGTACTGCCTCCCTCCCCTCCTCCGGCCTCAGCTGAGCGCCTTGGAGAGCTCTGTGTTTAAATAAACAGGATTTAGAGAAAAGAAAAACCAGGAGCGATAGACCTCGTTGTAGCTTCTCTAAGTGAGTGTTCAGAAAAGCAAAGGTGTGATGCTTTAAAGGGACTGTGGTTGCAAATACACAAAGTAAACAGCTTTAACCCTTTAACTTGGCTGTGCAGATGTCATTTCTTGCTGCCTGCCAGGCAGATCAGACAATCCAACCTTCTGTTTTACCAAAATTCTATCTGGTAGCATATATTTTATAAGGACTTCTGTTTTCCTTGATGTTTATCAACTTACATGAGCACCAGTGAGAATTCAATCTGGTTCAGCAGGCCAGGTGGTTCATTGTGCATGCCTGGATGTTTGTGCAGCTTAGCTGAACCTTAAAAACAGGAGTTAGGCTTTGAAGAGTCAAGGATTTTTTTGATCCTGGGGAGTTTTAGAAATGCAGAAAGCAAGCAGGAGTGTGGAGCAGTTCTGCCTCATCATCTTTAATGTCAAAATGAGGGAACAGAACAAAAGTGCTAGAGAACATCCTTTTAAACAGGAGTTTGGACTGGGTGAGGAGGAAGTTGATTTATAGTTGTTTTTCAATGTAAAATTTAATTTTAGGCAAAAATCTTTACATTTGTAAAAGGGGAGGTTTTCTCCAGAAAGAGGTGAATTCTAAAAATGTGAAGCAAGCAAAATTCAGTAATTTGGAAACGGAGCCAGTGCCCATCTGGCACGTGCTGCAGCCCCTGGTGTGCTGTGGATTGTGCTTCCAGAAATGCACTGGGAGGTCTCAGGGCAGGAGACAAGAGAAATGCAACCCTCTGCACCAAATCCCACCCACAGAAAAATCTGCCATGAGGGACTGAGGTGCTCTTTGTCTTGCCTGGCATCGGTGACCAGGCTGCCCAGTGAAAAACCTCAGGCGGATGTAATTTGGATTTGGTATCTTCATTTCCATACCAATATCCCTGTGGGGCTCGAAGATCAAAAGTGCCAGCGGAGTGTGACTAAATGTCAGCCCAAGAATGCTTAGTTAGGGAAAACTAAAGCAAATCAGTTCATAAATCATCTGCTGGAGGGACTTGGCAGGTCACTCTTAGTGTATTTCCTCATTTGTATGATCTGAATTCAAAAAGCCAAGTATGGATCACAGATAATTGATGAAGAGTGGATGTACAGCGGCAGGAAATGAGCTTTTTTTTTTTTTTTTTTGTATTGGAACATTCTTTAGTTGTTGTAGTTTGAGCCTGTGACAGCAGCAGGGTGATCTTTCGTGCTCACTGTGTGTGGCCTGCATGGCAGCATCCCTGCAGTGAGGATGGGAATTTGGGATGGGTTCTCTGCTGGCACATGGAAATATCATCCCACTGGCAGTAGTGGGTGACTATTGACACCCCACTTTAACTTTGCCTTGTTCTCAGGGGGAAAACAAATGAGTGAGCTGAAGTCTCCTTGGTCCCTGGTCCTTCACTGTGTTGTGCACCCCTTGTCTTCTGTCCCCAACCCCATCTGCAGATGGAGATCAAAGGCAATGAAACCCTTAGCTGGGCTCCATAAGGACAGAAACCAGCCTTGAAATGCAGGAGTGGTGAAGGTGGAAGTGCTGATGTGAATCCCTGTGACTGCTGCCCCTGGCTGTGCTGGGGGGCTGTAGGAAGAGATTTTTGTGGATGGTTTTTAGGGGGCATTTTAAAAATCAGAGTAAGAGATCACTCAGAAAATGTAAGTTTGAGCAAATCTGATCTACAAATGTCTGTACCAGCAAAATGGATGAGAAAGGATTTAATGGTACTCCTGTGCTCCTTGGCCTGTTTGTCAGCCAGCAGTTTGGCTGCTGTACTGTGTTACACATTTCCAGCTGCTCTGGTGTTGGAAACCAAGGGGAGCATCCCTGGGAGTATTCTTGACATCATGGCCTTGTTGTTCACAAGGTTTTAGCAAATAGCAATGGGAAACCTGGAGTTTGTGCCACGCAGCCTCCATTTCCCTCTCCAGCTGTGCCACCACCGGGCCTTGGGATGTTCACAGTGTCTCCAGCTTGGGAATTAATGCAGTTTCTCCCCTCCCCTTAGGCAGAGCCACTGTATGAACTGGTGACTCCCTCTGACTTGGCTGATTCCATGAGAATAAAAGAGAATCTGCGGCGGGCTCTGGATGAGTTCCAGCTGGAGACCAGTTCCTGTCGCTGTGCTCCGTGCCACGGGAATGGCATCGCCTCCCTCAGAGGTACAGGAGTCCTGCTCCTCTTCCCTGCCCTCTCGATTGAAATCAGCTGGCAGTTTGTGGGGAGCACGGGGCAAGCAATCTGCTCTGTAGTTTCCCCTGTCATTTCTTTCTCAGGTAATTACTCTGTGCTTTTAAAGTTAATCCATTTGTAGAGTCCTGGTAAGTAAAGGCAGTAAAGTCAAGGGATGTGTCTTTGTAGTGGGAGTGACCATCAGCTCTGTCAGTTTTACAGAAGAATTTGTTACTTCTCAATTATCCATTTAAAGAAAAAAATCTTTGACATCTTTAAGTCTCCTCCTTTTGCTTTTAAGATTGCTTCCATCCTCCTGGAGAAGTGACTACTGTCTCAACATTAATTAGTGTTTGTAAAAGTGTTTTGAAGATGAAAAGCACCATATAAGTGCCGAGCACAGTGATCACCACCACCTCCCCCTGTTGCTGGTAGAAGCTGTCCTCCTTTGTAAGCAGGCTGTGATTTAAAAAATGAAGGGGAAAAATAATCAAATTAAATGAAAACTGCTCTGCCTAAACAAGAGGTATATGATGTGATGAGAGCTTCTAACAAAGGGACCATTTTGTCAAGTGCCTAATTCCAATCTGCATCTGCAAAAGTCCTGATGAGAATGGTTATCATCAAATTGTATCTAATGCAGAAACGATCACTTCAGTACCAGCCAGCTGATTGTAGCACTTCAGGCATTTGTCTCGTGGTGACCTTTGTTTAAATAACTTTGCAGGAGCTGAGTCCAGGTTAGCATTTCATTTAGGATGTTCTCAGCAAAAGGTTTTAAATGACCGTATATTTTCCTAAGTGGGAACTCTCCTCCAGGGGCCAGATGTGGGATACACACCACAGTCCTGGGCAGCCAGAGCAGGGATTTTGGGCTTTTCCTCTGCCACAAGGCCAAGTTAGAATATTCCTGCCCTGGTTGCTCTTTCTTGATGCTGCAGTTTGTTCTTTATCAGCTTTACCCAGAGCTCTCTCTAGAGACGCCGCCTGCAGTGCTGTGTTCAGCTCTGAAACCCCAAATACTGAAAGGGTGTGGAGCTGCTGGAGCGAGTCCAGAGGAGGCCACAGGGGAAGGCAGGGTTAGATGGGATACTGGGAATTATCTCTCTGAGGGTGGGCAGGCCCTGGCACAGGGGGCCCAGAGAAGCTGTGGCTGCCCCTGGATCCCTGGAAGTGTCCAAGGCCAGGTTGGGCAGGGCTTGGAGCACCCTGGGCTAGTGGAAGGCGTCCCTGCCCGTGGCAGTGGAGTTGAGATGAAATAAGCCTTAAATTCCCTTCCAACCCAAACCACTCTGTGACCTCTTGGAGAGGAGCTGGAGGACTCTGTGGGCCCCTGGCTTGTGGAATTGCACCAGTGAGTCTGAGGTTGAGCTGCAGGGCAGGGACAAACGGCCGGGGAGGTGAGAGGGGTGGCAGGGCAGTCACAGCTCCCCTCTTTATTGGTATTGATCCCCTCAGCACAGGAGAAAAATGATGGCATTTCACCCACTGTCTCCTCCTCACGGAAGATGAAGTGCTGGAGAGGAGTGGATGACTGCCGGGAACCGTGGCTCCGGGTCTGTAATTCCCCCCATCTCTGCTTGCTTTCAGGAACAGAGTGTGAGTGCTTGTGTCCCCTCGGCTACAGCGGCACCGCCTGTGAGATCAGCAGGAGGAGAGGTGAGAGGCTCCCAGCTCCAAGGGGACAATCCCAGCTCTGCTAGGAGTGTCCAGGGATGGCAGCTGATGGATGGGCAGTGATGCCAGCCCTGGCTGTCCCCAGTCTGCCCAGCCCAGTGCACCCAGTTGGGCCCCTGCAAAGGGGACAGCTGTATTTTCCCTGCCCTCTTCTGAATTCCTCTGCCCTCCTGATGGGGTGGGTTTATTTTTGCAGTTCAAAGCTGCATGTACATGCCTTGCAATTGGACCAAAATACAAACTCCTGCCTAGTTTACAATCCCTGGAAGGCCTCAGGTCTCCTCCTCAGGAAACAGCTCTGTTTCCTAGGTTTTTCCCTTTGATAAAGCCAGCATGCTGCAAACTGTTCTCCCCCAGATATGCTGCCATGCATTTTAATCTTAAAATCTTATTATGTTGGTTTGAAGCATTTATTAATGCTTCTTGGTCACTTTATGTTTCCGCTGTCTCCTGACTGATGTTCTTAACTCCTTCTAGTTTAGGATCATCTGTGAATTTAATCATTTTGTTTACTTCTTCCAGCTCATTAACTTAGATGCTAAATAGTACCAGATCCCAGGCACCCAGAGCTCTGGCACCGTCCCACAATTGGATGCACTGCATTCATCACTGGCTTTGTTTACAGCCTTACCCAGCGCTCATTCTGCACGGCTGTGTCCAAACTGAGCCAGGCTAAAATGCACTTTAAGCCAAGATTTCACTGAACCAGGGGTCACTTTTGTGGGTATTTCTACGGAAGCCCATGGAGCCTTGAACTGTGGAGTCACTGACACCTTACTTCAGTCTGTTTTTCACACACATAGTCACATCCAACCCTCCCAAAGCTCACATCCATCCATTTGTCAACACTCCAGCTTCATTTCTCACTCCCATTTCCTCCTTTTATGTGTTGCCTCCGTGATTCTCAGGATTTTGAATTTATGCCACTCACATGCTCAGGGTCCAGAAGAATCAGTGTAATAGGAAAAGCAGTGGAGGGAAAGCTGAATAGTCAAGCTGTTGTTCACTGAAATGCTAACACTGCCCCTACCACCTCGAAATGTGGCTGACACAAGTTTAGTTGGTCTGTTTCTTATCTAGGCTTGGACTAAGACAAAGAGAGAAACATCCTTCAAGCAAGTAAAAAGCTAATTGACT
>VZRQ01004003.1:1086999-1141439 GCA_013397975.1 Machaerirhynchus nigripectus | reverse complement strand
CCCCCATATCTTTCTGAAGTGTAGTTTGAACACCAGAAGTGCTGAACAGTGAATTAACATCTCTAGAACAATTGCTCCTTGTTAATGACTCCAGTATATTGTTAGTGATGTGGACAGGGGCAGAGCTGTTGTATTCAAGTACAATTCATGGGAGCTGACAGCTCTTCCCATGGAAAGAGCTGCTTGTTTCTGACAGTCCTTTCCAGCTTTGTTGGTTTTTTTTTTCCAGATGCTGCTATTAATGGAAACTGGGGGTGCTGGGCCAGCTGGTCCCCGTGTTCAGGAGGTCAGAGGACCAGAAGGCGACAGTGCAACAACCCTGCCACACAGAATGGTGGCTCCTCGTGCTCAGGGCCAGACTCTGAGGCAGTTCCTTGCTAGAGGGAGTCAGTGGGAGCTCATACAAAACTGATGGGCACTTGGCAGACTGCTTGGGAAGGCGTCACCTCCCTGGCTTCCTGAGTTGGCCTCGCTCTGCCCATGGGTCTCATCCAAGTCAGAAACGTTTCGGAAGACACTGGGAGCTGGGAGGGTGTTAGGAACCACACCTTTGGACGTGCACTTGTTCCATGGGATTGAATGTGCTTACTGACCTCAATGTTTTGCCTTTTCCCTTTGTTGCAATGGGCTAAATGAGACAAGCTTTATCTCTGCCTGCATTTGGTAGCTGCGTGATTTCAAATTGTGCTGTCTTGCTGTTGAAGGTTCCTTTGAGATAAGAAGAGACACTTTGATCTTACGTGCAGGAGGGTGTGCACTAATGCACAGCTTCTGTGAAGGCAGCTGTGTCATGTGGAGCAAAATACAGCACATTAAAGCCTAAATCCCAATGAGCACAACCGTGTCTAACGTGACATTTAGAGCCACCGTGCCTCACTACCCTCCTTTCCCAATTTATTGTGGTGTTCCCACCCCTGCCAGGGGCAGGGACACCTTCCACTAGCCCAGGGTGATCCAAGCCCTGTCCAGCCTGGCCTGGAACAATTCCAGGGATCCGGGGGCAGCCACAGCTTCCCTGGGACAAATGGAACGTTTTGAAAACGCTGTCTGCACATCCCCTGAGGTCTTCTGCCTTTAGTAGCTGCCTATGCCCCAAACAAGCTCTGGTTCATCAGTGTGATCCCATCAAGGCCAGCATTCCCAGTGCTGCTGAGTCCAGCCGGGGTGGGACATCTGACTTGGAGAGAGTTCACTGTGAAAAGAGACCAATGGAATGGTTTGCCTGTTCTTGCTATCCCTGGAGCTGTGCATCACAGCCTGGGTCTAAAAACAGAGGAGCTTAAATCGCTGTGCACCATTCCAGGAGCCACCCTGGATTGTTCCAGGGACTTGCCTCCCACAGCTTTGTTGGTGGTTAATAGTTTTTGCAAAGACATTTGGTTGGGCCTGCTGCAAAACAACCAGCGACAGCTTTGCTCCAAAGGGCAATTCCACCAGTGCAAAGTTGTTTGTGAGTGGTGTTGAGCCTTCTAACATCTGCAAGGTCAGACTCTCTTCCGAGGGTTTTTAGCAGAGCTGCTGATGGTGGGCTGGTATCGCCCGCTCCTTTCCTTTCAGACTGACGTTGTCTGAATGTAATTCCTGTAAGAGCAGCTCAGGCTCCCTGACATCTGAACAATGGAACATGCATTTAGTTGTAGCCCTCATGCCGCCTCCACACTTATCGACAGGGCTTCTGTGACAGCTTTAAGAAAGGCAGAGCACATTGCATATGTAAAACAAGAGGGCTCTGTACTCATTATGGGCTTCATCATTTAGCTGCCAACCCCAAAACATTTCCCTTTTCCAGCATGTAGCTGCAGTACCTTTTGTGTGATGGGAATTTGCCAAGAGGTTATTTTTGGGTCATGGTCAAAGAGGTCACTGCTTGTGTGAAGCAGGATACTCCTCCAGGTGTTTTGCAGGGGCTCTGTAGGAGCTCTGGAGGTGAGGACCCTGAGCATGGGGCCTCTGAGGACACGAACCGCAGTGTCATTGCCTGCCCTTCTTGAGACTCATCGGTGTCATCTCATTAAGGACATTTCTCAGATGAGTCAAGTGGCTTTTGTAAATTCAACCACCTTTCCTGATCGTCAGGCTGGCTAAACACACAGCAGTGGTGCCTCTCTCCACTGCTGTGGCGAGGAGAGCCAAGTGTAGCAACCTGAACTGTTCCCAAATCAGAAAAACCCATATTTTTTGAGGTGGTGGCAGTACCTGAGTGTGTGTATTCAGGGGCGGTTTTTTGGAGGAAGAGAGGAGAGATTTGACAGTCGTCAAGATCATCAGGATAGCCTGACTGAAGAACTAGTTCAGCAGAGGTTGAATATTCAGCCTGTAGGCTTAGGAGCTTCCCATAGAGGACGTAACTTTATCTTGTCCTTGTGATTTTGTGCTTTGATTCGCCCAACCAATGATTTACTATAACCTGGAGGGCAATAAAAAAATACTGTGCTGAAGCTTTTATTGTTTCATTTTGGTTCGCATTAAATTTTGGTACCATCTTTTAGTGGTGTTCCTAACTCTCACTCCCAGGGTAAGTTCAGATTAATAACCCACGTGCGAGGGCTCGGGAGGGCTGCGGGCTGCGCGCGTGGTCGGCTCTGCTTGTGCTGCTCCAGCCCGTCCCTCTGGTTAAGATACTGCCCTCAGTGGGCTCTACTGCACCCCACGTCGTGTTTTCACAAGTTTCCTTGAGGAAAAGAAGAGGATAAAGAGGAGAGGCTGTATTTATTTGCGCCTCCCTGCTTGAGGACGTTGCTGCTGTGGTTGTCGCGGCTTCGGAAAACCCCAGAAGGGTGTTTCAGGTGAGCTGTAATTGCCACATCCAGCTTGCCCAGGACAAAACCAGCCTGAATCTGACCACTCCTAACGTCTCCATCAGCAGTGGCAAACTGGATTGCTCTCCAGCTTGGATTCACGTGCTCTCTGTTATCACACAGACGCTTCACCTGCGAGGCTGGGGACTTGTGAGCTCAGTATTGCTAAATTACTTTGCCATGCTCCTCTTCCTCCCGCTATCAGGTGGATGTAGTTGTTCCTGCCCAGGTTCTCTCCCAGATCGAGATGCCCAGAGAGTCTGGGCAGAGGTGTAAACAGTCCCCAGATTGCCAACTCCTGGTCCTGCCCTGATGGCTGAAGAGCCCAGTGAGCACCCAACACAGCTGCCAGATTTCAGGTCAAATCATACCTGCAGATATATCTTCCTTTTATATCCGATTTTAATACCTCCTGCTTCTGTAAATCCAGATAGCTAGAGTTGAATACAGTAATTATTACCAGTATGAACAAATATTTTTATTTACTTTCAGTGCAGCACGACAGGTCCCACCGTCGTGGACATGACAGAGCAGCACCACAAACAACAGTCCCTCCCCAAACTCGCCAGAACCTGGAATTTCTTTTATTTCAGGTTTTTCTGGTGGGATTAAATGTTTTGTATCTCTCTGCCTGTGCATTCCACCGTGTAAAAAGGAAGGCAACAATTTTTGAGCTGCTCCTGCTGGGGAATTTTTGCCTGCTCTAAACTCCCAGGCTCAGAGGGACGCAGGATCTGGGGCAGCCAACGTGACATTGACCCTGAGGTAGAAAACAGCTCTGTCTCAAGCACTGCCCTTATCTCCTCCCCTGTTAGCTGGTTATCTGGAGCCTACACCTTGCAACCTCAGGTGTATTGTCATCAATCATTTCCTGTTTTCTTCTGCGTGCTGGTTCCTCTCTGCCCTTCCTTTGTTAATAACCCAGTTTGCCTATATCCATAAAAATATCTGATTGTGATACCATTTATCCCAAGCGCCATACATCCATCATGTGCTTACCAGCGAGATAAACAAGGTCCCCGGGGAAATATGCCGCCAGAAATATATAGGATAAATAACTATATCAAATGTATGTCAGTGTGCAAGAGGGGAAAATCCATCCATTAAAACCCGGGTGGAACCGCAGTGTTTTATTGTACCCTCTAAGCTTTTAGTTTAACTAAGAAACGCACGTTTTTGCTGCTTATCTCATCTTGCACAACTCTCCTGCTGCCCACTCCAGCACGAGATATATTAGCTTCTTCCACTGCCATTGTAAATGTGTAATTGCTCATAATCTTTTCTTCTTCTTTTTCTTTTTTTTTTCCCTCCCAGGCCTTACAGGCAGCTTTTTCCTTTCTTCTGATTTCAGCTTCGCTGCTCCTGGGTTTCAGCCAGTGGATGTTTGAGCCCTGGGGAGGAGGGGGAGGAGAGGGGCACTACCCACCTGCCCTTGGTGTTTGAAGGAAGCCCTTGGGTTTGTGTCTCAGTGCCTTGGGCTGTGAGGTGAGTGATGAGAATGAGCAACTGCAGGTAAAACACAGGTTTTTTGCTCTTATTTATATGTTTCATGTTGGCATTTTGCATGCAGTTTCTTTCATCACTTGGATTTCTTCTTTTTCTTTTCTTTTTTTTTTTTTTTTTTTTTTTTTTGGNNNNTTTTTTTTTTTTTTTTTTTTTTTTTTGTGGTTCTTTTGTGATTTATCCTTCTAGAAACAGCTCTAAAAGCTGAAGATGCAGGTTGTTTCCTGCAGGCCCCATCTTTTCCCAGCCTCCAAGGCATCAGATCTCTCTGTTCATTAACTTCTCCCCTCTGGTCAAAAAAGAAGCATACTTGGCTCTCTGACTGAGGTGACTTTTGTACTCTTTTACTTGCAGGCGTTTTCCTGAGTCCTAAGAAGTCGATGTAAAGGAAAGAATTGCTTGTGAGCCAAACTGGTCCTTGGTGTAAGAGCCCTGTCTCGTGTTTCCACATAACCTGGCAGCCCAATGCCAACCAGCATTCATTAAATCACCTGCTGTGATCCTACATTCCTCTGGGATGCCCGAGTCACACCAATCCATGGGTGCTTCGTGCTGCTGCATTTCCTAACACAGAAAGCATCAAATTCAAGCCCTTGGGAGCAAATTCCTCTCTGGGTGACCAGCTCCTTCACCTCGAATAGCAAAGTTGGCCTAAAAGGCCACAGCTTTCCCCCTCAGCAGAGGGATTTTTCACAGAACAATCCATCTCAGGGTTCGAGACAACATGGTTTGTTCTCAGCCCGTAGTTTCATTTACAAGCAAAAGAGAAGTGGTGAAAAAAATTGGCCTTTGGCAAACATGCCCACAAAAGAAAATATGGGGCCAGATCTTCAGGTGCCATAAATCAGCTGCAGTGAAGGGGCAACACTGATTTACATCAGCTGAGTGTCAGCCTGTAAATCCCCACTGACACACAGTTGAAAAACATGCATTTCCAAGCACCTGAGCAATTTCTTTCACTAAACCACAATTCCTTTCCACCCCCCCCTCTCCATTCAAATGTCTGCAGAAGGGCTGCTTTGTGCTTTGAGGTTTTGGTGCTGTTGTTCATAATTCCTGACTCCTTCTCAGGGCTTTTCCCCCCCTTCTCCCCCTGTAGTGAAAAGCTCAGTAAAATGAAGTGCCATTCGCCTTCCGTCCATCCCAGGTTTTTGTGGCAGTTCATTAAGAAGAGGGAGCTGCAGGCTCTCGCCGTGGTCTCTGGACACAGTTCAATACTGTGTGCATTCTTGTGCCGAGATTTACGTCTCACATTCAAAAAAGCCCCTTAAATCAAGCAGCCTGTTAGCATCTTCTCAGGCTCTGTGTGCCTGGGAGATAAAATGCCTGCGTGCTAATAGTCAATTCATCACTGATCTTACAGAGGAAAAGCCTTTGCTTGTGTGGGAACATCCTCTGCCCAACGGTTTGCGCTCGAGCCTCTCTATTTCTTGCTTTATTTATTTATTTATTCATTTAAAGCTCCTCATCAGCTTGGGCTTACATTTTGCCGTGATGCTTCAGCATCTTTGGGCTGAAGCCTTCTCCACGCAGAGCAGCATATGGCTTTGCTGCAAATGCAGCCCTGGCCAATATGCTGGACTTACGAATCTGACAGTGCCAACTTACAAAAGTTTCGTGGTACATATGTCAACACCAACTGCATGGATCGTGAGCTTTTCATGTGTTTTCCCAAAGGAAACTCCCTGAGAGTCAGTTCTGTAAACACTCGCAGTGAATTTATTTCGTGACACGCTGTAGCCCTGTGGTCACCCAGCAGCAAAGCCACCTCCTTTGGGTGGATTCCGTGCCATCTCCTGTGCTGCAGCAGTGGTGTTGGGCACTGGTGGGGCTCCCATCCCATCTGGTGGGGCTCCCATCCCATCTGGTGGGCCAAAACCACGGGAGCAGTTGGGTCAGGTTTTACACGGTGGATCCAGCACGTACAAAAAACACTTCTCCGATCAATTATTTCTCCCAGGGGTGATTCCATCGCACGCCTGGAGTATTTACAGCCCAGCCCAGGTTCCAAACCACTCTGTCCCAGGCACCTTGGGCTTTCAGCAGGCCCTGCTCTGGAGGTTCCTGCCAGCACAGGGCTGCCCGCCGTGCCGCGGGGCAGGGTTGGAGCACTGCCGGCTGCGCCGCGACGTCCCCGCCTGGCACGGGGACCAGCCCGACCAGCAGCTCCAGCGCCCGTCCGTCTCCCCACCTGGGGACACACACAAGAGAAAGGGAAAAACAAACCAAAAAAAAAAGGGGTTTCAGGTCTGGCCGGAACCTCTCTGGGTATGGACTCCCTGCTCTATCCCAGCCGTGCCCAGGCTGTTTAGGTCAAGGCACTTTGAAGCCAGGGCAGATGAAACATCATCACCCCAAACACCAACAGTTGTTTCTTTTCCTTCTCAGCTCATCTGAAAGCCTATGCCTTGGTTTTCCTTGCCCAAAGGGTAGCTCACAGCTCTCTCTGCAGCAACTTCCTCACCTCTGACCAAGGCAGAGGGACAAAAGTGCCCTAAGGTTGTGGAGGTGCTGTGAAAAGTCCTTTTGGAGATGGGTCATTGCAAAGCTTTTTCATTACAGCACAGACTGAGTTGTCAGGAGCGGTCGATACTATGGATTATGGCAGTGCTCCTGAATGATGGGAATGCTTGATGGCTGTCATTTACTGTCGTTTTTTATTTACTCATCTGGCCTTCATGCCTGGCTTGGGCAGTTTATTAATCCAGACAGCACAAATGGATGTGTGTGCTCTTACTTAGTGCTGGCTGGGTTTTCCATCTGCTGGAACATTGTGCTTTTAAAAAAAAAAAAAAATATTGGTTTGGTCTTAAATGAGTTTTGGAAGTGAAAATTTGAAATTAAAAGTTGCCCGTGAGTTAGAAGTGCTCCTGTCCCCACTGTTGTTAAAATCAAGGAGCACAGGGCTGGCCAGTTCAGTGCTCTGCTTTGGTGGCAGGTCCTGAGCTTCCCAAGCAAATTCCTGAGATTTAGAGACAATTTAAAGAACCTGAGCTTTTTAAAGAAACCCACTTTGCAGTCACTGAAGCAAAGCTTTGGCATTCAGCCTCACAAACCATCTCCCCAGCTCTGCTCCAACTCCTTATCTCATCACAGTTTTGATTTTCCGCTGGTGAGACCCCAGTGATGAGCCCACGGCTGAAGGCCTGGAGCTCTGCCTGGTGGAACTGCTCTGAAGATGGATTTCTCTGCCAGCTTCATGTGCTGAGATTTAGATTTATTTTTTTTCCGTCATGAATCAGGACAAAAATATCCAGAGAGAACTGCAACGTTTTTGGAAATGAAAAAGCCTGTTCCGACCTCGGCTTTTTTTGCTACCCACTTAACTTTTTAGGATAGTATAGAAAGTGTTAAAGAAAACATAAATATAAGCCTGTCACTTCAGAAAAACATATTTTTTCACCCCAAAATAGACACTTCCCTCTAGTCCAAATGCCTCCCGGGAGGCAGTGGGAAATCTGGCAATGTAGTAATTTTTTACTAAAACAGCATTTTTGGTGGCACGTTTTGTGAGCAGTTGCTTCACCTGAGCCTTTGCACTGCCCTCCCCTCCTTGCCTGTTGAGGTTTGTGCTCTCTCCCTTGGAGCAGCCATCCTTTGTGGGATGCCACAAGCCTTCCAGAGGATTTCCTGGATTTAATCCAGCAATTAAGCACACCCTCATTTGCACTACTCTATCTGTAATAATCACAGGATCGCAGAATGGTTTGGGTTGGAAGGGAACATCTCATTCCCACCCCTCTGCTGTGGGCAGGGACACCTTCCACTATCCCAGGTTGCTCCAAGCCCCATCCAACCCAACCTCGGACACTTCCAGGGATGGGGCAACCTGTGCCAGGGCCTCCCCACCCTCACAGGGAACAATTTCTCATCTCTAATCTAACCCTGCTCTTTTTCAGTTTAAAGCCATTCCCCCTTCTCCCAAGCTGCTAACCTCAGTCTCTCGCGGGGCCGCTCGGGATAACGCAGCGACAAAACCCGGGAGGGAAGGTGGGACTGCCGCGTGGATGCCGGGAGCTGTCAGTTTAGCCGTGTGGAGGGGGAAATCCATGCCCTTTGCTGCCTCTGCCCCTCCCCTGCTGCACCCCGGGCTCTCACCTGGGCGCTCGGTCTGCTCGCAGGCAGGGCCTCTGTAGCCGGGGCGGCACTGGCACGAGCAGGTGTCTCCCACCAGGACGGGCTCCCCGTTGTTGAGGCACGCTCCGCAGCGGCAGGGGCCGAACTCCAGCAGGAACTCCTCCAGAGCCCGTTTCAGGTGCTGCCGTTTGGCTTCCATGCGGCCCAGGTTGCTCCTGCGGAGGATTTCGTGGATGGGCTGCAGCTGCGGGGGATGGAGACGGATAGCATGGAAACAATTTCAGCTGGGCATCAGCCGGGATGCGGTGACACTGCTGGATGAATCCGGGGCTCGGGAAAAACTCATTTGTCTTCCTCGACAGCTGCATGTACATCATGCAAATGTGTTGCTGCGACTGATGGGCCCCAGTGAGAAACCACCCTTCCAAAACCTTCCTCGTCCTGCAGGTTTGTGTGAGATTGGCTTTTCTGGACATGCTTTGGAGTTTTAGTATGGATTCGAATGATAAATTAAAACAGCCCAGTAAGCCCGTTTTTTTTTTTTGACTGATTTCTTAGTGCTGTCACAACCCCAGAGATTCTTGCATGCTTTTTGCCTTTCTGAAGAAAATGTTTTGGTAAGAGCTTTGGACTGAGGGCATCATCAGAATTTATTGCCATCCTATCACTTGCAGTGGCCGGATTGTGAAATATCCAGTAAATGCTGAGGGTGAGGAATTTTGCCTATACAATTTTTGCCCTTCGATGTAGTGAAATAATACTGTCATCTACAGCTTAGGGAATGTAACTCGCTCATCACATTTTCCAGCAGCAAAATCCAGTTCCTGGATACCAGTCAGCAAAAATAGGCCAGTTTGGGCAGCTGTAATTAGAAGTTGCCCAACTGAATATTAATAATCAAAGGAGTATTAAAGCTAAAAACTTGGGACTGTCTGAGGACACTTATTTACATTTGTCCATCGATGCACCTGTGTAAACGCTGCCTGTCTAGGCCAGGAATTTGTTCCAGAGAAGAGCTGGGTGTCAGCTCACTGTGCAAGGCACAGTGAGAGTGATTCATGGGGAGGAAAGGGATCAGCTGGGCTTTGGGAAGAGCTCTTAGGCAAATTTGCACAAGCCTGTTTGACAAACTGAGGGGGCTGCGGGTAAGAGCTGCTGAAGTGGACACGAGCTCTTATCGGCCGCTCCAGCTGCAGGGTGACTGCTCAGCTCTGGAGCAGCCAACAGGGAGGTCAGTGCATGGCTTACTGGAAAACTGCAAGAAATTTTGCCCAGAATCGATGGGAACTTGTGCAAAAAGGTGAATAACCTGCAGCTGGAACTGAAAGCACTTCTGTGTTATCAGATCTTCCCACCACCGAGGTGCTGCCCAGGAAGGCTTGCACAGTCCTTCTTGCCCTGCCAATAACACAGATAATTCCCAAATCCCTTCTCCCACTCTCTGTCAGAGCTTTCAGACCTGCTTTCAGATGAAGACAAGAGGGATAGAAATGGCAGCATGTCCTTGCCATGACAGAGGTCCTTCCCCCACAGGCCACAGCTGCTCTTGGAGCAGACCGGCGATCCTGGCATCCTGGGGTACTTGTGGTCCTGCTGACCACAGGTAAAGAGTTGTGGCCACCCCCTCATGCCTCTGCCGGCTCTACCCTGGATTATTTGTTTGTAGGATTGCTCTTCTCTGTCCCTTTCCATCCCCTCTGCTTTCTTCCATCTCTTCCCCCCCTCAGAAGCCCTATAACCTTCAGTGGTCTTCTCATTTTTGGGGCATCCAGTGAAACAAAAGGGAGAGTGCAGCCCTGCTGATTTTTATGGCTGCAGACCCTCTTTTTGGAGTGTGGAGAAACACAGGACCCACCTGACAAAGTAGCCAGGAGCTCACTGCTCAGAGAACTCCTGGAGAGGGGCTGTCTATGTAGAGCCTGTGCTGGGCAGGGGGGAAACAAAACACCTTCCCCAGCCCCCTGTGAATCCCCAGCTTATACAGGAGGGCGGACAGCATCAGGGAGAATAATATGGCCGAATACAACTGCAATTCATTGTGAAGCTGTTGGGGAACACTTCAGAAACTTAACCTGGCACTAATCCAGCATTAAGCTCCCTGTCCGTCTCCCTGCGGATGCGGTGGGTGGGAGATGTACTCCCCATTGTGAAATGAATAAGAGGTTACCAGATCAGTGGCCCATTACATTTAATCTTGTTCTGTGATGGGATCACAATAAAAATACGAAATGATCTGCTCGACTACACTTTTCATTCCTTAAGAGCAGCAGAGTTTCTTCAACTGCAGAAAAGCCTTACCTGGAAATCAATAACAGCAGGATTATATTTTAATGACCTTCCCCACTGACGATACATTTTGCCATCCCAACTGTTCAGGAGCCCTGCGCTGTAACTGGTATCTCCCCCTCTAATCCGGGGAATAATATCTTCCACAACCGCGCTGTGGCTCCCAGAATCTGGAAAGTTGAATTACACACGCATTATTTAGCTGCTGTTTCCACACAGGCTCCAGAAGCTGCTAAACGGAGGCGAGGTCAATTGTGCAGGGGGCGATCGGGGAGCTGCCTCCTGGGATCCTGCTTGTGGGGTGAGCCCTGCCACCTGATCACGAGGTGACGAGTTGAGCATCCCAAATCCTCTAAGCTGATAAGACCTGAGGAGCCTGCACTCCTCCAGCCTTGGTTTCTGGGTAGGACATGGGCAATAGGTGACACTGTCTGTAGCTCATTACAAAATACACAAATTTGGGGGTTCCCACCCTCTTTGAGTGCTTTCTGTAGTCAATTTTGAGTTTTTTTAGTTGCCATGCATGCCCAGTCTGTCACTGCTGAGAGCTGCAGCCTCCCATCCACCCCACTGCCTCCATTGCTAATAAGGGTATTGCTACCTTAATTCCTGCTCTTTTAAGAGGGAGCAGTACTCCTGGAGACTTGGACCCAAAGTTTCTGTGGCCCCACCTTTTCTGGGGGATGACATCAGAGCTCCCTTCCTCACACCTTGTGTGGCCCTACTTGAATCTCCATGCCCAAGTGACCGGAACAAGGGACCCAAGGTGCCCCAACAGACCCCTGCCCCGCTGCTGTACCAGTGTCCCGGAATCCTTTCTTTTTGCAGTCAGAGTATGTCAGATCTGCACCCAGATCCAGGCTGTCCTTGCTGGCTGTGATGCCAAGGGACAGGCCGAAACAGGCACTTATCTCCTCGGTGCTGATGGCTGCAAAACAGAGAGTAGACAGGTAAATTCAGCGACTCGTGTTGTTCATTTTCCTGCTTCTTTTTTCTGTCATCAAAGAAAAGATTCCATTATTTTCCTGGCTTGTATTTCGAAGTCAAGAGCTACTCTGGGCAGAGGACAGTGGAAAACCCCAATATTTTATTGATGTCTATTTGGCCTATCATATAATAGGTGTAAAATTTTTTTCCTTAGAAAATATGAGAAGAAAGTAAAAATCTTGAGGCTTCAGGCACAAATGTCCTGTTTGATCTATATGCTTAACAACAAACCTTTATTTTTTTTACAGACTGACCCATAACTAGGGTAAAGCTGGGAACAGCAGCTGAAATCAATGGATCCTCACTAATTTACCTGAATTCAGGATCTGACCCACCAATAATGGCTTAAGCAGCACCTTAAGTAGTAACTTGGAAAAAGTCTGAGTGCTGAGAGCTGCCAGAGCTCTCCTGCCTGCTGCTGCCAGCACCACCACATACATCATGAAAATATGTAACTGGAGAGCCATGAAGCGACTGCAGAGGGGAGAAGGGAACTAATGAGGTGGTTTCACCAAGGTAAGCAATGTGCATATTTCATACAGCCTGGTTTTATGTAAGCACTTCAGTGTACTGCAAATATAAGGCCGTCTTCTTTGGTAGTTAAAAAGTCCATTGATTTCAGTAAACGCGGGTATTGTGAGTAATAGGTAACTTTTATATTGCTCTTTTTGTCAGGGGACCCTAAAGTGTTTTACAAAGGAGCCTGGTGATCAATACCATGGTATTGAAAGGAGGCACAGAGCTCAGTGGGGTTTGTGTGTTGTGGTTTAATGGTCTGAGGTTTGAACCTCTGTCCAAGTGCCGACCTGGAGCATTGCCTGCTGAACGGCCCCACCTCAGCACTGGGCAGCAGTGCCTTTGCCTTGCTTGTGTTCAAAATATTGCTCAAACACTCTTAGCTCTGGTTTGGTGGAATCCTGAAATGGTTTGGGTTGGAAGGGACCTTTAAGAGCCATCTGGTCCAGCCCCTCTTCCCTCATGGGCAGGGACATCTTCAACTACACAAGTTTGCTCAGGGCCCCATCCAACCTGGCCTTGAGTGTGTCCAGGGATGGGGCATCCACCACCTCTCCAGGCAACTTGTGCCAGTGTTTCACCAGCCTCCTTGCAAAATACTGCTTCTTTAGTATACACTGACCATCTTGTAGTTGAAAACCATCACCCCCTGTCCTATCACAAGAGGCCTTGATAAAAACCTGTCTTTCTTATAAGTACTGGAAGGCTACAGTGAGGTCTCTCTGAAGCCTTTTCTTCTCCAGGCTGCACAGCCTAAATTCCCTCAGCCTTTTCTCGCAGGAGAGGTTTCTCCACTTCTCTGATCAGCTTTGTGGCCTCCTCAGGACCTGCTCCAACAGTTTCATGTCTTTCCTGTGCTGGGGACCCCGGAGCTGGATGCAGCACTGCACATGGGGTCTCACCAGAGGGGCAGAATCCCCTCCCTTGGCCTGCACTTGGCCATGTTGGACCTCGTGAGGTTCCCATGGGCCCAGAGCTTGTCCAGGTCCCTCTGGGGTGTCAACTGCAAACTTGTTCCCTTCTGCACACCCTACAGGAGAGGCTCACTGGGGCCAGCTGGGGCACAGATCTGCTCCTTGGCCTGGTGGATCCAAACCCTGGGGAAGTGCCCAGCATCCTGAGAAAGGGGCTGCAGGTCCTGGCTTCAAACTGGTGAGAGCTGAAACATGCTCCAGACTTGAGTGGGAACTGCCTCCCACTGCGAAACTGGGCCCTTGAGAAAGATTAAACGTGCAGCACTCAATTACTTGTACTAAACTGTTCAACAGTTGTAAACACAGTGGGTAAAGTTCATTCACCCAAAGCAACATGAGTGATTGCTTATCTTGGTGCCGGAGTGCCATAAAATTAAACTTGAGGAACACCCTGATTAATTGATTTGCCACAGTTCCCGTTGAGTAATTATGTTCAGTGGAGGGGCTGTCGATACCATTCGCTATTGGTCGCTGCAAGATCAGGTCTTGATAAATGAAAAGTGGTTATCACTGCAAAAGGGTGGCCACAGTAAATATTGGCACTTGAGGGGGGAGCCCTGACGAGGGGGGGGGGGGGGGGGGTTTGTATGATATAATTTGCGATAGTTAAATGTGCTCGAGTGATAAGATTTACTGCTGCATTTTGAATTAATCAGAATATATGAAGTCTCTTTCTAATTTACTCCGCGCATAATGTTCCTCCCATAAACGTTCTTGTAATGTGTGAACACATTATACTGTTTTCTGCTAAATAATAGAACCATAACAATCTATTTTAAAAACGAGTAATGAAAAATATTGATGGCAGAGCAACGAGGGACCTCGTTCTGACATATGTATTTATTTCACTCATGACCACATCCATATAAGCCCTTGCAGCCTGAAAGCTGGGAATGGGTCTGGCAGCAAAACTGCAGCCCTAAGCTCTGCAGTGAGTTGTGGATATCTGAACAGAGAAGGTGATTTCATTTCCAAAATTCAGGTTTCCTAAATGCTCAAAAGCCCAGCTCTATGCCGAGCCAGATGCTCAGTGACCACTTAAGCTGTGTCTCATTTAGGGAGGACTCAGCCAAGGGATCTTTTTTTCTGAGTTTGTGCTTTAGTCACTGGTCTATAAAATAATGGATATTCTCTGTTCCAGAGCATTTAGCAAACAGCCTCGTGGGCTGGGTGGGCCCTCAGGACGCAGTGGTTGATCTAAAGCAGTGCCATGCTCAGCCCTGTGGGGACTCGGTGATGCATCTGCAGAGCTTCCGACTCATCTTAGGAAGCTCTAATTTTAAGACTTGAGCACTTATATCCTGATCCTAACCATTCCTCAGGGAAGGAGGATAATCCTCTCGCAAACACAGCCTCCAAGCATGGCTGTGATCAACATTAGAGAAATCAGGGTTTTTTTTTCTAAATGCTTTCAGACAGTGGCATATCGGACACTGCAGGTGGGTCCTTCTGGGTCAGCGTTGTGTGACACACAGCACTGCTGGCTTGGTAAGGGTGGACTTCCTGGCAGAGCCCGGCTTAGATGAGAATTACAGAATGGCACTGCATTAAAATGAAAATTACATCTCTGCTGGGGCACGTTTTTGTCTTTTGCTGGACCTCAGCATCCTTCTTTCCTAAGATAAGGCATCTCGTAGCAGTAAATCTCCTTACGTACACAGCAAGCACAAGATAAAGCAAAATAATAGCCTCCCTCCACATGCTCTTGATTAATTCTTCCTCTGAAATTGGCAGTCTGCTTCCTGAAGACTTGCTTGCCAAGACCTTGTTCACTTCTATATCACTCACCCTTCAAAGTGAAGAAGTGATTTGAAGAGGCATCATGTTTCCAAACATTAGAGGTTCAGGAACTTGATGAAAATTCTCTCAATCAGTAATTTCTTGTGGAAAAATTGGCATGGGTAATGTGCAATATGGAGTGCACGGTTATCCTAATGCTGATGGGACCAAACCATTTCAGACCAGAGGCAGAATCTGGTGCAGAGCCATGAAAATCATTGAAATTACTGAAATTACAGCAATTTGCACCTGTTGTCCAAGATCACAATTTCCTTCTGCATCAGTGTCTGGCCTGGAGTCACCAAGGCAGAGGTGCCCTCAGCACAGCAGAGTGATGGCCTTTAGGGCAAGTGGGATCTATTGCCCTGTTGACACCTTTACAGAAGCTGACAACCTGGTTAGTGAGCTAAAACCCCATATTATTGTTCTGCATCCCATGGTTTTGGTCAGGAAAAATGTTACGTTTTGACTCGCCAGCGATGGCAATTCTCACGCTCTCGGCGTCTGCAGCGGGTATTTTATCTAACTGAGATTTAGAGGCAGGGCTCTCCAGCCTCATACACTCCCCATTTGTTGAGAACTGGAGCTAACAGGGGTCTGTTAGTCTTCAGCTGTGGCACTAGGCAGGGTGGAGTGGCAGAGGTCCTGCCGAGTGCAGGGCGATATTTCCATGCACAGAAGATCGCCGCCCTCGCTACGAACAGGCTGAAATGTGAGTGGGCTGATTTGCCGTGCTCTGCATGGCTTTGCAGCCTTCAAGCACTCATGGCGAGCAAAGATGACAAGAAACAGGAGAAGATTAGCAAGTGACACTGAAAAAATGGAGAAAGTAATGCTCAGGTTCCTTCCTAAACTACCAAACCCTCACCCAGATACTTCTGAAATCAGAGCACGCTTTGGGACACTGAAGCTAATCCCAGGCCATGTGGCCGCTAGTGTCCAAGGCTGGAAATACCTGGCTTAAAGCAGGAAGTTAAGAACAGAGAATATATTTTGATATATCATTTGATATGTATGTGAATTTTCTTACCTTTTCTTCGCATTTCCTCCTTGTTGATGACAAGGATGTACTCAAAGACACCCCCCATGGTGCCAGATGTCATGAAGTGGGTGCCGTAGTCGTTGATGAATTTGGCATACATGCCATAGTTGTAGGTGTCTGGGAGGTCCTGCAGGGAGAGCAGCATGTCCTCATCCAGAACAACGTTGTCCCTTCTCATCTTGAAGCGGGCTGTCTGCACCTTGGTCACAGCTCTGAGGAATCCAACATCCTGCAGGTAAAGGAAAGAGGAGCTGCAGTCAACATTAATTAAAACAAATTAATTTCTAGTCTTTAGGCTTGCAGGGGAAAGCCTGAGCCTCTGACTGTCAGCATATGTTGAAGGCGTATGAAAACAAGCCCAAGTTTAAATGAAATAATCATGATTCTGTTTTTAAAGTCTCTCTCTTACGTGCTGTGGAGGGACGTGGAGGGCCTTGGGGAGTTGGATGCTGTGGGGGTTTTTTTAATTGATGTGTGAACACGATCAGACTCGGGCTCCACATGATTCCCCTCCCTTCTCCATTTCTGTGGTTTCTTTTTCTGGTTTCCTTTCCATATTGTTTATTCCCATTTTGCTTTTCTCACAAACTCAGTGAGTGACAAAGCCCAAGGGTCAGGCCCAGCCCAGCAGAGGGGAGATTCCCTGATGGAGGGGGAATCTCCTGGATATACACCAGCTCCAAAACTCCACCTCTGTATTTGCCACTGCTTTGGACAAGTCTCCGCTGCAACATGAGCAGCCCCTTAAATGATTCCTCCAATAACTGATCATCATTTAGCTGCCAGCATCATGTGAGTCTGGACAAGGGCACAACAAATACTATAATGGTGCTCATTTCAAACAGCTTTTAAGGGCATTTTAACTCGGAACACCATCAAAGTAATTCTTCTTTATTGTTTTCTGTCAGCAGCCACGAGAGAAGTGGAGATGGGGCACGGCAAATGTGGGAAATAGCAGCACTCATGTTATTAGATTGGAAAGAGGTCGTCACAGCCGGTCCATGATGTAAACCCTCTGTGAGAAGTACACCCTATTACCAGGTGCTGGTTTTTTCAGCGTGGTGTTTTAACCTCCTGTGAAAAGTAGCCTATTTCCTCATCACGAGGCAGCTTGTATTAATTTGAGCAAGATGTATTTTCCACCCGAGATCATTCCCTGAGGATAATTGTTTTGATCAGCATCTTGATATTCCCTCCTCCCTCATCGTCACTTTTAAGCATTTTTTTATTTATGTGCTTAATGTAGCCATGAAACAGGATGGGGTGAGCTGACATGTGCCGTGGCACTCCGTAATTCAATTTTATTCCCACTCCCTGTTTGCTAAAACATACCAAGAACAGCAAACAGGATTACTAACGATCATGCATTTGCAATTACATGAACAAATTAAGGTACAATTACCCTGTGTTAAAAAATGCAGTTGAGAGAATAAACTGACATAAGTTACAGCCAGACCTTGCGATGCACAGATGATACAACTGCAGCAGATGCATCATTGATTCGGTTGGGTTTTGTTTTTTTTTTTTTTTACCTTTTCATTGTATTGTGTGAAATTCTTCAGGGATCCTTTGCCACCTGATAAAGTCAGGCCCAGGTTTAACATGACATCTGCGTTTCCAGGCCCAATTCCAATGGTGAAGCCTGTTGTTTTGGATTTATCACTTTTAAGGGCATCAAGCAGGTCCTTTGAATCTTCGTAAAACTCAAAAGCGAACCCAGAATCAGCATGAGCCTAAAATGAAAGGAACAGACATTAATCTTCCAGGTGCTTCCCTTCCTTTTTAATCACTATTTCTTGAAGGAGCTGATAGTACCTCTGTTGAAGCCCGTGATGCTCCTGGCAGCGCCAGCACTGACTTCAGTGAACGTGGAATAAGGAATTAAGTCCCGCGCCATTTCATTTGTAAATATGTGAAAAATGTGGATAAAGCCAAGCATTTTGCTTCATCCATCTCCAGGCAGGGGAGAGGTTTGTGTTTAGCCACTCAAAGCCAGAGCTGGTAATGGTACCTATTAAGACAGCCTGACACTTCCCATTATAAAACCCTCCTTCCAGTTCCTTACAGCTCTGCCAAATCCTAACGATTTGGACTGAGTTTTTTTCTCTCCAGCCTGCTTCTGGATGAATTTATTAAAAAAAAAAAAAAAACAACAAAATTCAACATCTATTTACAATGGCAAGGCTAGAAAACAAACATTGTTTTGCCTGTGTTTTAGAGAAGTGACCTTTTCCTTGACAGCTCGTGGAATCGAGCAGCTCTGCTGAATCTGTGCCATTTTCCAGCTCCATAAAAAGCCAGCCCCAGTGTTCAGACTGGGGACTAAGGGACTCTGCCTGCTGGGAGGACATGAAAGCTACTTGCACTGAGTAATATTTCCCAGGAATGATATGTTTTCGTTCATTCATGTCACAACACATGATAAATGTTCAACGGTGTGGCCAAGGCACCCACTTAGCACATGGGAGACCCAAGATGAATCCTTGCTCTGCTTGGATCACTGTCCAGCATCAGATGTGACCTCATGGACTACAGGTGTTGTGATCCGTGGTGGTGGGTTTCAGGATCCCTGTCTCACTCAGAATTTGGGTTTATGCCCCTTGTAGCCACGCCATAGACATAAAATGCTTTCAAAGATGGAACCAGCAGCATCAGTGCCATTTCACATATGGCCAACTCCATCCCTAGAGAGGCCAGAGGCTGGTGCAAGCTCTACAGCTCGTTAATAGCACAATTTAGAGAAAACACCTTGCCCTTGGCTCTGACTGGGCCAGAGGAAGCAGTGGGGATGCCGTGGTGTTTAAGCCTGTCAGTTCCTTGACGTGCCATAAACCAGCATTTCCACCGCCGAGTGCCTGTCGAGGTGCCTTAGAGACAACCTACAGAGCACGATAGAATGTACCTAATACCTTTGCCCGAAGCTTGGCTTTTTGCTGGGAAACTGCTGCTGAGCTGGGCCTCCTGAAGCACTCACCAGGAACTGGTACATGTGGAAGTTGTAAGGCTTGCGGAAATACTTCTCGTCGTCTCCGTAGTACAGGCGCTCGCAGGCGGCGTCGTACCGCAGCTCCCGCCACTCCCCGTTGTACACGTACTCACAGAGCCCGCCAAAAAATCCAGGGTCGTACACGTACTGCCTCCCTTCCTGTGTTAGGATGTTGTATCTTGGAAAGAAGAAGCGTTCGGGAAGTTTTCCAGGAGTCACCCCGGTTTTATTTCCTCCGGCTCTGTCACAGGTTCTCCTGACACTAGAGGTTATCTGTCCTCAGGCCTCCTGAGGAGCTGGAATAGAACTTAAAGCTGGGTTGGGTTTGTTATCTCGTTGCTATCTCCTTCCCAAAGATACCAGCAGACAAACAGCCATTTTATTTCCAAGACATTATTTTGGACTTGTGTGCGAGGAATGGAAGAAATCAGAGAAGCTGCCCAGCCCCTCCCTGCAAGTACAGCTATGAAAGTCCCAGAGCCCTGGAATTCCTCCAGGTTCCTCTTGAGCCTAATGCATCTCATTGTCACAAAGTGCTTCCTGGCATTCGCTGCAATTATTTTCTCTCTTAATTTCGTCTCTTTCTTTTTAATAATGGTTCCATTTCTCAGGGTAGTTAACACCCTCCCTAGACATGAAGCCTGTGCTTTGCCAAGTCTGTCACTTATTATTTCCTTATTCCTCCTTCTTCCTGCTCTCCAGCCCTCACAGCTGCTGCGCCCTGAAATCCCTCCTATTACTTAGCATTCTGTGTAATTCCATGGCCCACAGTGAAAGCGTTATTCAAACTGGACAGCAGCACTGCTCTTCTCAACAGGGCACCACCTTTAGGATTAAGATAGCAAATGTCATTGCTTTTGTGTGCTCTGCAGGAGAAACACCTCAGAGAGCAGAATTAAACAGGGTTCTCAGTGAAAATTAATGCATGCCTTGTAAAACTTTGGATGGACCATCCCAGGCCCTGGGCCAGAGAGACATTTATCTCATGGACTCCAGAGAGTGTCCCATCGAGCTGATGGGGAAGTTATCCAACAGCTGGCTCCACTCTCATCCTGTAGCCCATGTTCATAAAATCCTAGAATGGTTTGGGCTGGGAGGGACCTTAAAGATCATCTGGTTCCAACCCCTGTCACAGGCAGGGCCATGTTCTCCAAGTGAAACTGAGCAGTAGCTTGGTTAAAACACAAGATTTACAACAAGAATGTTGCAGTGCACGGTTTGCCTTTCAAGTTCTTCTGGATTTCTCTTTTGCCTGTATTACCTGGTCAAAATTTGAAACTGAACAGGGAAACACTTTTTGTGGATAGGAGTATTTACATATACTCGTGTGGAGCTCAGGCTCTCTGCCTTGAATCTGTACTCTGAAGTCCTAAATCCTGGAGTTAAATCTCCTTAAGGATGAATGCCAGCAGGGTGCTGCATCTCCAAAGTCTGCTGTTTGCTTTAGTCTGTCACTTTTAACAACTGGAGAGAGCTGTGAGATAACTGGGATGTATTTTTACAGGGGTACAAAGAGGGCACCACAAGAACAGTGTGGCCGGGAGAGGCTGAGGTCAGGTAATAGATCCAAGACAGAATTTGAAATAAGAGCTGGAATCAACCCTCATTGCTACTCGTGGTCACATGGGACAGCACCTCCCCTTTGGGTTCTGTACAGCCCCCTATCAATTCACGGATCACCGCTATTACTAAGGAAGAGCAAGATAAGAGACATAATCCTGTTTTGATTGCGAGAGGAGCAGCTATTGATTAATTACTCACCCTTGGACTGCTTTTTCCGCCCCTGGGATTGGGAACAGATGTTCACAAGGGCTTTCAATACCTTCATCCTCACAGTTATCCTCATCAGACCCATCTCTGCAGTCTCTGTCTCCGTTGCACACAAGATGCCGTTTGATGCAGCGCCCTAAAGTGCACAGATGCAGGCGGTGGCTTATCCGCCCTCCAGAAATCCTGGCTGGCAGCTTGCACTGATTGTGCTGCTTCCCACCCACATCTCAGGGCCACAAGGAGTCATGCTGGGTGTTAAACACGGCGCTATTCCGCTGGGAATTTGCTTTTCCAAGCTCCTGGGGGAAGGTCTTTGTGACCTAAACACAGCACCTTGTCCAAGCTGGCCGCTCCCGTGGGCTTCCGTGGGGTGGGAGTCAAGGTGAGGTCACCTCGCTGTCCTGACTTCATTGTCTAAAATTATGGTCTTGGAAAGTTGCTATAGGAATAGCTGCTTCCTTGGCAAGGGAAGCAATCCCTTGGCTTAAGGAAGTCAACTCCATCTTATTAAAGTGCAATTTTTCCTCTTCCTGTTGCAGGAGGCATTTGGGGAGTTTATTGCAATAATAGGGGTGCAAGAATGGATATTTGCAGGAAAGGCACCGTGGAAGGGCTTTTGCTTCTGGGACTGTGGAGAAAGCCTTGAGGAGGGCACTGGCACTGCTTAATTTACCCCAGTGGAGTGATGATAACCTGCTCCAGCTGGTGAGTTGGTCACAGAGCTGACCTGTGGCTCCAAATTCCAACAGAATTTTCATTAAATGCTCAGGATGGAAGCTGGAGCCGTTTGTGTAGAAACAAAAATCTGCCAAGGCTAGTCAAAGTTTCAGAGAACAGCCGTTTTATACCCTAATCCTCAGAGCTGGAGATGGCTAAAAATAACTAAATCACCCCAACAGATTGCTGGTTGGATTGATGATTGAACCCTGTCTCGAGCAGGGGAGGAAGCGGCGCGTTGCGGGAGCGCTGTGCCCGCGGAGGGGAGCGTGAGCGCGCAGCACAGCAGTTGGAGCAGAACGTTCCTGCTCTCTTTGTTCCACTGAGAAATTCACGTTTTCCATGTCACACAGCCTCCTTTTCTACCCAAACCCCAGCGCAGCACGGATGGATTTCTGTAAAAGTGGGAGGGGAAAAACACTAAAGAGGGGAAATTTCCCGCTTTCTCGTGTACTGGTTCACCCTCCTGCTGCCCAGGGCAGGGGGCTGATACCCCCAGGAGCGAAACCTCTGTGGCAGGGGTGTGCCTGGTTCACTCACCTGTTCCCTCGCACTGGAAGTCCTGCCCACACCCAGCTGGCCCTGTGCACGTTGTCTCAGCTCGACAGGCTTGCTCATCCCAGAGGTGCCCCGCGCAGCGTCGCCCTCCAAACTCTGCTGGCTGCACCAGCCGCCGGTACCGGTGCTGCACAGAGACACAGCCACTTGTATCCCCCAGAGATATCACCTCCACAGGCCATAAAGCAATCCAAACTATCATTTTTTATCTATATTCCTGTTTTTTTGTGTGTGTGTGTGTGGCTTGAAGACTTAGTACGTGATAAACGGAGGAGAGTCAGCAGAGAGTTTGGAGCTCAGATTTGCCTGGAGATCATGCACGTGAACTTAGAGGGGGCTGGAATGGCTGCTTTAAAAACATCTCTGCTTTCTACCTTGGAAAAATATGGCATTTTTCCAGCTGCATATGCTTTGTCCTGCAGTGCACCAGGCTCAGATGGACACAGACACTAATTACAGCACTGATCCTGCAACATTTCTGATGGATTATTAATGAGAATTGCTGCTCTTTAAACTAGGAAGGGAACAAAAAAAAAGGGAAAGGGAGAAGAGCCATATTATTTACTGATAATATACTGCCTATAAGCACAGGAACAAAAAATGCAGGGATAACATAAACTCAGTAGAAAGCAGAATTATGTCAGGTATTTGAAAATAAATTCTCAAGCTATGAAGACACATGTGAAATGATATAAAAATATGAGAACAGGAGCTGATGCATGAAGGCTGCTTCTAATCTCTTCTCACTGGACTATTTGCATTAAGAATCAGGGGATACTTAATTAATTCTGAGATAGAAAAGGAAGAAAGTCTTGGGCAAATACTCTGGCCTGATTCTTCCACCATTTGCCTTGATTTTGCTTTTCCTGTTCTGCTGCCTCGAATGAATTTATTCCCCAGCTTACACCAGGGTAAGTAAGAGCCTCTCTAGCAGAGGAGCATTTCCATCATGTTTGGATGAGTTTACTGGATGCTTCAGAATGATGAATATGTATAATATATATAATTAATGTGTGTACATCCTCATCACAGACACATCTGAAGATAAATGAATACATTACAGTGGATCCTTACTTTTTTCTCTTGGCAAGGGAAGCAATCAGTCCATCCTGACCACTGGCTCAGCTGACAGTCGACAGGAGCTGGAGAATTAACATCTCTGCTGCTTCTTCTAGGGAAGGGAACAGAGAGTGGTCTAAGCTCTTTGAAGCTGTGTTTTGAGAGGGGATGGAGGCTGGAAGGGGGAAAATTATCTGTGTGTGTGTGTGCTTTTCCACCAGGAAGCTGTTTCGTGGGAAATGGGAAGCATCCCAAGATGTCCCATCCAGGTATTCACCATCAGAATGGATCAGAGGCTGCAGGTGCAGTACCTGGGGATTTTTTCTTGGGTTTCCTGCTCTCCCAAGGGAACTTTGCCCTTTCCAATAGGTAGATTGCAATTAAATATATATATATATACGTATGTATAATATATATATAAGACCAAACATCCTGAGTGAACAGAAGGAATGTAGTGAAGAGGCAGGTTTTAAAGAAAAGCTGATTTTTTGCCTTTCTTTTCAGAAGCACATCACCATCTCCAGGAGCAGGGATGTCTATCACTACTGAGCCTGGTTTGATGTCACTTTCTTTACACCACTGTGAACTCATGGTCTGGATTTTTCCCGGCAAGTATGGAATGAGATCCTGGTTTCCATGGGCTTTGTGGAATGCTGGGAATGGCTGCACCAACAGAGCTGAGAGAACAAGGTACAGAGGATTTTGACTAAGAATTTGCTGGTTGAGTATTTCTAAAGCAAAATACGTAAATTCTGAGAAGAAGGAAATAACTGAAGGAATATCATGAAAGCAGAAAATGGCAAAAGTACTGTACCGTAGTGGCCCTTGGATCAGACTCTCTGCACATACCCTGAATATCCCTACACCACAGCCAGAAAATCCTTCTCCTGCCTCCCAGCCCACTCATTGCAATCTCTGGTTCTGTCCCTACTCCTAAAACCTTTATTTGTATGAGCCACTTACTTTGTCTTGAGGAGCAATCTGTGGCATGCAGCCCTGCACTTGCCACAGCCGTCGAAGCATTTTGAGGGTTTGTTCTGAGTCAGAACATTATTATTTTTATTATTATTTTGGTGATTAGCTAATGAGCAGTCTGTTTTGCTTCCAAGACTGCATTCCAAAGAGAAATATTGATAATTAGCAGAGGTACGGAGCTCATGGGGGATTCATCAGAGGCTGGGGGAGAGAGATTTACTAAATGAAAGCCACAGCAGCTCAGTGAGGGAGCCTGTGGGTGCAGATCCGTGTGAGATGAAAACCCAGGAGCCTGCAGACGGGCCCAGAGCTGGAGGACACGCAGGTATTGATGCCTTTTTGCTCTGACAGGAGGATTTGTGGGCTGCATCCTTCAGCACTTCGCAAGGTACTTAATTGGCTCACCTTCGATTGGATTTTACATTTACCTCTTCATTATTCTGCCTTGTTTGATAAGTTCATCAAACATCAAAAATCTCGTCTTTGTTCATTTTCAAAAGGGATTATCAGAATAAGCCTTCATAATTAAGTGTATCACTACCACAGTTTTTTTTCCTTTCCGCCTTCTCCTTGTCTCCATGTTCCAATTATCGCTGATACCTTTTTTTGATCCTTCTAAATCATATTTGCCTTTACAACAAGCCTGAAATTAATAGCTGTAGCAAAAAAAAAAAAAAGTCCACCCATTTCCGTATCATGATACTGTAGCTTTAGAAAAAATGTAACTTGTTTATTCCTTTCCTTCAAAGCCCCAGTGACACTCGGATAGGTTGATAATGTTGTTCATGGAAAGAAACTGAGGTATGAGGTATGAGGATCTGGCTTGGACTGAAAACTGGGTTATTCACATGCACTTGTTAGCTTCGTGTTGTCAAATGTAAAATAATTATAATGCAAAAGAGTATGAAAAATATTAAATCATAAATCATCCTGTATGGAGAATTCATTTCAAGTGCCCAATCCCAGCCTGGTAATTTCAGTAAGGAAATTTAAGAAGGCTTAATAGTCATCTGTAAAAGGAAAACCATTGTGCAAACAGTTCCTTTAAGAAGGAATTACGATGCTTGGCTTGGGCTTTGGGCAGCTGCCAATTTCCTGGTTTTTTTTCCTGGTAGCTTTGTGCACGTGCCTCAAGTCGGGACAGAACTGATGGGCTGAGTGACGTGCTGGTAATTCCTGTATGGAAATCTGGGAAGGGGAGCAGACTTACCTTTGGGAAGGCAAAGCCTGGAGCTCCCTGCACGCCGTGGCCTGGCCTGGTGTTAGAGCCAGTGAGCACATGGACAGGATCAAGGGACAGAGCTGACCTGGGCTCCTCCACATTGCTTTGCCATATGTAAATGTTTGCTACAGATCAGCTGCAAACCAAAGCTTTTAAGTTTTCAGGACCGCTGGAAGGAGCACGGAGCCCACCGGGTAAATCATTGACAGCGGCACAGATCGAATCACAAAGAATCAGGACACATCCCAGAGGCCTTTGCCCTTTTGGAAACAAATTCCCTGTTTTCTGGCAAGGAAATATATTAAACTGTGCAACTGTTTCCACATTAAAGTCAATCAAGTCCTGTTGCAGCAGTGTGTTTCTTGTCCAGCCTGCGCCCTCCTTTTAATTTGAAGGAGGAGGAAACTCGTGTTATTTCCCACAGTGACTTCACTGTAATTTTGATGTGTCTGGCTGCTGACCAGGGGGAGAAGCTTCCCTGTACAGCAAATTGAAGATTAGCACAAAATTGTGTTATGAGGAACATGTACCTTCCAGACACGTGAAGGAAATGTCAGCTCAGCCTCCTCCCCTTGCCAGCCCCATGAGGCAGTTTCCCACCTCTGAAGCTGATGTGAGTTATCACCTGGCTTTTGGATGGCCCTACGCAGCCACTGCAGCGTGAAAATGGAATTCCTTGTTCTCTAAAGTGATTTGGGGGGAGGAAGATGTCCCCTACATCTGAAATTGTTGTGCCCATACCCTGGGCAAACCCGTGTGCTCATGGTGGCTCTAATGCTTTTAGCTGGCTGGAATCTCAGAACAGAAGTAGTGGATGTGCACAAGTGCAGGAAAGCAATACCACAGCAAGCAAGAACACCACAGGTTATTTATTTTTCAGATAATAGTCACAAGATGACAATATTTAGTTCTGTTGTGTTAGAAGAAAATAAAAATGGCCGTGGGAAGGACACTTGGTGACAGCCCAAGTTGCCTCATAGCTGTTTCCTCAAGCTTTCACGGCCTCCAAAATGCCCCTAAGGGCCCTGGCAGGCACAAAAATGCAGAAGGAATCTGTATCTTCATTAGGTATCAGTTCAAAAAAGAGTAAGAGATCTGTGGAGACTTGTGTGTTCAAACAAGTGCCTGTTTCCCCCTGCTTTTTCTTCTGCATAAGTGGGCTGAGATGCTTCATGCATAAATGAAGTGCTCCCAGCAGACAACTGGAAGTTTGAACCTCAATAAATTCTAAAGAAAGTGTAATTATTGTAGGAAAGTCTGGTCTTGGGCTATTACAGCTGCTAAGGAGACAGTGAATTGTCCTGTGTCCACAAAAGGCTGGGCTGGAAGTGTCGTTTTGTGTATTTCCCAAATCAATTGCAAAGCTCATTTCAATAGCTGGTATTGTAAATTATCGAAATGAAAGGACCTCTTAGCAGGTTATTTTCATGTAATAAAGTTCGGAGTGACCCCGGGGCTTGTCTTTGCTAAACACTGAGAAATGCAGCACGGGGGTAAACTCTGTGTGGAAATGGAATGAGAAGTGCCCTTCCACGACCTTCAGGAGCACGGTAATGCAATCCTTTACCTGCTAATGCACTGCAGATGGGCTCACAAAGTCCTTCTCCTCTCTCTGCCTGTGCAAGAACTCCAATCAGGGGTTTAATATTTTTTTAATATACTATTAAACCTAAATTGCTTTTGCCTGGGAGAAGAAGTAGGGAAATGTGACTGGCCTGAGGCGATCCCCCTCGTCACCTCCCCGTTACACATCACAGCCTCTCTGCAGGTGGCTCTTAAGACAGAACGACAGGAAAAGGTTCTAGCCCTGCTTATAGAGGTCTGGTGGGGATGCACCCCACTGCCTTCCATCCAAACCTGGGCTGTCCTGCAATGCACACGGCTGTTGTGCTAAGCCAAGTGCCTCCCCAGCATCTAAGCAAGGCTGTCAAGGCATTATATCTTCTCTTTTCTGATAGCAGCATCAGAAACACCCCCTATATATAACAGAAGTTATTTGTGGCACGTCTCCCAGGTAGAAGGCTGGTCTGGTTTGTGCAATCAGGCACAACACCAATTTCTCACTGGTAGGTGAGGTCGTCTGGGGGAGAGGTGTGCGGGAGATTTAAGCAGCCAGCAAGGCACTCCACGTTAGAGGTGAAATTAAAGAACCTTTCTCAGATGTGTTATGTTCCAAAAGNNNNTATATGAATGATACAGTTCCATTTAGATCACTGTGAGTTGAATGTGTCTAAAATGTTTGTGTTGGGTCCTTGATTCCAAACCTGAATTGAGTCTCTGGCCCTCTGGCTTGCAGTGCTGGCCATGCTGGCCGTGGTGATGCAGGGGTGGGCAGTGAGCTCTCATCATCACTTTGTGGCTATTCCCACCACAGAGCTCTTTCCCTGACACTGAAGAACTCTTTAATTAAAAGACACACAACTCCTCACTCACAACCCTTGCATACCTAAAATCAGGGGCAGGTCATCTCAGTGCAAACAAACTCCATGACAGCAACATAGGATTTTGTTCCACTTCAAAAAAGTCTTCAGATGTGTTTGGCCCAACAAAGGGAATTAATTTCTGCCTGAAGAGGGCACTGATCTTTTAGGTACCACCTGAGCAGCCCGTGGGTAACGTGGCTGGCTGCACAAGCCTAGCCCCGGGGTGAAGCTGTAATGTATAAAACATAATGTTATTGTCATCCAGCAATTTGCATTTGTTCCTTCCTCATATCTGGATTTTTATTTTTAGTATATTCATATAGCTTTTGCTGCAAGGGATACAGCTATGTAAAAAAATTCATCCTTTTTTTATGCCAATAATTCTACTTATATTTTTTGTAGTACATTTTTTCATGCAGTACTGTAAATCTGAATTTTTTTCCTACTTGAAGACCATGAACATCTGAAGGCAGAGAGTCTTGTTCTTTTTTTATTCTATTCCATCCATCCTACCCACAAAGTTGTGATGTGACTGCCACCTGCCACGTGCTGTTTGCTCTCTCATGGCTCACCAGGGGAAAGGGCAGAGCAGGCAGCCTCGTATTCAGGGGTAGTGGGGATTCTTTTTAACAATATAGAGGTAATAGGAGTATGCAGAATTTAGGGAGACCTTTGCACAGAGCTCTGGCAAGATCAAGAAGCTGTGCCTCGCAGTTGGAGCTCTGCCCTTGGAAAGTTTGCTGCTTCACCCGTGCTTTTGCAGCACACGTGGGCTTTTCTCAGCTCATCCTCTCTTTCTCAGCACAGCAGCTTGGTAAAAGCTCTTCTGTTTTGCCAAGGAAGCCAAGCTGGCTACCAAGGTCTTCATCTCTGAACTTCAAAAATCAGAATCCCAGCGCAGGTCTCATCGGGGGAAGGATTTAGGCTCAGAGATGGCTTTATATTGTAGAGCAAGTAGGAGCCCTGAGCAGAAGCATGAAGAAGGACAGGGTTTGGTACAGCTCACCCTGCAGATGCTGTGATGATGTCCCTGCAGTTTGGAAGGCTGCATTAGAGCAGGAAAAGGCTGCTGCAGGCTGTGCCTGACACTGCTCATCACTGGTGTCAGAGAGGGCACAGCAAACGCTGCTGACCAGCCTCTGACCACCGTGCTTTTCCTCTGTGCACCACTTCTGCACCTCGTTTCCTCAGGTACGTCTGGTTTACATCCCCAGCTTGAATTCTCCATGCAGCGTTGTGCTTGTTTCTCACTTACTGAGGCTGGCTGTGGAGAGAGGTGGAAAAGGTCCACCCAAGGGCCAGAAGATGACCACAGCCCTAGTGCTGGACCTACCAGTCCTCATTTGGTGCCACTGAACCCAGAACTGCTCTGATAACGCATCTTCCACCAGAGTAAACACTTAGCTTTAAACACACAAGGGATTTTATTGGTTATATTGTTGGGAAAAAGTGTGCTCCTAATTGTGGGGTCAGGGGCATACTGCAGAGACAGCCGTGTGGCTTGGACAGATAAAATACCTGACACTTGACAAGGCTTTTAAATTCATTTTCTTGAGTCCTGCAGTGCTTTGATGGGGCTGATCTTAAAACTTCTGATGGAGCTGTGTGGGTACCTCCACAACAACGGGAGGCTTGTTTAGGGAGGTTGTTTAGGGCTCCTAAACAACGCTGATCCTGGCCAGTCACAGCAAGAGTTGGCTTTTGGAATGCAGGGATCGATAATACTGCGTTTTCCTAAATCCCTCGTTCCTGCCAGCCATGCAAGACAGAGCAAGCGGCTCGGTGGTGGAACAAGTGATCCTGTTCCCCCCTCTGCTGGAAAGCCACGATATGACCTCCTGGCAGGAAAAGGATGAGATTCCAGCCGTGCTTGTCCCTGCCCATGGTGAGGAGTTGGAATTAGAGGATCTTTAGCCTTCCAACCCAAACCATTCAAGAATTCTATGAGATGTGCAGGGAATCAGGTTGGGGAGAGTGTCCTGCCCCTCCGGGGAACACAATTAGGCATCAAAACGGAGTCAAATCCTTCCCTAGCACAAGGCTGTGCCCTGCTTTCCATTTTCCCCCATTTTTGGGGGGTTTTCAGGTTGTTTTTTTTTTTTGAGATTCGGACCCTACTGCCTTTTCCCAGTGTTGTCCCAGGTGTGGGGCCAGTAGCTGTGACAAAGGAAAACAACTCTGTCAGACCATCCCCAAACTAAAATAATCTTGACACTGGGCTAATGTTATCACCAATTATGTCATGGCCAATAACTAAATCTTGTTATTTTCCGAAAAAGACTGGATTGCCCCAAAATTCCACTTGTGCAGAGTTTGATGTTCACAGCACCGCGGCTGCCCCGTGCTCCCCGTGCAGTTGCTGTAGCCCGGTGTGATTTATGGCAGCCCTGGTGAGGCTAGTGGGGTCCCACAGGGCGAGCACTCGCAAAATGCATGTTTTAAAGAAACTTCTGGCGTTTCACTTTAATTTTTAGAGGAATCTGCACGTAGAGGAATCTGCCCCGTCCTTTTCCTCAGGACTGCGGCTCTGAAGTCGGAACCTCCTGGTTCTCCAACAGTGCTGTAATTCACGGCCTGTGCTCATACCACGGGGCGGGTCATAAATCCTCCCCAGCTACCTGTACACAAAGCTGGCATTGATTCCCATCACGCTGCGACTCCAGCACTGGCCTGGGAGACTTCCCTGCCAGCTCCCAGCTCGGCAGGACCCCCCTTTCTTCTCCAAGACCTCCAGGCAGCAGCAGGGCTTTTCATGTGGTGAGGAGCCAGACTCATGCTTCGAGCCATGTCTCTGACAAATAAGCCTTTTTCTTTTCCTCAGTTTCTCTTCCTGTTATTTTTCAGCTCCCCTCAAGTTTGGCTCTGGAAAGTGGGGTCAGTTTAGGCTGTGAGAGCATCAGTCCCACTCCTGAAGGCATTAGGGATGCTTGGGGCAAGGATTTGCTCGATGCCCATGTGCAGAGGGGGCTAGGACAGAGCGGAGTGGCTTCAACCTGAAAGAGGGCAGGGTTAGATCAGATATTAAGGAAAAAAATCTTCCCTGTGAGGGTGGTGAGGCACTGGCACAGGTTTCCCAGAGAAGCTGTGGCTGTTTCACCCCTGGTAGGGTTCAAGGCCAGGTTAGATGGGGCTTGCAGCAACCCGGGACAGTGGGAAGTGTCCCTGGCCACAGCAGGGGGTTGGAATTGGATGATTTTTAAGGTCTCTTCATGGTTTCTTTTCCAGGCATCTCGTTGGGAATGATCTATAGGAGAGGGGCTGAGTCTGGTTGTGTGGGATTAGGGTCAGCTCATGGGTATTGCTCAGGCTGCCCGTGGCTTCCTGCCCTCCCAAACCCCATCAGCGGCCACCTCTGAAAGCCACCAGCACCCCGGCTCCGTGCAGCAGCTGTCTCTGCTCCAAGGAAAACACCAAGCCCTCCTGATGAGAGAAATGAAATAATATTTGATCAGTTACGGAGGGAAAAGGGAAGTCCTGGGGCTCTCATCTCTCTTCTTGCCAAGCTAACCAGCCTTGCTTTTCCTGGGAGACATGCTCTGTAAAAACATGGGCTCGGTGTTTGGACAGATCCTTTCAGTCTGTTCTCCAGGGCAGAAATACCCAGTCATAGGAGAAGTCTTGTTTGCCCTGATTTCACTGGCCTGTCCTTAGGACCCCGAGGAGCAGCTCACCATGGAAAGGAGCTGCTTCAGCAGGGAGTACGTGTGAGCTGCAGCAAGGATGACTGCTTTAGCTGGGCTCTGCTGCCCAGAGATGAAGGAAACGCTTGGTTCCTCTGGCGAAATGTCTGGTTTAATCACTCTGAGGTCTCTGGCTTCGCTGTGGGGAAGAGCCTGGTCGCAGGCTGGGCTGGTGCAGAAGGGTGGGTGTCACCTATGGGGAGACCTCAAAATTGGGGTACGATTTACTGCTGGACATGGTGGGGGCTCCTCATCTCTCCTCAGTTTTGCTGGCCCCAGCTGTGAGAAGGGACCTGAGAACACGATGGGGGAGGGCTGGAGCTGGATGATCTTTACAGTCCCTTCTTACCCAAACCCCTCTAAGATTCTCTAACCTTCCAAGGATACGGACATCGTATGGACACGTGGGTGCTGTGGGGGCACCCACGCCGAGGGCAAGAGCCGTTCTTTGCCTCAAAAAGCGACCTAAGCCTGATCTCTCCCTTCCCCATCGCAAGCCTGCCGCGGCGCTGACATTTGCGGCTCGGGGAACGGCGGGCCGGGTCGGGTCGGGTCGGGGACTGCCGGGCAGGCTCAGCCCTGCCCAGGTGAGGCTCTCCCCGCCCCGGGGGCAGACCCAGCCTGGGCCCAGGTGCGTTCAGGGCTCGCTCCGCCTCGCACTCGGGACGGGCACTGGAGCGGGAGCAGCCGCGGGGACGCAGGGCACGGGATATGCCGGGCTGAACCGCTGGAGCCGGCCTGCAGCAGCGAGGGATGGACCTGGTAACTCCTGCGGCTCCGTCTCCTCTGCACCGGGCCTGGGGGGAAGGGTTTCTGCTGGGTTTTCTGCTGCTGCTTCATAGCCTGGGGCTGTTGTCTCCATGGAGTGCCCGGAGCAGTTTATCCTGGGAGGGATGTGCTCGCTCCCATCGCCGCTCCTGCTCTGTGTGCGGACACCACACAGACGCTGCTTTGCGCCCCAGAACGGGGACTCCCAGCGCCTGCTTTCTTCCCCTCTCCCTCCGGCACGAGCTGCAGCTGTGCCTCTTAATGCGGCAAAAAAGGAGAGTTGGGTTTTATTTATTTACTTTGGTTCTGGGAGAAGGCGGCGGGTTAATGAGTCGGTGATATCTGCAGTGCGCTCTCGTCAGCCCGCCCGGGGTGCCTGGGCTGGGCTCCAGCAGTCCCACGCCAGGGCAGAGGGCAGCACAGATTAAACATTTACCCACCAGAGCTCCCTGGGGAATCGAGATAAAGAAAGGAGTAAGCCAGAAAAACTCCAGGAGGGGGGCAGGCAGTGCTTCCTCTCGCGTCTTGAATGGGGTTTATCTCCCTGTGTTCATTCATTTTAGGAAAGCAGCTTCAGGAAACTAATGAGGATTAGTTCGATTTAGTTAATTAATTGAGGAGAGAAGGCTTTGGGGTGACCTTATTGCAGCATTTCAGTACCTGAAGGGGCTGCAGGGGAGCTGGAAAGAGACTTTTGACAAGGCCCTGGAATGACTTTCAAACTGAAAGAGGACAGAGTTAGATCAGATATCAGGAAAAAATTCTTCCCTGTGAGGGTGGTGAGGCCCTGGCACAGGTTGGCCAGAGAAGCTGTGGCTGCCCCATCCCTGGAGGTGTCCCAGGCCAGGTTGGATGGGGCTCTGAGCAACCTGGTCCGGGGGTTGGCATGAGCTGATCTCTAAGGTGCCTTGCAATCCAAACCATTCTGGGATTCTACAATTCAGATACCTCTTGGTTAGTCCAAGGTATCAGCACAGACCTCCTGCTGGTGCTCCTTCTGAAAGGCACCCTTATCACAGGCTTAAGCTGAGCTTTATTCTGCTTCCTAGGCTGATCTTGATGTTGGAAGAGCATTTTATTTATAGGGAGAAAATATGGAAAGTTTAGCTGCCCCCTGACTCTGTAATGCTTCTGTCCCCTGACTCCTCAATGCTCACAGCTTTCCGGCCAGTTGGAAGTTTGTTTTCCTTTTTTCTCTCTTCCCCTCTCATCTTGCGTGGGCTTTTGCCAAATGTAGTTATTATTCACGGTCAATTATTTGGCCAGATGTAGCTGTAATCCACATTGTGAGCTTTTGGCAGCCCTTTAAATTTATTGGTGTATTCTCCCTGCTTGTCAGCTGGTCTGATTTTTCAGGGGACCTGAGCCCTCCCTGGGCTCCTGGGACACTGGGACTCCACGTGTGTCCTGCCTGTGACCTGCCCAGCACCGTGCTTAGGCTGAGCATCTCCCTGGGCAGCTGAAGGTGCGTGGGTCGAACAGGAGAGCTGCTTGGATGGGTTTTTGGTTTGAAACAGTCCCAGCTCTGATGGAAAATCAGAGCAGAGACCGGGAGAACTCACTGCACGTTGGAGGGTCTGGCTAAGCTCGGCCCTGTGCAAGGAAACAGCATTTGCAGGAGCTTTCTGGGGAGGGATGGGTTGCCCAGCTGGGTGTGGGTGTGCAGGGGGTGGCCATGGGGTGCAGTTTAACCCCATCCACCCCAGCAGCTCCCTGCAGTTGGCCAGGGGCCATACATACCCCTTTTCCCCATGAGCATCCCATCAGGCTGCACTCTGGGGGAACCATACCCTGGTGAGGGGCACTGAGAGTGCACTGAGCACAGATAATCTCCCGCTTAATTGGGCAAATCACTTGAAGCTGGCATCTCAAGGCAAGAGGAACAACAATTTGAGGGGGGAAAAGGAAAGCTTGTCCCCATCCCTCTTCCATTAAACTGAGTGCCAAGCTCGTGACCATCACAGCCCATTTCCGTCACAGCCGGTGCCAGGGAGAGGCCTGACCAAAAACCCCCGTGTCTGCCTCGCCTGGGGCACGCTGAGACAAGCAGGTACTTTCTCCTTTCCCTTTCCTTTGTCTCTGAGGGCGCTGATGAGGAGCTGTTGGCTACAGCTGAGAGAATCAGCAAGGGGAGGCAAGCAGCGCTGAACTCTTCAACTGCTGCTGCAGCTCCCTGCAATCGCATTAGGGCACCTCACTGCTTTATTTCCTGTCTGGCATCGCCGGAGGGATGGGGTGCATGTGGGATTTTTTAAATTTTTCCCCCCCCCAAAATCTGATTCATCCTCTGAGTGCCTCTGGAAGCTCCCGTTCCCGCGGCTCGCCGCTAGATTAGCCTGTCTGGGCAGCTCGCACAGCATCGGGCTGCTGACCGCTAATATGAAATATAATTGGAGCAATTCAAACCTCTCCCCCAAGGGCTGGTTCTTTACATCATGTACTACCCTGTGAAAGTAATAAAGTCAGTGAAAGGGGTTATTCAAGAGAAATTGTCAGTGTTTAATAAATCGTGCAATTAAATGCAATAAAACCTCAGTATGCTATTCATCTGTTCTGTCTTAACACTTAAGGCAGGGGCTTTTTTCAGAATAACGAAGTTCTGTCCTAGATAATTTTTTCCAATTTCCTCATTAGACAGGTTCTCGTGAAGCCTTGCACTGAACTAAGCTGCCAGAGCAGAGCACCTAATGTAATCATGGCATATAAAAAGTTATAGAGCAGTTCAAGGACTTAAGTAGCTCATAAATTTTTCTTCATATTTTCTCCCTAGTTCAGTTCAGGGCTGAATTTAAGCCACGGCACTGCAGGCAAAGATTGTGGTCCCTTCTCTCCAGTGTGGGATGCAGGGGAGTGAGGGACTGAAAAAAAATGTTCTCTAAGTGCCCTTTTAAACTGCACTGTCACTGATGAGCCCCCTTTCTTCAAAATCCTGTGTAACCTGGGGTCTGGTGACTGTGTGGGAGAGGAATTGAGTGTCACAGCCAGTATCCATCACCTGCACTGGGAGATGCTCTTGTCTCTGTGTGCCACATGCTTGGGCTGCATGTCCTCTGCTTCCTGGGGTGGGATTAAAGGCAAGGGGAGAAGCATCCAAAGAGCCTTGGGGACCCTGAGCTGAACCAGCACCATGGAGGAAGAGCATTTGGTCCCAGGGGTCATTAGGAGTGCACCATCAAGGAGGATGTTCAGTGCTTCTCTTCCCGTGGTGGAGTTTTCTAGAGGAGGGTGGGGATGGACTGGGCGTCTCTGGAGCAGCACTGGCCTCTCCCCTCTTTGGTGCTTGTGTACTGAAAATAAAGTGCAGCTTTCTTACCCAGCAGGTGCATCAACAGCATTGCAGCACCTCTGCCAGGAAGCTCTAACGTTGAATTCAGTGTTTGCCAGGTCCTCCCGAGGGAAATTCTCCATCACTGGGCAACAAGTGGGGAGAAGGAGGCATTTCCCCTGGCCATGCTGGTTCTGCTTGGTTTCCATGCATTGCTCCTGCATTTCCCCCCTGTTTTCAGCTCTTTTGTCTTCACCATAAGGGATTTGTGAGCCTTTGGAGGATCCTTTAAAAGAGCAAATTCTCCTCCACTGCTTTTAAATATTCACCAGGGTCGGCAGGCACATCCTTGGTGACCAGGGTGGAGCGTGCGGCCTCTTTCTCTCTGAAAACAGTGTGATTGTTTAAATTGCCCGTTGCCACCTCTGTAAGCAGCTATTCAGTGCTCTGCTCTCTCCCCTCACCCAGGAAGGAGTGACTGATTTCAAAGCCCTCCGAGCAAAATTTCAGAATGACTCCAGCTTGGTCACCAAGCCGGGGCAGCCGCGCCAGAAACCTCCCACGGAGCACCCCCCCAGGCCTGGCTCTGCAGGGAACACCACGTCCAGCCCTCTCCCCCTGACTAAGAGGGAGCTGGAAGTGTCAAAACCTGCCCACCCCACCTCCCAGCCCTCTGCACCCACCCAGCCCAACCCCTCGGCACGGCCTCACGCCAGGCTGGGTTACAGGGAGCGGATGGGGCACAGCGAAGAGCACGAGGGCAGCACCTCGGAGAAAGGGCTGAGTTCTCCCAAGAGCAGCTCAGAAAAGCCTCTGCTCTCCTGTGGCACTGACCAGCAAGGATCAAGCCAGACAACTCCAGAGGACTCTCGGCTCCCAGACTCTTTCCAGCATGTCCTACAGATCTGGGAAGAGACTTTATCCCGCAACGAGAAAACGAGTCCAAGACTCCCGACCCAGCGGGCAGCAAACTCAGCTCCTGCTGCATCAGGCAGTGACAGGATGCGACCCTCTGGAAGCTCCCCTGTGCTGGACTGGCGTGCCCAGAGGAAGGATGCTCTGCATGGCAGTGGGGTAGCTCAGGCTCCCAGAGGACACAGGAGCTCTGACGGAGCAGGGGCTGAGGGAGTGGTGGCATCTGCATTCTGCCAGTCGGGTTGTCGTGCACCAAGAGAGCCACCTCAGCACCAGAAAGGTATGGGAAGGTGTATTCTTGACACTGAGTGTAAAAATATGTGAGTATATAGGTGCTCTGGAAGTGCAGGATACAGCAGCTGGAGAGAAAAGCTCCTAAGAGTGGGGACCCTCAAACAAGAGGCCAGACTGGCTCATTGGAATGCTCTGTTCTTTCTCTGAGGGTCCTGGAGACAATAAATGGGTCTCAAACTGCTGCTCAGCTTGGGTAAGGGGAGGATTCCCCATATCCAACAACTCTTTAAAACTCATTCGAAGAAATTGTCTACATTTTGAGAGTAGGATGAAGACTGAGGATGGGAGACTATCTTAGTTTTGGTGTGCTTTGGCCATTTGCAGTCCCAAGGTAAATGTGACTGCACATGGATGCGAAAGGCTTGGCTGGTCTGCAAAGACAGTTTAATTCTAATTAAGATAGCTTAAACCTGAATCCCCCCACTCTGCACCCTCCCAGCTTTGCAAAAGGTCATATTTAAGATCTGAGAACATATTTCTTAGAGAAACTGGTGCTAGGAAACTCAGAGGCTGTGAAGTTCCCCTTGCTGACTTCGCACTGGGTGACGGGGCACTGAAAACCTTAAGTCTTTGTTTACCCTGGAAAGCCACCCTGCCTGGGCTGAGCGCTGCAAACAGCCGTGGCCCTAAATCCTGGCGGATTAAGCTGTTATCAGCACAGAAAATTGGGCTGGTGTTTAATAATCCAGAGGAAGGGAGCTGCTGAGAGCCCAGCACGATTCACGTGGTAAAGATCTGTAAAAATGGACGTTTCCATTTGTTCTGCCGTTCTGGTAACGTGGTGAGAGACCCCCTGGGTGATGGGGACGCAGAAACTGGGAGGAGGCAGAGCGGATTAGAAATGTCAGTGTAACAGCTAATGATCCTGCGTGGATTTTTGCTTAAATCAGGGCTAATTGCTGCCTGTCCTTGTGCTTCTCTGGAGCAGAATCGGAGCCTCCCTTCTGCCAGCCCGGAGCAGGAAAATGGGCTCACAGCCCTGGGAGGAAGTGGCCAAGAATTAAAGCTCTGCCTTCAGCTGAATCCCTCGGTCCTGCCCCTGGGAAGCCTCCGAGACCCCCAAAGTGTGACCTCAGTGCTTTCCAAAGCACCGTGCCTTTGGGCCGCAGAGGAAATGAAACAAGTAAGAGATATTCAGGGTTTTTTTCCCCCAGATCTGGTTCTATAGAAAATGAATTAAAATGTGTAGTTTATTGACATCTGTAAGGCTGCACAGAAAAAAGACATTGTTACTTGTTTATAACTTCTTCCTCAAATGTTAATAAGAGCCCAGCAGTTCCAGTGGGGCCGATTTTTGCTCTTAATCTGGAAAAGGGATCTGGTTTTCCAGCCTGGACGCCATCCCATGCTCAGAAACCCGCTTCCCTCCCAACTGCAGCGTGTTGAGAGCAGTTTACAGCTGGCTGTAAAGCAGCAGCAGCTGCCTATGAGCTGAGCTGATCTTTATCACTCCTCTTCAATGGGAAATGCCTCGACTCTGGAGCACACAACTGTGGGAAGGCACAATAAAATTGTTAGAAAATAGCCTGCTAATCCCCCCCACTTCTGTTTTAAATACAACAGAGGACAATGTCGTTAAGTGTTCCTACATCAAGAAATGCAGAAGTTCAGTTTCCCATAATAAAACCCTATTGATGTTGCATAATAGAATATTCTGGACTACTTATTAAGCTGCTAAGTGGTGTTTCTTTATAGATACAGGCTTAATTATAGCCAGATCTCTAGGCACAACTTTTGATGAATTCAAAGGGAGCTGCTTTTGTAAGAAGGGCTCTGCTAAAGTCTCTTTGGCTTTACAGTGCCAGTGCTTATTGGTGTGCCCTGGCTTTGATAGGAACGAGAGGGAAAGAGTTTTTCACTGAAACTCTTTTCTAGCCTACCTGCCTTTTCTAAATGTATTAATTTGAAAGGGGGAAACTAGTTACATTTATGTGCCATCATCTCCATGTCCCCCCTCCCCAATATTGCTTGGTTATCTGTCTCTAGAAAGCCTGGGGTTGTTGCCTGGAAATGTGAAATAATGCCACGTTAACAGAGCCAGGTCCCCAGCTCCTGCTGGCGATGCCGTGTCACGCCTGGCTCCGTGTGCAGCGAGGAAGGGCTGTCCCTGTCACACCCCCGCGTGCTCTGCGGCAGCGTGGGCTTGCCTTCCAACACTAATCCTCTGTCTCTTTGTGTGCAGCTGCTGGAGAAGAGGAGTACCTGACCCCTGAAAGGTGAGCCTGAGGAGAGGCAAGGCGTGGCTCACGGGTGATGGGAACATCCCCATCCCGTTTCCTCTTCAGCCTGGAGGGAATGTCCCGCTCCTGGAGGCGGCAACTTGCTCCGGGGGTTGTTCAAGGAACTGGAAGTGTGCAGGGCCAGGTTGGATGGGGCCCTGAGCAGCCTGGTCTAGTGAAAAGTGTCCCTGCTTGTGGGAGAGGGAGGGTTTGGAACTGAATCATCTTTAATGTTCCTTCCAACCCACCCCACTCTGGGATTCTGTGATTGCGTGAACCTAGATGGGAATCTCAAAGCTGGCTGGAGTCACCTTCTCCTAATGGACAAAACTTCATCCCTGTTTTCTCCTGTGGGCTCTTAAAGCCTCATGGAGAGCCATACCCACGTGTCCTTAGGTCTGGTTTAGCTGGTGGGAAGGAGAACACTGCCAGTGCTTTAGTTGCACAGTCACCATCCCCTGTGCGTTTTTTGCTTCCTGTTTGCTGTGTACTCAAGCTTTGTGTTTTTAGAAAAGAGATGCTCTTGAGAGCTGTTGGTGAAACAAACCCCTGGCAGCACCAGCAGGTGTTGGGGGTTTCTTGGCCAGCAGCAAAAGAATTTGTACTCCAGCACGATTCCGTCATGCTGTGTTTGTGCAGCCAGCACAACCAGGGCTCAGGAGCCACTGCCCTCCCTCACCACCCCAGCCCTTCAGCTGCTGAAGGGAGGTTTTTATTGAGTGCTGGTCCTAGATCAACTAGAGTGATCCAAAATCACTCTAGTTTGTCTGAAAGAGCTCTAAAATCTTGCAGACAATTCTTTGGTATCCTGACTTTTTCTGGTCTCTGACTTGTCCTGGGTAGCTGTGCAGCAGCCTGGGTTTTGTACAACAAGAGCAGCAAAAGTGGAGGAAAATATTCATGTACATGTTTTGTTCTAGTTGTGAAAAGGGGAAATGGAAGAGCTGAACCAAAGCAAAGAGAGGGGAATTCTTAAAATATTTTCTGTGCCCAAACAGCTCCTCCAGCTATCGACAGCAAGTTGTTCTTGACATCATGAGGTGCTCCTGCCAGCGTGGGCAGGTGTTAACTTTTAACCTGTACTTGTCAGAAGAGAACTGGTCAAAAAATAACCTCCTCCAAAGCTGTTCTGCACTGAAAGGAGCTGTTCCAGCAATGCAATGCAGCAGGATTAGCTGTCTTGCTCCAACACTTGTGATATGGTCTTTACAACAGGTCACTTGTTAAATATTAACCGTGTGATAACAGGGAAAAATTAATTAAATAGCTCTGGCATAAAAGCAAAATAACAGCGGTTTGGGGATGGAAATTCCCCTCCTCAGAGCCTCACCTGGAATGAGGTCTGGTCTCTTAGAGACCCTGACATAGTTTCGTGTGCTGGCTAATCTTGGGCTCTGATTGTTTGGGGATAAGCACCCTGTGGGACCAGCAAGGCAGTGTCCCCAGTGCTGGGGGGCTGCAGGGGACAGCCTCTGGTATCAGCACGGCCTTCTGCTTGACTTTAGGGGTCGTTTCTTTCTGATTTCATTGCTGTCAAAGTGCACCTTGAGCTTCTTGTTCCTCGTGTTCTGGTTTGCCCTTAGTCCTTGTTCTGTTGAGGCTGAGCTGTGACAGTGGGGTGACTCCAGGGAAAACAGACCCTCCCTGGGGTTTTTTACGGACTTTCAGCTAGAAGAAGGAAGTTCCTGCTAGAATTCTTCCTGGTGCTCTTTCCCCACCTCACCCTGTCCCCCCACGTGTGTTACAAGCTGAATCTTGTGCATTTGCTCCTTCCTGGTACGTTCCTAAAATGCCAAAAGCTCTGCCGCTGTGGGCGGAGGGGAAGACTCGGGGACTCGCCTGGGTGATTCAGGAATGCTGGGGCTTTCCCCCTGCACCTCCTCCCAAAGGACACTGAATTTCTGGAGGAGGAAAGGAGGAAGGAGAATGGGGAGATGGGAACTGGAGCGGGGAGCCCCAAGACTCGAGGCTGTGCGGTGCTGGGGCTGTGGTGCTTTCCCTGCTCCTGCGCCTGGCACGTGCCACTCACAGGGTTGGCATGGAGCAGGTGGCTTGTCCTCAGGAGCAGGACCTTTCCTCTGCTATCTCTGCTTTCCCTTTTCTTCCCTTCCGTGAGAAGCCACGTGCCAAACAGCGAGGCTGGGAATTGTTATCAGTTTCAAAGTACCTGAGCAGGCATGGAAAACGCTGCGCTTCGATCTCCTTGGATTTATTTTTATTTTTATTTTTTTGTTCTGTTTCTACTTGAGGGATTGCTGTCGGCAGCAGGCTCTAACCCTGGTAGGAAGTTTCCTGATGTTCTCTGAGCCCTCTAAATGAAGCCTGGCCTCCCAAAGGACAAGCAGTGGGAGCGTGGAGTCGGGGGGAAGGTTCAGCTGGGCCCTGCATCTGCCACAGGTCTTCTCTCCCTCCGAGGAATTCCTGATTTCACTTTGCTTTTTTGCAGGCTTGCTATCAAAGGACCTTGATTTCCTTGTCCTTAAGATGAATGTTTTGGGGTTTTTTCATACTACTAAAAGGAACAAGAAAAAAAAATCTTTTCTCTCTTTTTCATCTTCTCAGTGCTCGGCTTGAAGAGCGGAATAATTATGAAGAAACCCCCATGTACCTGAATCAGTCTGGGGACACCACAACCTTGTGTGTCATTGAAGGTACTTCCAAAGTCAGGACTGTGAGGTGAATTACGTGCTAGCTGGGAAAAAAACCCTTTAAAACAGGAAATAATACAGCTTCTTCAGGCTGAGAAAAGCAGCTGCACAGTGGTCTGGGAGAACAAGTATGATGCTCTGTCCTGTCCCTCTGTGCAGTGTCAGGACTCTGGGGCACAGACAAAAAGAAAATTTAACATTTTGGGGGTGAAATGATGCTTGTAGTAAAACTCAGTGGGGAATATCATGAGACATTACCCATGTAGAAGAGAATACAAAGAAGATAGGGAGGCAAACCTCAGCATCTTCTCGGGAGCAGAAGGGCACAGACTACAAGACTTTTCCACCTCCATCAATATTTTTTCCCAGTATAATTTTCTCTATCAAAGGTGCCACTGCTCTGCCTTTACATTTTCCAGCACTGCCTCTTTTGGGGAGGTTATTCCTGCCATGTTGCACCGATTTTCTCTCCCACTGGGAATGGAGCCAAGCAACTCCCCTGGGGGGAACTGCCACAACCCTCTGGGATTTCATAGATCCCTGAAAATTAGGGCCAGTGCTGCAGCTCCCTGCATGTAAACCAATGCTCAAACAGCAAAGGGAAGGACTTTTAGGACATGGTGAATGTCCATGGTGAATGTGTGCCCGGATGCTGAGCATCCCAACTGAAACTGAGTTTTGCAGTGACTTTAACATAGACTAAAAATTAATATCTGTTCATAAATATCTTTCCTAGTACCTAAGGCAGAGCCTCAAAAACACAAGGTAAGTGTCTTGAAAAGTTTTAATACCTGTATTTCTTACCTGCCACGAATTTCTCTGTGTGCTGTCTGTGAAGACTCTCAAAAAAAAAAAAAAGTAAGAAATTGCAGAGGGGACGCAAAGACTAATGAGATTCCCACACATACCAGTGAGAAGAGTCAGCTCCCTCGACTTCCACTGCAGAAATGTAAGGAAGTGATAACACCAGCTGGATGGATGTTGGTGGTAGACCAAGTAAGTGTTAAGCACCAATATCAAGATCATTAATTTTTGGAGGAAAAAAATCCCCTGAAACGTTCTGGAAACTCCTGCCAAGGGTGAGCTGGTGCTGGTAACCCCTCTGGGAAGGTGTTAAAGCAAAACTGAGCCGGGCTGCTTGGCATGGCAGCACCCTTGGAGTTCTGCCCCGTAAGGGAGGACAAGTGTGGTGGGCACAGCTGCAGGGGCTTTCGTCCCCTGCTGCAGGGATATCTCTGCTGCAGATTGCTCTTTTCACTTCCCCCTGGCTGCAGAGGTGTGGCAGTTCCCCTGGGCAGTGGGGATGCCCTGCAGGGCAGGCAGGAACTGCTGAAGCTGTTGCCAGAGAAGCCCTGCCTGGCCGAGCTCAGGGGGCAGCTGGGCTGAGAGCACACATCACCTCGTGCCAGGAGATGTCCAGGTCCTGGCCATCAGTTCTGGCCCTGCTGAAACAGGGGAAACTACTCTTTGCAAGATGTCAAACTCCGCTTCCGAGTGCTGGCTTGCAAAGCCATCAGACTGCTGGGAAATAGCACAGCTTTCCAAACATATTTATCTGTGTGTGATTTGCAGAGAGGTTCTCTGGCTTGGACGGGTTCTCTCATTTTATGGTAGGCCGGGAAATCTTTATTTAAATGACAAAAACTTCCTCCTCTTCTGCAAACTCTCCTTTCTGTAATAGCTTCCTTGCTGACCAATAGCTTCATTGCTCCAACCCTAACACTGTTTTATTATCCCCATGTAGTTTGTCAATATGTGTATTCCCTGTCCTGCAAAGCAGATGAAATATCCTTGCCTGATGACTATTCCAAACAGAAAATACTTCTGGGCTTTCTAAAGAAATATTTCTTTAAATGCTAGTTGACAGTTGAGGCCTTGTATGAAAGCTTGACTGCTGAGAAAAGCACAGTGGCTGAAGGCTTTCCTCTTCTTTATTCTAGACACAGAAGATTTTTCCCTTGGCCAAATCCAGGTAATTTCCTTTCCTCTCTCTCTCAAACTTCTTCTCGCCCCACAACTGATTCGGGTTAGGAATTGAATATTGTAACACTCAGTAAATAGAAAGAAATTTCATATATTTCGTGGCCAAGACAGCGTAGATGATGCTTTTCTATGCTAGCACTCATAGTTGCTAAGATTGTTCTCATTCTAAAGCATACCTGGAGAGGAGATTATAAAAAAATTAAACTGTCTATTCCTACTGAAAGCTGAACTCTTCCAGTGCAAGCAGAGCTGTGAGGCTCTCAAACTGGGGCACCTGGTTCTAGGTCCAAGGCAAGGCAAGGTCCACACTGAATTTTACCCTACAAATGTCATGCTTGAAGCTCCTTGTGGGGTGTATTCATGGTCATTGTCTGAAGGCTGGGGTTTTTTGAGGGGGGATTGAAGAGGTATGTGATAAAATGGGGCCAGTTAGTGGGAAATGTTGTGATGCTGGGGGAGAAAAGGTACCAAGTCCTGCATCCTGTTGCTGCTTCTTCTTCCCCAAATCTTGGCACAGCGTGGTGAGGGGCCCATCGTGTGATCCAGGTGCCATCACAAACGGATCTGATTTGTCCATCCCTGCTGTGAGGAAACAATCATATTAGTTTGACTCTCTTCCAAGAATGATTTGTATTGTCCCTGGGTGACCACTGGCCTTTAGATTTGGATTTGCCCTTTACTTTACTCATGGTCATTTGGGCATTTCCCTCATTCAGAGGGAGACTGAGCTGCTTCTTTGGGCACTGTCATAAGGCAATGTGTCTGTGACTTTGCTGAAGTGTCTGCCTGCTGGGATCTCTCTCATTTCTGAACATTTCAGCCCAGAAAGAGCTATAATAGAGGATGAAAAAGAGGGAAAGCCAAGTCATGGAAGAACGAAACTGGAAGTGAACAAAATTTTTCAGGTATTGTATCCTTGAGATTATTTTAATAATTATTATAGGATGTCTCTTCTCCTTCTATCCTCCCTCTCTCTGGGAAACAGTTGAAACTTGAGCCCTTATTCCCAGGGGCTTTTCTGCCTTCTCTCTTGCTTGTTCATCACTCAACTTCTTCAGCCTAAAATGCTGGTGGAGAAGGGTATGAAACTGTCCTAAGTCCACAGATAACTTATATTCTTACAGATACGTAGATGTATAACAGAAATGTGTTCTAGAAAGCTGCTTCTGAGGACTGCATTGACCAAAGCAAACGTTTGATCCCAGACAGGTGGGAATGAATACATGTCTCCCACCAGCCAAGCCGAGAGAGATGGCAGAGGTGGGCTGAAGGTTCTGCAAGGGAAGCAGGATGTGACCAGTCCCCAAACTGCAACGTATCCAACCCCACCAGGGCTGGCAAGAGACAGAGCAGAGCTCTGTGAGTATCTCGTTGCACCGCTGAGTGTTTCCTCCATCCCAGCCCCATCTGCCGCCCAAATGTCTCTTCCATATGGGAAACAACGTTAAATTTGGATGCAACTCTTGAACCAATTTAGTTAAACCGGGGCAAAAGGTTGCATGAGCATTTGTACTCTGGTCTGAATCATTTATTTTGGCTGTGCAAATTGCTTCCCAGGTTGGTTAACCGTCTGCGTAACTCCGGCCGAGGTGTTTGTTTTTCTAGCAGATTGCCCTTATCCGTGAGAGCTGAAATCCATCTCCTCTGCTCCTTATAATTTATGGAGCCTCAGGAAAGGGGTTGGCTGAGGCTCGGGGTAGAACACACGTGAGCAGGGTGAGAGCCTGAAGGCTCCCTCTGTCCCTCACCGGGGTGGATGGTGGCTCCTTGCTCCGTCTCCTCATGGTGCCGGGCTGGCTTTGGGCTCCCTCTGCCAGGATACTCTGAGACAGCGACCAGAGCTGCTGGCAGGCACCTTAGCTGCAGTAGTAACCCAAATCATGTCCCCTCTGTAAGCACAATTTTGCAACTTCAGCTATAAATGTTCCTGGGTCCTATTCTGCAGAGGCTCTGCAAGCCACTGGTGTGATAGGACAGCATTTCAAAGATGAAAGAGAGGAAAGTAGCTCTGTTAAGGGCTCTGTGGAGAGGCCAGGAGTATGAAGGAGAAAGTGTAAATTGACTGTGACCATGGTTATTTTTATTGGTGTGGTTCTCAGGTATTTTTTTTTATTATTATTTTAAATCACCTCATAATAATTTTCTGGTTTGGTTGGTGTCTGTTTCTGTAAAAAATCCTGTTGATTTGTTTGACCTTTAAACAGCTGGAGGTAATTTCTGTTGGGATTTTTTTTTTTTCCAAAGTACTCCTGCCTCAACGGAGAGGCTGATTTGGAGAACTGTTGGGTCCCACCCCTGCCTGCTTTTCTTCTGCGCGGAATTTGGGCGTTTTGCAGAAATTTTGGTCTTTAGCTGGACCATATTGAGGTGGTGCCTGTGTCCAGCAAGATCTACTGCATGAATCAGAATGGTTTGGGTTTTGGAGGGACCTAAAAGATCCTCTCATTCCGCCCCTTGCCATAGGCAGGGACACCTTCCACTATCCCAGGCTGCTCCAAGCCCTGTCCAGCTTGGCCTTGGACACTCTCCTTGTTCATTTACCAGCACTGCCTGCTTTTATTTGTGTGGCTGCATTTATGCATTGCTCCAACTCTCTTAAATCAGATTTAAGGTTTTAACATTGCCACGTAAGAGTTCTCCAGTAATAATCTTTTTCTGACCTCGTGAGGTGCAACTCCCAGGCTTGATTCCAGCCCTCAGTGAAATCCATCTCTGGGATACTCATCCTCCTTGGGTCCTTTCCAAGATGTTGATTTACAGGTGTATTCCAAAAGTCTGGTTCATTATTCGGATCTTAACATTTCCACCAACCATGCCAAGCTTTCCCTCCAATCACTTCTCTGGAGATCCGAGAATAATCTCTTGGAAGCTTTTAGGTGAGGAAGATTTGGGTCAGAGCTGCCAAAATTGACAACATCAATGGACATTCTAAGTTTTTTAAACATTAAATATTTTTATGACTTTTAAAAGTTTTAAAGCTAAAAACTTCTAAAATTGTTCACTTTTGTCTCTTCAAGTGTCTCAGAGCAGAGAATTTCCTGGACTCCTGGAATGGAAAGTGTATCTGTAGGCTCTTATTTGCTGTGTTACCCTCGGCAGGTGTCCTTGCCCTGAGAGAAGTTCCTCAGAAAAGCTCCTAAAGCAAAGGTCCTTTCTCATTTCCAGGGCACAGCGTGGGTGCTGGTGCTCCAAAGCCTGGGGTGGAAGGAACAGCCTTGGACCAAAGCCCTTGGCAGTCTCTGCAGGCACCAGAGGACATCTACGATGACATTGAGGAGCTGCAGGACAGACTGTGAGTGTGGGCCTGGGCTCCTGCAGTGCCTGTGCCTATGAAATGTCATTTAAAATCTCTGCTGCAGCAAACCCCCCGTGTCACGCTTGTGTCTTCCAGCAGCCACGGCTCAGACGCCTCAAGTTCCTTCACTTCAGACAGCAGTAAGTGGGGAAGCTCAAACAGGAGCTGCTTTCAATTTGGGCTGGTCCCTGGGAGATGCTGGGGATGGTTTCATTTCACTCTCAGCATCCACAGTGTCTCCTTCTGGCCGGGCTGCTCTGAATTCCCATCAAAACCAGTGGGGAGTGGTATACATGTCTAGCATGGAATTCATTTGAGCAGCCCTGAAGCCTCTGTAAGAGTAAAATGTAAAAGGTCTGGGTGCAATTTGTCCAGCAAACCCCACCTTATTGCTACTGAACTTGTCTTAATGGCGTGCCTGGGTTTTAAGTTTCAGGAAACAGCTACGAGGAAACATATGAAGATGTTGAGATTGGGGGTGATAATCCAGCAAAACCAGAGTAAGTTGCATTTTCTTAGCCCGTATTTTGAAATTCTGACCATACAGCCTTGATCTCACATGCCAGGTACTGGCTGGAAGCCCTTTTTCTTCCGGACTCAACTGCAGGAAAGTTGTTGTGTGGGTGGGTTTGTTCCCTTCCTCCTCTCTCTTTCCCCTCTGGCTGACACTTGGGGAGCAAAAAGTCGTTACCAAAGTTAAATCCCAAAGCAGTGAGGGGGATTTTTGCTCCTGTAACACCCTCCATCCTTTGGAAGTGCTGCCCTCCCAGACCTCTCCCTGCATCAAACATGCAGGACAGTCTCACTTGCCTTCTCTTGATTGAAAGTGCTGCTCAGCTGTAGCTGAGAATTGGCACCTTTTTTGTGTGTGCCAAAAGAGGTGATGCTCAAGGGACAAGTTGTCCCCATAAAACGGGACAAAGTGCTCACATTTGAGATCACAGAAGGCTGGAAAAGAAGCTGACGTGCTGTAACTAACCTGCAACCTGCTCTTTTTTTATGTAGCCTCTCAAGATACTTGCTTCCACGGGGTGTGTTGTAAAACCAATGAGTTTTGCAGCCTCGGGTTTATGTTGCCTGAGCTCCCCAAACGGATTAAGAGGTGAAACGTGAAGTTTAGTTGTGTTTTGTGTGGTTCCCTACCCTTGTGCAGTAAAAAGCTGCCTTTGTAAGGAGTGGAGACAGCCCTTGGGAAAGGCAAATGTGGCACACAACTGCTTGGGGTGCATCTGGTGGCTCTCTCCCCAGGAGCAGTGTGGGAGGGAGCAATAATAAGGTGTTGCTGTACATCTGCTTTTCCCTTACGGGTGGGAGGCTTGCACTGGCCTGCATCTGCATCCCAGTCCAGCTTCCACGTGGATGCAGAGCCTGTGTGTGTCAGAGAGGGAGGAAAAAGGGGAAAGCTGAAAGCCTGGAGGTGACAGGATGGTTATTAAGAGAAGGAAGTGTCATTTCTCTGGAAATGGTCCGTGGGGGTTGCGTGATGGGGGTGCACCAGCTTCTCCAGCCCAGAGGGAAGCGTGATCCCAGATGGATCATGCACATCCCCACCCCCTGGGAAGCACATCCGTGCCTCTTCCCTGCCCCTCTGCACATGGGTGCAGAGCAGTGGCAGAAGTTAAACTCTCCTGCTGATTCACAGAGGAGCAGGGCGTCTTGCTGGGGCTGCAAAGGAGTTTGAAGACCATTTGGGACCAAATTCACAGGTTTCAGAGGTCAGGGTCCTAATCCCCAAAGCAACCTTCCTGTGATCCCTCTACTGATCCCACGTGCAGGATTAGGTGTGCTGATACACGTAAAGGGTTTTTAATAGTCCTTGTGCAGGGCTAACGACCCCCAGGGGAGGGTCTGGGTTGCTTGCAGACCCTTTACTAGAAAATTGCTGTGTAGGTTTGCAACCCTTTGCAAACTTGAGAGAGAAGTGTGTGCCACGGACCGTCCTCCTCGAGGACACACAGAACAGGAATTTGGGGTGGAGGGTGGCTCAGAAGGTGCCCCTGATGTCTCCTTTAATGGTCACTGCAATGCTTCTGGGTAATGCTGCCCTTTCCTCAGGGATCTTCACTCCAAATAAACTTGGATCACCCTCTAGCTGTTGGGTCAGAGGACAACAACTTCAATTAACACAGAAAAGTTTGAAGCTAAGCAATGATTTGAGCTTGGACTTAATAATTAGGCACCTTTTGCTGTGCCGGTGCTTATCCCAGTGAGTCTGTCATTCATGTGATGCTGTTAAGGCTTAAATTCTTCTTCTGAGCTGAGCTCCAGGGTCTGCTGACCTTCCTTTCCCTGCCTCAGGATCTCTGGGGCTGCTTCTGCACCTCACGTCTCTTTTAATTTAAAACCTGTTTCTCTTTTGGACAGAACAGAAAAACAGAAGAGATTTGGAAACCTGTTCAAGATAGAAAAGTTGAAGCTGAACAATTTCAGGCTCAAGGACAACCTAAGGTAAGGAAATGTTGATGGTCTCACCCCTTCCCCCTTCAAACCTGAGCATTCTTCCTGGCAGTAATTAGAGAGCAGAAGGCCTAGAAGTAAGGACTACAGCTTTTTTGGGGGGAAACTTAGGCTAAAAGTACTTCCATCAACTCACTAGGAGCTGCTAGGGCAGATGTGGCCAATGGTCCATCTGTGCAGCTTCTCCAGAATCTGTGGCATCAGGAATCTACAGGAGCTGGTCCTAGAGCAGTTTCCAGGTTTCCATAGATTTTCTGCTGCCTCTGGTACCTTTCTGATGCCTCAGCATGTCACGAGGTGCACAAGGGAATGTGGGAATGTGACACCTGCTGCCTTGACCTGTGAGCCAGGACCAGGGACAGCCTTGCTGATGTGACACTTGAGGGCTGAGGGGTTTTATTCCAAGTCCCATTCAGAGCCAAGCTGGCAACAGCATCTGCTGAAGGAGTTTGCCAATGAGTGTTTAGTCTAACTAAAGTCTATGAGTCTTTAGTCTAACTAAAACTTTAGTCTAATTCTAGGGTAGAGAATATTGAATAACTTCCTGCAGTGCCTTTTTGGGTACTCTGATATTCAAAACCCTGGGTAAGCTTCCAGGGAAATTGCCTTTTCCTCAAGTGTGGAGAACCTGTAGAACCTGCCCTCCACTGCTGCCAGCGAGTGCCTCAGCCTGTGCACGGTGCCTGAACTCCAGGAAAACGCTGCCTTTTCTTATTTCTTTGGAAATTCCAGGTTAAGCACTTCCTCTTTTATGTTAGGGAGGTTTGTTTTCCTTACAAACCTCTTCACACGAGATGCTCTGCTGTGTCAGTGGCTCCTTCAAATATAAATATCATTATAGGGAAGGACCCACCAGGTTTTGTGCCATTCTCCTGTCTCAAAGAACTCTTAAAGCTGCTGAAATCATCTTAGATATCTACAGACACATTTAAATTCCTGGACAACCCTGATGCTGGCAGACTTGCAGGAAGAAATTACTACTGACCAAAAATGCCAACTGTCCAGCAACCCTCTTGCTGTTGGGAAGGGCAGCAGGAGTTTGGGCTGTTATTTGGATGCAGTGCAGATATTTTCTGCTTGAGGAACCCATGGCTGTTGCTGCTGTCAGGGTGGAAATGCTTATTTAGCAAGGGACATAATTTTGACAAATGCTGTTGGTACCATGGAGCCCATGCAGCTCGACCTGTCTCCATCACTGACAGCCTGGTGGGGCTTGTGGCTTTTTGGGCAATGCTGATGAGCAGATTTGTTTCTAAAAGCCTTTTTTCTATCCACAGATTGGTTTCCATTTCAGTACCAAATTTAGGTAAGGAACATACCTGTACCTAACTCCAGGGGATTTGTGTGTGTTTGAAGACGCAAATGTTTTGTACAATCAGCTTGGGTGCATCCTGCCTTCCTGAAAATCATGTGATGTGGCAGCAGTAGCTTTGAAGACTTGACAGAGATTTGTGCTGCACTCAAGCATGAGGGTTTTGCTCATTTTTGGGTGGTTTTGCTTTAAAGAAGAGCATTCCTCCTGCAGATCTGGATATAATCAGGAAGGTAACACGTGAAGCAGTCCGTGCTGAAGCACTGCTCCCAGGCTGGGGGTGATGTGTGAGCCCACGGCACTCCAGCAGCTCTCTGTAAACTCTTTATTCCTTCCTGCTGGAGGGTCAAGTTTATCCTTTACATAAATGGGGTGGATACAACTCCAGCCTTGAGGCTGTGCTGGAGTGAACATGCCCGTGTCCTCGGGACGGGAGCCCTGCCTGGGCTGGCTGCAGTGCAAAGCTGGGGCTTTGCTGCTGCTCCTGCTCCATCCGTGGATCTGGATGGCCAAACCCCTGCAGAAAACTGCCCATACACCCAGCTAACCAACCCAAGCATCATTCCTTGTGCTGGACCCTTGCTGGGTGTTTAGACCCCCGAGTCTCCTTTTGCATTTCTTTGGCCCCTTCGGGCTGAGTGATGAGAGCGGCCCAAATTTTCCTCTGCAATACTTTATTTGGAGTACCAGGCTCAGAATGACATCTCCTAATGATTTTCTTCCCTGCACTTTGATTGACAGCAGCTGTCTCCCAGGAGGACAACGTGTACGACGATGTCGAGGTGGGGCAGAGAGAGACCAGGTGAGGAGGGTGCCCTGTCCTGGGCTTGTCCTCAGCCCAAGGAGATTTTCCTCTTGGCACAAACCTGTGCCCTGGTACTGTAACCCACTGCGGGGCATGAGCTGGTTGGGATCAGTCCTCTGGAGACAGTCCAGATGCCCTCCCTGTGTGTGTTTAATTTGGCAGGATGTTTCCATGCCGTTACCCAGTTAGTGCCAGAGACGCGAAAAGGAGGGAGCAGCTCCCTGAAACACGTGAAAAAATCAGATCTTTTTCCTAAGGAAGGAAAACTCCATCTCCCAGACCCGATTATCAGCCCCGTCCTGGCAGGCTCCTTGTCAGAAAAATTACTTTTAATGGGAACAGCATGTCCTGGTGTCTTGCTGCCAGATGATTGCGGTGGCCGCGCGTGCTGGTGTAAATCACAGCAAGTGTTTGCATTTCAGTGCAGGGCGTGGGGGAGACGCAGAAAAATCACGGCTCTGTAGGTGCCTGGGTCTGGGGAGGGGACACGATCTGCTGGGGAAAACCTGAATTCCTGTGTGTCCGTTCCTCTCAGAGGGAAGGATGAGAAGCACAAAGTCTGGATGCCAAAGTTTCGGGTGGTGAGAGAGCACAAGGACAAAAGGAGAAGCAGCGACGACGTGGAAAGGTCCTGATTTCCATTCTGTGTTCCTGTTTTGTCTGACTTTGTACACGTCTCTCGAGTGGTTTCAGGGGTGGGATGTCCCTCATTGCACAGACATTTTGTGTTGGCTGCTAGTCCAGGGTCCTTTCCCTTGCAGAAAATATCTCAAGGGTGAAGCAAACTCTTGGATCTGAACTGAGCACAAGGGGGAGATACCCAGAGGTCTTATCCTGAGGTCTTGTCATGACTTTCCACTGAGCTGAGACAAAAAACTGTTACTTGCTGTATATTTGGCTCCTTTGTGCTTTTTCAGTAGGTTTAGATTAGATTTTGGGAAGGAATTCCTCCCTGTGAGGGTGGGCAGGCCCTGGCACAGGGTGCCCAGAGCAGCTGTGGCTGGCCCTGGATCCCTGGCAGTGTCCAAGGCCAGGTTGGATGGGGCTTGGAGCACCCTGGGATAGGGGGAGGTGTCCCTGCCCATGGCAGGGGGTGAAACCATTCTAAGATTCTATGATTTTGGCAAGAGACATCTATTTTAAAGTATTGATTATTTGGGGCTGATTGCATTGACTCCTGCAATTTTTTAATTTTTTGTTTTGTTTTGTTACTGATGCTGCAAAAATTCCCATGGAAGTGGGAGATTTCCTTTCCCTTTTACATCACAGAAATGTGCATCACAATGACCTTGTTCACCACCCACTATCTGGGACTTCAAATGGAAACCAGAGACCCATTTTTCAGGTTCTCACCACAGAGTTCCTGCGTGGGGCTGCCCCAACACCACTGGTTGTGCTGTGCAAAGTCCCAGGGATAACTTTACAGACCGTCAGGGACTCCGTGCAGTTCCGTCCCTTCCTTGGAGATCACAGGTCCTGCAGGCTGAGACTGCCAAGGAGGAATCTCTTCACAGCTTAAAAGTCCCTATTTTCAGCTCTTGTTTCCCTTCCTCTTTAATTTTCAGTGCATCAAAATGAGCCGAGGATAAATAATTTATCACAAATGGGTGGGGGTTTTTTTTGTGGTCGTTGTTGTTTGGTGTTTTTTTCCTGTCTTGGTTTTAAAATGAATGCTGCAGCTGTAATTTCATGGATCAGAAAGAGTGGCATCCCCATATGCAGGGAATGGCCCATTCCCTTTAAGTGGGTTGCAAGAACTTGTTTTCCACTTTACAGTGCCATATAAATGTCTGCTTGGGGGACTTTCTCCTCCGTGTGCCAAAAAACCCAAAGAAAATCTGGAGAGCTGTGTCAAACCCCACTTCCATAAATGACTCAGGATGAGAGTTATCTGGGGACCCTTTATTTCTGAGTATAAATAAAACCAGAAGGAGACAAGCTGCTGGGGGAAAAGTGAATTGTTGACTTCCATAAAAACAGGGCTGATTTGAAACACTCCATAGAGAGTTTATTTGTTCCCACACTGCTTACAGACCAAAAAAATAAAACCCCAAAATATCCCAAATGGAGATGCAAAATGGCTCAAGTTGTGCCTCACTGACAAACTTGAGCTGTCTATTCACCCTTTTCTGAGAAACAGGGGTGTGAATGGTTTGCTTTCCTATTCCAAGGGTTCCTTGCAGCCAAGGCTGGAATTAGGCTCCGGGCTGCAATTCCAGATGTGCCAGGGGTTATTTAAAAGGAGCTCAGAAGTGCTCAGTGCGTGTGTGTTTATCTCTTACTGCAGAAATATCTTCAAATTCAAAAAGAGCAGTGAAGAAAAGAGCAGGAAGATGGAAAAAGAAGAGAAGCTCTTTAGAGAGACATTTATGGTGCGTGTCTTTCCAGCTGTGTCAGGGGAGGAAAGCAGCTCTGGGGCTTGTTCAAAAGACATGTGGTGCAATGCTGTTGGCCCTCAGTAATGCTGGGAAAGTTGTCCCACTCATCTGTTGCCTTCTCCCCGAACCTGGGATTTCCAGAGGAGAAAAGCAGCTCCGTGGTTTGCTTAAAAGACACCTGGTGGAACCTTCTTGTTCCTCAGCTATGCTGGGAAAGCTGTCCCACTGACCTGTTGCCTTCTCCCCTAATCTGAGACCTTCATCAGAGGTGTTTTCCCCAGAGCCTCACGACCCACCCTGAAATCTCTTCTCTCCCTTCCTCCCTCCCCACCGCCCTTACCGAGAATTATTTTGATTATTTATATATCCTAAACATGGACTAATTACTGGTTCCTTCCCATCCCACCCTGCAGTACGACAAGGAGATCCGTGTCCTCGCCACGGCCACCGCCGGCCGCTCGGTGCCCAGCCGGAGGCGCGCTGACCTCCCGGTCACAGCTGGGGAACAGCTGGACGTGATCGACGCCGTGCAGGGCCACGCCGTCATCTGCCGCAACGCCCAGGGCCGCTGTGAGTCTGCAAGCCCAGCTCTGGGGGGCAAATCGCCTCCCAAACCCACGGCGTGTCCTTCGTGCTCGGCCGCTCCGGCTGCGCCTGCTCCGCTCTAACTAGCTCCCTTCCTTTCTCCTCTTCCCTCAGATGGGTACGTCCTAGTGGAGCACTTGAACTTCAGGTGAACTCACTTTTTA
>VZRQ01004003.1:1061941-1085815 GCA_013397975.1 Machaerirhynchus nigripectus | reverse complement strand
ACAGTTCTACTGTTGTGTGGGGGGGGGGGGGGGGGGGCAGGGAAGGAAAGAAAAAAGAGTAAATAAAGCACTCAGTCAAAATTGGCTTTATTTTTGTAAGCTAACTTAGGCATCCCACATATGTAAAGGCTGACTCCTGGCTCCCAGGGACTCACAGCTACAGGGAATTACCCAACAGTTGCCCCTGTGTTCAGGCTGTTCTGTCTCCACTGTGGGCCTGGAGGATGATTACTTATTTTAGGAAAAATGCTCCTAAACGTTGGAAGAGAAATATAAATTGCTAATGGCTTCTCCTCCATGTATTCTGTAGATACCATTTCAAAAAGAAAAAAAAAAAAAAGTGAATAAAATTTTTACATGGCTTTGAAAGAAAAAAACCCTTAAATCTCCCTGTAGTGTTCAGCTTTTACCCCTTCCTGGCACATTTTAAGAGCCCGTATCAGTTTGCTCATAAATATCCTAAAAATGTAAGATGTTTTAATTAGAAATATTAAACGTTCCAGGCTTAAGAAAAATAAAAGCCCTGTTTGCCACAGGGCTGTTTCAAAGCTGGCATAGGAGACACCAGTAAAAAACCAGAGCAAATATTTAACATTTGCTTTCAAGTCTATACAGGCATTCTTATTTATTTTACCATGTGGTCACTATTAAGTGCATTGGCCTGCATCCATCCTTGCAGCAAAAAATATAAAATAAATAAATAAATCAAGCACTGCCCTGTAAGCATGCGCAGCTTTGCAGCCCTGCCAGCCCAAATATTTGGGTATTTCTGGTGGAGATGGAGAGTTGGGGGAGCTGGAGTGCATGCTTGGCTTTGGCACAGGCTGGGACGTGCTCTGTGCCCTTCACCTCCGTCCCTTCGCAGGGGATCGGCCCCGGGGAAGGGCTGGAGACAGTTTCTCCTTGGGGTTTTTGTTCCCAGGGTGATGTTTAGGATTAAGACCGTGAAGAAAACACCCCCTTCCTCCCCTCCTTCCTCATCCTCCTCCCCGGCCAGCACTCATTCACAAGTCATGAAGTCTGTTCATCACCCCCTGTGTAAGCACTACGGGCAAATCCTGTCCTAGCCACGTGTGCGAGCTCTTGTTTTGCCTCCCAAGGAAGTTATTTAGCAACTTTTTTTCTTATTTTAAGTGAAGGTTTTTTAGGAATCTCCCCCTATATCCTGTGACAGACGTGATCTGGCCCCGATCCCGGTGCGGTGACGCGCAGTCCTCGTGGGGCTGTGCCCCAAATCCCTGTGAAACTCAAACTTCTGCACTGCCAGTGGCAGCTGGTTTAATGCAAGGATGCCTTGCAATACCCTTAGAAATAGTTTTTTTTCCCCCTCATGGATGCATTCCAGTGCATGCACAGAAGAAAAGAGCTTGCTATGGGCTGACTCCAGACAACACAAAAATGCCTTCGATACAGCAACTTAGATTTCCTCAATTAAACCACAGGTTGGCTATATTTAGGTCAAGAGATCGGTCAGGAAATTAAACTCATCCTTTTTTTTTTTTTCCCCCTTCTTTTATAGTCTCACTGGTACATCCTAACCACATCAAAAGTTAAAATAATTCTCATCTGAGTATTAAACCCTGTTCCTCCACGTTTCCCCTCAAAGGGGAAATAATCATGGGAACAGTCGTGAGGTGATGAGTCTGAGGGAGAACTGAAATTGTGTGACAAGGGGATGGGATAGGGACAAATGTGGAGCACTCCCTGCAGCTGTGTGCTGTAACTGGATTTGCATCCTCCTGCACCTCAGGCACAGAGGAAACGGGCCCCCAGTTTTGTCCCCAGCACTTTTTCTGCAGTGAAAGGTTATTTTTGCATGATGTCTTTAAAAAGCTTCTCTCTCTTTACTCCTTGGTGTAAGGAGTCAAGAGCTGAGTCAGCACATGTAAATACACGGGCCTGGCTCCTGGCACGGATTTTTGGGTTGGGGAAGCTGTTTAAATTATTCATGTAGAAATTTTAACTCCCCCCCCTGCCCCTTTGCCCCCCACCAAGCCCTGAGGGCATGCGTGGCCCCGCAGCTGGGATGTGCAAGGGTCTCCAGAGGGAAATTCCACCAGCCAACCCCGGCCTGCAGAAAAGGGACTGTGCAATAAGGAAATTCGAAGGATTTGTTGCTTTTATCTCATTTCATCTCTGAGTTTATTAAAGTGCAAATGTCAACCATGGAGACAGCTATCACATGCAGTGCAGTAACACCGAGAAACACTTTCCACACCATAAATGGAAGGAAAAAGGCTCCGTTGTGATTATCTAATGCACAAAGGACAAAACCGAACCAGGGCTCTGTGCCCTTCCATAACAGAAAGTACTAAAGCCATGAATTGGAAAACAAAACCCTCTCCAGGCCCTCAGTTGACAAAATAGAAAATATCAAGAAGGATGAAGTGTTTATAGAGCTCAGGGTTTTGGTTTTTTTTCCTGAGCTTCATGTTATTGATATGTTTGAAGGGATGCTTCTACTCAGAACTTTTTAAAGTTCAGTATTTTTTTCTTTTAAATCATAAATACATAATATTATAGATGATAAATACTCCTTAGAGTATGAATTTAGAAATTGCAGTGGACAAGTCCAGTTCACCTCCCTCATAGAGTTGAGGTTTGTCAGCCCAAAGATGCTGGGCCACAGACACCACAGACACCCTGGGATTCAGTTTTGCTTTGTGCTCTAAAAAGAGAAAAAAAACCAAAACAAATGCATTGAGGTACAAACCACGTGAATATAACATGATACAGAACACATGAACATGCTTTCAGCAGCAAGAATAAAATATTACCATGGCTACAGGATCTGCTTCACAGCTTTGTGAGATGAGGATAAATAAACTATTTCCAAACTTGAAAAAAAAAACAAAACCAAAAAAAAAAAATCCAGAGATGAGTCTTACAAATAAACTTTGATTTTTAAATTAAGGCAGCTTCAGCAGGAACTTCAAGGCTTTTGTTGAAAACAGACTTGTTGTAACACCGAAAGTGTACTCGTGCTTGCAGGCAGAGCTCTGATTCACAGTCCAGTTCTCCTACTTTTGACGATTAAAATGAGCAAAGATCTGTGCATCGAATACCAGGTGTGCTCTCTGCAAAAGTCAGTGTTCCAGCAGTAGGTGTAAATGTGGGAACTCTGAAATCCAGCTCATCTCTCGGGCATGGGAGTGAGGTACCTCTGGCTGAATCGTTAACTCCACGGCCGGGAGGCAGACTGGGAGTTCAGAATTACAAGAAGCTGTTGCATTTTTTTTTTTAATAAGTGAATGATGAAAAAGGGATATATAAGGGGAGGGCTAAGGAAACCAAAGGAAAGCACTAAAGGAAAAGCCCATACCAAAGTAAGACCTTAAGAAAGGTGACTCTAGTAAGGTACATCATATACCTGGAACAAAACCAGATCCTAAAACTTTCCAGGAAAGAAACAGCAGGAGCTCGAGCGGGGGGTTGGTTTGGCTCATCCAGATGTGCGATTCTTCTTCCCTCTCTCCTCTCAGCTAATAAAAGGGTGAAGCCAAATAATTGCACAACAAATGGTACTTCAAGTATTTAGAAACACGGCCTGCATGTCTCAGTGGGGGGATTCTGCATGAGCTGGGGAAATTGTGCACCTCGTGAAACAGAGCTGCCGCTTCCAGCAGCTCCCGACGCAGCGAAGGCACGAGTTCACGTCCTGCACACAGGTCCCTCTTCCTCCTGCAGGGGTGCATGCTGACAGCAAAGAGCAGTGAAATGAAAAGGAGTCGACAGAAGGGTTGTTTTGCTCAAACCTCATCTATTCCAGCACAAATGCCACTATAGCCACACACGAAAACGTACACACAGCGCACACTAACCAGCCGGTTCACGTGTTTACAGCACTGCCCCTACATTCCCCTGTGCTTGCACACACCTCATGAAATGCTAAAAAGGACACACAGCTGAAGATGCCTTTCTGATCTGTTAAAGGGGGAAAAAAAAAATATCCCGCTGCCTTCACCTGCTCAGCTCCAGCTCCTGAAAATAAACCTGCCCCAAAACCTCATCGGCACCAGGGCTTTGGCCGGGGAGGGGTGGAAGGGCAGAATTCTCACAGCTCCTGATGCCACTTCTCCTCCCATCCCTGGCCAAGGCCATGCTGAGCCTGATGGGGCCAGCTAAGCTACTCACAGGCTTTACCTAAAAGAGGGTGTAAAAATAGCATCCCCTTTGTCCAGCTCCTCTCAGAGGCTGGGATTAGAGTGTGGTGGCAGCGTCCAGGGCACACACCTGCCCTGCTGGAAGAATAAAGCTGAGAGGCCAACGACTGGGGTGCCACCTACATTTGATATATGTGCACGTATGCATATATAATATTTACATATATATAGATTCCAACAAGAACAGCACAAGGTGTTTCTGAATTATCCAGGAGCTGGAGGTCACCATTGGAGCCTATCTGAACTCTTTATCCTTTGCATTTTGTCTCTCTCCCCCTCGGGCTGAAGCAAAGTTTGGGTGAGTTTGTGGCTTGCAAAGCACAGCTGTCCAGTGGCTTCTGAAGAATTGCACTTGGAGTAATTCAAGTTTCTGTAGTTCAAATATTGTCTACCCTGCTTTTCCCGAGGCTTGTGCATGTACCAGCCTAACTCAGAAAGAGCTGGCCACAGTGTAACAGTGAAAGTCAAACTCTTCCTCTGGAAAAGGTAACTGGAGGTCAGCAGCTCCTTTGCAGCTGGGAAACAGAACACAGCCCACTTGAAGGTAAAATAAATAATAAAAAGAAGTGAAAGTCCTCCGAGTATTTCAAAGTGCAGCACGGATTTGGGTAAGGCTGTGACGGACCGTTCAATCCGCTGTGGTCGCTGTGGAGGTGCTTCCAGCAGTCCTGCTCCCTCCACTGCCTCTGCTGACCCTGAGCAGGGAAGTTGCTTCATCTCTTTGTGTCTGTCCGTACGGGAAGCTGAGTAACCCTGACTGCCTTCCAGGCAGGACTGGTTTTGCAGATCCACACAGCAGTTAATGTTTGCACGGGTCTGAGAAGATGCCAAGTGCCACAAGGGGCTTATTCTACAGCCTGGGAAATCCCACCCGCCTCCAGGAAGCAAATATTTCCTCCCAAGGGCATTTGCTGCTGCTTAATACTATTAGTTCTGCTGGGTAGGAAATCCCAGAAGACAAGAGTCAATTTAAAAAAAGACATCAGCACATCTACCTGCTCCTGAGCCCCAGCCTGTAATACCCCTTATCAAGGGGGTACAGGTGCTTCCAGGATTTGGTGAGATGCTCAGCTGGGAGTGAAGGTTTGAAAAGCCTTTAACATATCAAATACATTTCACTCACTGCTGTTTCCTGGATGGGAATTAATGCCTGTCCCTACAGCTGCTCCTCTCCAAAGGGTTTTATCTGCATCACCCAAAACCATTCAGGGCTCTTTGCCCGTGTCTCAGCCTTGATCCAAAAGCTGCTGAAGGGCTGGGTGCAGCTCAGCTTTGACTCTGGGGTGGGGTTTGGAGGGTTTTTTTTGCATGCAGGAGTTTGGATTCTCCATCCAAACTCACGCCACAGCAATGGGGACACAAATCACCTGGCAGCCACCAGGCACAGCACCAAAGCCATCCTCCACCCCAGAGTATATATTTAACAACCATAATATAATAAAAGGCTCGTTACAAAACCTAGGAGCACTACAAATATTTCCAGTATTTCTTTTAAAAACAGAGCTGTTCTGCTGTGGGTTTACAGTCCAACCACTGCTGTGTTGGATTTAGTGTTCAAGAGCTTAACAGCAAAACTGATTTTTTTTTTCTTTTTTTTCTTTTTTTCTCTTTTGGAAGCTTTCTGCTTTGTGCGGCTTCTGGAAAAACTGGAGCTGTAAAGTCACGTTAGTGAGGATCCAAGCACAATCTGTAACAAAAGTAAGGCAATTTTGTGGTTCTTTTTTAAAAAAAAAAGGGACTTCAAGCTGAAAAGGTCCATTTAACTGCCAGTAGATGGCAAAAATATCCCGTGTTTGTCTTGATTACTTTAAATGAATAGTAAAAAAGGCTTAACGTGTTCTTCTCTTTCTTGTTTCTCATAGAAACTTGCAGAAAGTATAAATTAAAGTGCAACTGTACCAAAAAAAATAGGAAGAAACCTCAAGGGGTTGTAAGAAGCTATCAAAAAGACAGATTAACATTTTTTTTCAAGTTGAGTGACTGCATACCTGGGACCAGCAAAAGTTCTTTGCTTTGTTCCTTAGAACAGAACACAAAAGAAAAAAAACAAAACAAAACCAAACACCCCCACCCCAGGATTTTTTTGGCGAAGTTTTCATAAAGCATTTGTTCCTTGATTAGACTATTACTTCTTAATCAAGTAAATGGAATTAAATACCATGTCAAAGCCAAGCAGATGCCAACGCTGCCCATTAGATTAATCCTGTGTAATAAAAAATAATAACTCTTTTAAAAACAAAAAAAACCCAACATGCATTAGGGTTTACCCTCGGGTAACAAGAATTCAACCTTAAAAATCCCCGCAGTTCATCTTAAAAAGTAAAATCCCATGCTTCAGCCAGCCAGGAGCAAAGGAACAGTGGAATTCCGGGTTGGGATAGCCCTGCCTGGTCAGCGGCGGCGAAGGTCACGGTCCAGCGGGCAGCAGCAGGACGGGAGAGCCCTTGGGCAGGGGAGGTGAGTGTCCAGCAGCAGGGAGGGCAGATCTGGCAGTGGTTTGAGGGAGGTGACAGGAGGCAGAGCTTCCTACGGGCAGGGTGAGAGCTGAGCGCTCCGGAGCCGCGCGCTGCGGCCGCGTCCTGCCCAGCAGCCACGATCCCAGCCCTCGGGTGAAGCGCTGGGTTCGCAGGTGGGTGAACCGGATCCTGTCCTCTGCTCACCTGAATCCTGCTTGGGATTCAGCCCCTGGAGCCGTGGTGAGGCACGGGAGGGGGAGCAGGTTGGAGGGAGGTGGCGATTAAAGGGCTGGAGAAAGGGCAATCTGCCTTCGGCTCCGAACGTGGCGAGCAGGTCAGTGCTGTCCGGAGCTCTCGGGGGAAAATAAAGCACCTTAGGGACACTACTCTGCAAAGACTGGGCTCGGGGAGGCCTCCCCACGGCAGGTTTGCAACAGGACCTTTGCACACCCCACCTTCCCTCCCCATCTTCAGCAGAGGGAAAAAGAGAGGGGAGGGAGGTCGTATTGCACTAGTGCAGAAGCATCTAAGCAGCTGCTGCTTTGGGGAGGAAAGTGTTAGAGAGGCCAGTACCTGGGTGTGAACACTGCAGAGCTGCTTCATCACCCTCCACTCCATTTCACGGGGCTCCTGGTCAGCACGTTCCACCTGGCTCAGCCCATCCTGCCCCTGCTCTGCACAGCAATGGGGAGACACCAACCTCCCTGCAGGAAGCTTGGCTATGCCTCCATTAGCTCAGGATGAACCGGGGGGGGGGGGGGGGGGAAGGTGTTTTCCAAAAACTCAGTGATTCGTTTGTTACTTTACAGCCTTGACATTTCCCAGCGGGGTTCCCTAGCTAAAAAAAAACCTGTATTGGATACATTTCACCAGGCACCAGGAGAGAAATGAAGTTAATTTCCCCGTTGCCTTGTCAGAGGGGAGGATGTTTTGGGTCCGGATTTGGCGCTGTGCCACGGGCAGCGGGGCGGTGAGGGGAGGAGGAGGAGGAGGAGGAGGAAGAGGAGGAAGAACCACGAAGCCAAAGAAACAAGGGGCGGGTGAGTCGGCGCAGATCCTCACGGTGCGGCGCCGCGCGCGGCGGGCCCGGTGCCATCAGCGGGCCAGGGCCATGATGAGGCTGGCACACATCTCGAAGAAGTCCATGGTGTGGCTGCCCAGGCGCGGGGGCACCGAGGGGATGCTGCCGACGAAGGAGCCGCTCAGGGAGCCCGTCAGCGACTGGCACTCGGTGGCCGCGGCCGCGTCGATGCTCAGGCGCGGCCGGTGCAGGCCCGCGGCCGAGCAGGAGCGCTGGGGCGTGGAGGAGCCAGACCTCTGCTCCATCACCTCGTCTGGAAAAGCCAAAAGAAAAGAAAAGAGAGAAAAGAGAAAAAGCGGGATTGGTTTGGCAGCCGCAGGGCAGGTGTGGTAAGGAAATGGGAACAGCAGCAGAGAAGGCTCAGAAGGGCTTTTACCGGCTTGACACAGCCACGTAAGCGCTTCAAAGTGCAGAGGGTGGTTCTTACACTTCCAGCCTTGCCCTTCTACGTGTTCTCCATCTCCTACTCACCGTCGATGCTTTTGAAGTCCAGCAGGTAGCTGCGGTTGTCCACCTGGTAGAGCTGCAGGCTCATCTTCACGTAGTTGCCGGTCACGGGGTTCCTGCGGCGCACCCGCAGGTGGTAGGCGTTCACCACCTGCAACGGGAAACCTGCCCTCAGCAGGGAGATTCCAGGCAGCAACAGGAACACTTCTTCCCCTGTTTTGTCTAAATACGAGCAAGACATCTTCTGGGAGAAACAGCTTCTCTAAAGGACAAGGCCTATAAAATTCAGCAAATGGCTTCATTTCCTCCTATCTTTAAATATTCTTCTTAAGGCTCTGATTCACCAGCTGCTGGCAGAGGAAGCTGCAGCGACCCATCTGCCAGGCATAAAACTGATGTTTGCTCCTCCCTCACCAGCAGCCACGGCCATGTGAGCCAAAAAGTCCACTCGTGGACCCACACAGAAGGACAGTGTCCATGAGACCAGGGCAAGCCAGGGAGAGCAACCTCTCCCATCAGCACAGCTAAACCCAGTGCTCGTGGCTCAGCCTCAAGCTGCGTGTTTCCCCTTGCTGCTTCCCACCTCACAATCTGCTGCAGCTCATTTACAATGAGATCTTTTCTCTGTGCTATATTTATGAAGCAACTGCGTGGATGGGAGAGTTATTCTGATGAAGAGTCACATCTGAAGTTATTCTTAGGGTGGGAAAGACTATTGTGAAACCTCCTCGTGTGAAATAAGCTCCACTGCCTACACAAAGACATTGGGCCGAGCTGGTTTGCGAGGCTGTGCCAGAAATACAGCAGGTTTGTTCACTCTCTGTAAAACCATGAGGCTAACAAATGTCTGGCTGGTGTGGGCAAATGCACCTGGCCACAGTCCATCTCCTGCCTGGTGCAGGGAAATCGGGTTTCTGGAAGCTACTTGGCTTTAAAGATGTAATATTATCAAAAATAAGGAGGAGTCAGGAGGTTTTAAAGAGGCAGCACAGTGAAATCCACGCAGTACAGCGCTCAGGACCTGGAGAGAGGAGGGGAACTCCTCTGGTGATGAAGATCTGGGCTGAAATTCTCCTTACCTGGCTCCCGATGCTCACACAATGCTGCTACCAAAGACCACAAGCCAGGAGAGCTCACCTCAGGGGCTGCACCAGGATTTAGGGAGTCAGGCACAACAGCAGAGACCCAGGACTAACTCAGGGATTTATTATTCCTACTTTGAAAAAGGCTGTGACTAAATGTTGCACAGCCCTGGCGAAACACCTGCAGTGAGTACTGTCAAATAAAACCTCTGGGTTTAAACCAAGAAGCTGAGCCCTAAACTGAGGAAGCAGTAAGTGTCTGAAAACACATCTGGTCTGTGAGCACTGCAGCATCTCCATCAAGGAAAAGGCCACCACATCCATGATACAAATCCTGCAGCCAAGGCCCCCTGCCCCTCATCCATGTGTCCTTTAGGACAATGCACACTGTGCCATTTCAGCATTTCAGTCCTGACAGGACCAGGCAGAAACAATGAGAGTTCCTCCGCCCAGGAGCACTCAAGATGACCTCGCAAGGAATTAGCCACTAAAATTAGAAATGTGAACAGCTCCTCTTAACCCTGCAGCTAAACGAGGCAGAATCATCTTTCCAGCCGAAGGCTCGGAGCGCTCGGAAAGAAACCCCTTATTTTGTGCCATAAATAAACACCACAGACACTGAAGCACAGCTGGCACCTTCATTCAGAGCCTGCATTAACAAGGAATAGCAAGGGATGATGGCAAGGTGGGGGCATTTATCTGGAAACAGGTGAGGCTGTAACCACCCTTAACAAACCTCCCTGAGCTGAGGAGGAGGAGGATGCTGGAAAGATGCTGGAAGGATGCTACCTCGGAGCACCAGCACTCCCTACCTTCCACTCGAAGTCCAGCTGCTTCATAGCCCGGTACACCTCGGCCATAATGTCATAGGGTTTGCTCTGGCTACGGATCCCCAGGTGCCACTTGGCCTTTTTGACAGTCAGGGGCTTCGGCTTGGTGGTGTTGAGGGCGTCCAGGGGACACCGGGCTTTGGGGCTGTCGGCGACGAGCGGCGGCATCCGCTCGGGGTGCGGCTTCACGCCCGGAGGGATGTGCAGGGCGCTGTCGTCCATGAAGGAGCCGGTGGGGGGGCTGGAGGCCAGGTAGAACTCGCTGGCCTGGTTCATGATGCGGCGGTTGTCGATGACCAGGTGGTAGGCCACGGCCAGCTGGTCCTGCGGGTCCCCGCTGTACAGGCTGTTCATCACCTCCGACTCCGTGCACTCGAACTTCTCGCACACCTCCCGCACCGCGTCGTCGTCGATGACCGTGGCGTCGTAGGAAGGGTCCTCTGGGAACAGGTAACTGGGCAGCTCCTCCTTGAACCACTCGTGCTCCCTGGGCGAGGCAGAGGGGAGCTGCCGTGAGCTCTGTGCAGGGCAAGGTGGGGAAAGCACGGCCAGCCAGGAATAAAGCCCAGCTGACAAACGGGGAGCGAAAGCCAGCCCGGTACTGGGACAGCGATGACACTCTGCACACTGGGCTTTGAGGTAAGACCTCAGCACTTCCAGGATTCTCACACTTTGGGATTCCCATGGGCCTGGTGGTGATGCAGAGCATCAAAGCTACCCAGGTACCCAATTCCCACCAATTTACAATGAGCTGAATGATAATTGTCTAAAACTCATACAGTGCCTTGTCTATAGGCTGTACATATCGACTGTAATCTCACCACATGTGCTGCTGCTGCTCCAATGTAATTAAATCCTCTAATCCTAGGGAATTAAGAAATTAAAAAGGAAGTTTGCACGGGTTTACTTGAAGGGTAAAATTAAGGCTGTCCATTGAAAAGGCATTAAAAACCTGAGAATTCCTGGAAGTCCTAGCGACGTTTACATTTATGCTTAGCACACCAGCTAGATGTAATACATCCAGTACTTACATATTAAGTTAGTAATTCTTGGGTTTCTCCTCCTTTTTTAAGTAAGTACAATGATTACCCTCTTTATCTGGTACCCAGAGGGACGTGGTCTTGAAATAAAGTAATGAAAAATGGCTGGTGGATATTAAGTTCTTAGGATTATTGCATGCTATAGCTGGTTTTGCTAAGTGCTGTTAAGAGATTCTTAAGGCTACCTTATAATGCAATAAAATAGAATTTTAAATATTTGGGTATAAAATACATATCAAATCCTCATCCTGTTCATCATCACCCACTTCCAGCCAGCACAGAAGGGTGCAGGGTTGCTCCTCCAATCACTTGGGACAGAAACCATCTGGATTAGCTGACTATTCCTGAAGACCACCCTGCCCAGCTGCCAGCACGTGACCCCCAGGACAGTCACCAGGACACCAGAGACCCCCACAGGCAGCCAGCCCACTCCAGCCCACCTGATGTCCTTGATGGTGGCTCTCTTGAGGGGGTCCACCTGCAGCATGTGCATGAGGAGCGTGGCCACGGAGCGGTTGAGGTATTCCGGGATGTAAAACACCCCCCCACGGATCTTCTTGAACAGGGTGGGGACGTGCTCGTCGTCAAAAGGCAGAGTGCCACACAGGAGGGCGTAGAGGATGACACCACAGCTCCAGATGTCCACCTCTGGGCCAGCATAGAGCCTGCACGAGGGCAAGGGCAGGAGAAACGTGTCACCACCGTCCTCTCCTCGGTCAGGGGGCAGGTGGGGGGGACCCCCTGCCAGCTCCACCAGGGACAGACCTCCAGCCCACAACGGGGATGCTCATGTGGTTCCCCCCAAACCAAATCTGCCTCAGCCAAAACTGCTCAGGGAGATGAATGGCAGAGCTGCCCACACTCCTGGGTACAACACTGCCTCCACCAAACTCTCCAAAAAGCCAAACCCCGCATTTCCAAGAGTTCTGCCAGGCTGTTTGCTCCTTTGCCCCGAGGGCTCAGCCAGAAATTTCTGCTCACTGAACGAGGCAGATCAAACAGCAGCAGATACCCTATCTCTGAGGGTTTATTTTTGGTGTGCTGATATCTAAGTGCTCCCGCTTCCGACAAGCTGCCAAATGTGCTCTCTGCCATCACCAACTCAGGACACCCCAAATACAGAGTTCTGCTGCTCCTGCTTATCTCTTTCTGTACAACTGACGCTTCCCCACAGACTTTGGGAGGCAACACTTCCCCTTGGGCTGTGAGGCCCGACCAAAACACAAAGGTTGAAATGCAAATACAGAAGTCTCTTCCTGAAACCTCAGCATCCTGCACTTGCTCCCCCTGAAAAGCATCACTGCAGACACATCACTGTACCAACCATGCTGGTCATGCACGTGGCCATTGTCTGAACACCCCCAAAACACTTGGTCTGCTTGTCCAAGGGTGAGACTCTCCCTGCTGAGGCCAGGGAGAGCAGCAAAGTCATTTTGGAAAGGCAGAGGATCAGCTGGATGCCCCCTCAGCCCTGCCTCCACGCCCAGCTCCCACAGAGCAGAAGCCTGATTCTTTTGCTGGTAACTGCACTGCCTGAACAGCTTTTTTTTGACTTTTAAGCCCAAATGAGATGCACTTTTATGGCTCTGAAACCTGAGCTGTCACGCTGTACTGCTTTTGTGCTCCAGCAGGGAAGGCAGCAGGAGCCAGAAGTCAGCTTGCCCCTGCCCCACACACCCACCAGCAAGGCAGGGAGGGTGGATTGTGCCTGTCCCCCTCAACTGCAGCTCTCACCCACTGCTGCAGCTCTGAGAAGAGGCCAGCTTGGCACATGGAGCAGGGGCATGGAACTCAGGCAGCCCTGAGACTGTAGGTGGGAGTGATGAGGGAGGGATGCAGCTGCAGCCAGCGAAAAAGGGCAACGTGTGGGCTTGGTTTTGGTTTTCCTGCTTACTTTTGCTGTTACTAAGCTGCACTGCCTGTACCCTTGGAACACTCGGGGGCTAAATCCTTCTTGCTGGTCTGCCATGTGCCTCGTCTCCTAGACAAATTGAAAAACATGTGTCTGGCCTTCACTGAAATGGAAATAGTATTGATATTTTCTTGGAATCCCAGTAGTTTCTGGCTTTGTCCCCGTCTTGACAATGAGGATTTACTTGGTTTCACACACAGAGCTGTAGTCACAACAGGGTTTTTGGATGCTAGTCTAATTCCTAGGATGCTCTGCCAACACTTGCTCTGGTGTAAACAGGGATAAAATAATCATAATCACAGCAAACAGATTCTGAACAAAATGTCCTATTTAAAGCTACACTTACAGGCAAAAAGACATTGGATTAGGAAAAGTAAAGCTCGCAGCAAAGGGAGATTCAAAAAAAAAGGAGCAGATAATGAGATGGGCAGCTTAAAGGACCAAAAGGACCATAAAGGAGGACTGAAAATTTGAAATTCTATATTTGCGATCTTTGCTAAGGCATTCCAGAGAGATTTAGGGAAAAAATGTACATTCAATGTCATTTCTGTTCCTGACAGTAAACTATAGGAAGCAGCACTTCTGTATCAACACGTGGAAGTCCAACTCAGCCTCGAGGAGTGTGTTCAGCACTCCATGTGCTGTACAGATGTTTCATGCTGAGAGGCGCAGCCACAGAGGAGATTTGTCAGTTCAATGAATCAGTTCAAAACACAGCTCTGAAGGTTGAACCTACTGCCATGGCCAAAGCCCCAAGCCTAAGGAACCAGAGGACAAGTATTTTCAGTGCAAGTGTTGGGAAGTGATTAAAGATCTTCCTGGTTCTTTCGTTAGTGAATGGTTTTTCCTCATTAACACCGTGTTTTATATTACAGGTGGGCAGGAGAGGAGGGGGTGGCCTGGGAAAGCCTTTCCACCTGGAAGCTTGCTATTTACATCCAAAGAGTCATTTTCACCCTCTTTAATTAGCAATATAAACAGTCAACATCTGGTATTAATAATTCCTCCAAAGTAAACACCTGTAGCAAAACACGGTTTGCTATTACAGCTACTGAGAAGTAAAATAACCAAGAAAACCTTCAGATCTTTGCCAGCAGATTCACCCAAACATAAAATCCAGGTTGGAAGGATTCAGCTGCTTTTACTAGATGTGCAAAGCTGTTTCCAACACCAAGAACAAATTTAAAGCCCGTGTGCTCACCCAGACTCTGATGAGAAATGGAACGTCTTACCTTCCAGAGATGACTTCGGGGGCTGCATAATTTGGGGAACCACAGCTGGTGCGCAGAAATTCACCATCTGACATCATGTTGGACAGTCCTACAAACAAAATGCTTATTAGATACTGATTTCTGATCCGAAGGTCCAGCCACAGAGGATTCTGTGTCACACAGAGGATAGGCAGGGAAGTGGAGTGGGATATTTGGAAGGGAACTGTTGATATAATTTAGATAGACTCCTTTGAGCTGATCTGAAAATTATTACTGCTGTCATTATTGTTGTTGCTGTTGTTGGGTTTATGCTTTTTTTTTTCACATCCCACCAAGAAATATTCACTCCAGGCTAATTTTGCTCCTCTAAGCTGCAAATCCCAGAGCACGGAGGAAAAGAGACACATTTCACCCCACAGCACTTACTTCACATGGGAATGGGGTGGGGCTGTGAAATGAGTAAATCTTCAGAAGGATTTACATTGCTAGAAAGGACTCCCCAGGACAGAGTTGGTAGCCAGGGTATTTTAATGGGTTTCAATCCATAATGCCACCTAAAGACTCCTGTTACTGCTTGTTGTAAAATGAACTGAGGCCAAGAGCACGTGGCCAAACAGAGGGAGAAAACAAACACATAGCCAGCTCACCCCGAATTAGCTGCCCCGAGTCTGCCCCAAAAATAAATCGGGTAAATTTTACGTCGGGTGGTTACACCAGAACACAGCAGAGATTCACAAATTACTTGGCTGCCCCCTTCTCAGTGCCAGCAGCAGAAGCAGCCTGCACCGAGTGATCCCTGCTGCTGCAGGAAGGGCAGTGTTTGTGGGCGTGGGCTTTCCAGGTGCAGCTGGTGGTGGTGGCTGGGGCAGCAGGCTCCGCGTTTTGCACGGCTGCTCCACGGCCACGCTCCAGCGGCCTCTGGAATGCTGCTGGGGTCACGTACCAAAATCAGCTATCTTTGCATTCATGTGTGCGTCCAGCAGCACGTTCTCTGGCTTCAGGTCCCTGTGCACAACCATGTGCCTGTGGCAGTAATCCACTGCAGAGAGGATCTGCTGGAAAAGGCGCCGAGCTTCTGCCTCCTCCACCTGTGGGAACAGCGAAGAGAACAGCCCTGCAGGTCGGTGTGCGCGCAGAGCTGGCACGGGAAGGTTTGGCTCAGCAAGGAGCCAAAAGCTCACAGGGTGCAGAGAGAAAATCCCAGCGTGCCTGCGACCAGAAGCAGCAAATAAAGCAGATTTCTCACCCTTGCATTTTACAAGGTGGCCGTGCTTGCAAATGATGCAGCCCAGAGATGAAAGGTGAGACCTCAATTTGGCTGAGCTGTCGACAAGTATTTAAAGGTGGCACCTATCAAAAAATGGCCTGCTCTCCCAATGGGGCTGGTACAGATCCAGGCTGGACAAAACACCACAGAGGACGTTGCTGGGAGCAATTCCTCATGGACTTCCCCTGGAAGCAACAGGTGAAGCTGGAATACTGTGGTGATTTTAATTACCTATGTAGCTATAAAGTTGTATGAGCCATATTAGAGAAACTATATTCAAAATTATTATTTTTAGTGATGGATTCCAAAAGACTCCCTTCACAAAAAACTGAGTTTATGAATGCAGAAGTTCAGAAAGAATCCAAATTAATCACTGAAGAGATCTAGAGGGGTAAAATGTGTGAAAAATCAGAACTGTTCATAGAAAAGAAAACTGAATCAGCTCCATTGAGCATGGCACTAATCTAACCCAATTTGCTGTAAATGTATTCATTTTGTGGCATAGAGAGGGAACGTGTGATGGGCTGATCCTTCACCTAAAGCCTTACTCTGGATGCCCACTTTGGCCCATTTTCACCTCCTTGCCCTGCAACTGCTCCACGGGGCAGCCACCAGTGATTTCCTCTGTAACCAAAATCTCCCCTTTCAGGGGCTCAACCCATGCCTCAGGTGATTTGTACCCAGTGGGACTGCTGGCATTTGGCAATGTTGTTCAGACAAGCCACATCCTTGAAAAGTCTTCAAAGAACCTGAGTTGGAACCAAGGGGGGGGGTCTGGGAGAGGTGAATGACTGGGGCGGAGACCACACTGAGTGGTCCTCCCCTCCCATGCCATAAATCTGCTGCTGAAACGTGGGGCTTTTGACATGCAACCCAGCGCTAAAAATCACAAAAATAAGCCAGTTTTCCAAATATTTCCCCTAAGCCACACGTTACCTTGGATATTTTGGTGTGGGGATCGAAACTACGCCCGAGAAAAAAATCACACACAGGCTTCGTGCGAGCCGGGACGAGACACCCCAGATGGGGTTGCTGTGAAGCAACTTCTATTTTGGGCCTTAACCTTAACTGTGCTCCCTGGAGCAGTCATTCTGCTCCTGAACACCGTCTTCTTCCCACACAAGTGCCTGGGCTGACTCGGGACTGGCACTTACACGTCCGTGCTTACAGATGTAATCGAACAACTCCCCGCCGGACACGTATTCCATCACCATGAAGAAGTCTGTTGGCGTGCTGATGACCTGGTACCTTCAAAAAACACGAGCAGATTTAGAAAAAATACGTAATTAAGAAGAGGGAAAGGCTTTTAAACAGATTATTAATTCCACATTGACACTTCAAATAAGAATTTGTTCGGATCTTGCATTTGCAACTGCTTTCCACTTCTGAAAAGCCGTCTCTAGTTTCCAGTATAATCTTTCACTTGTCTGTGAAAGGACCTCTTTTCTAGACCTATGATCTTCCTCCAGCCCTTTAAATAATCCTCTGAAATATCTGCCAGGCAATCTTATCATATTTAGGACTGCCCTGACTTTCAAATTTCCATTTTGGGTAAGATCTGCAACAGCAGCTTTAGAAATGAGTGCTTGGTTAGCTGGGGGCAAGGAGAGGGTACATCTGGTTTCCCTCAGATTAAGAAAAAAGATAAAGAGCTCTAGACACTAGAGAGAGCTTCCTCTGGACAGGTACAGAAACAAAAAGGAGCCCCCCTAAAGTTATTTTTCAAATATTAAATCCCTCTATCTTGTAAAATGGGGGGAAAAACCCAGAGTATCACCTTCAACTTGCAGATTTATTCCCCATTTTCCTTCAAAATGATCCCTGACTGATGCAAAGGCATTTCAGCGTCCCAGCTGGAATAAACTGCCAGTGATCAGCTGAGGTCAATGCAGCCCCAGGAATTCACAGCAGCACCAGCTGGGACCTCCTTCTCTTTTATTTCAGATTCATTGTTTTGTTGTTGTTTGCTGCTTCTTTCTTTTTTTTTTCGTTTTGTTTTGAAGATGAATTTCTTGAATTTTTACAGCTGGGCTGTAATTTGAAACAAAGAGATTTCAGCAATTTTCAGAGGTTGGCAAGGGAACATGGGATGGTCCCACAAAGATCAATAGCATCAACCTCATTTTTCTGAAGAGCTTCGGACCCAGACATCTCAGTTACTGTTAATTGCCCCAACACTTCTTTTATATCCATTTAAAAACTTATTGAAAGAGGTTTGTGCACCCCAGTCTCCTCACATCTTTATCACTGTATTTCATGAATGCAACATGTACCACAGGACACAGATACTGTCAAACTGGATTTAATTTTTATTGCTTTGACAAACGTGTGAACAGGATTTGACTTGCAGGATGCTGGGCACACAGCTGAGGAGCCTTGCTGGCGCTTTTTTTCATGAAATAATACCAATCTGTTCTCCAATAAACCCATGGAACTGTGAAGTTACTCTAAAGTCAACAGTTGCTGCATGGTTAGTTATTTAACTGTAGAGAGAATTTGTTTTCCCTTGCCTCTAAGTCCCAGGTATTTGCTGTATCTCATGCCAGCTTTAAGGCTGACCTAAATGTCAACTTACCCTTGCAGTTACCATTCAACAGCTTTCTTTTATAGGAATGCCAAAGATATTATCGAGTGCCTCATTAATGTGGGCTGGCTGCACAAACTGGGGATTGAGCAGCAGTCCCAGAGGCTGCAGTGCAGGTGCTGATTTACGACCCAAACTCAGGTTCATCAAAGTGGCGGCTTTCAAAACTGATGTCTGAATAATAAATTCCGGGGGGGAAAAATGCTCTTTTAAGCTCTGGATAATCAGTCCATTAAAACATAAATCCTATTGACTGGAGGCCGAGGTTTCGCTCTCAGAGCCCGACCACGCTGCAATTCATGGAATCCCAGAACGGTTTGGGTTGGAAGGGACATTAAAGCCCATCCAGTCCCACCCCCTGCCATGGGCAGGGACACCTCCCACTATCCCAGGCTGCTCCAAGCCCCGTCCAACCTTGGCCTGGGACACTTCCAAGGATGGGGCAAGCTGCAGCTTCTCTGGAAAACCCGTGCCAGTGGATGTTCCACCACACAAAACCTTGACCAAACACATTTTTTACCGCTCTCATCCATCTCCTGAAAGCCAGCTAACTGTGTAGGAGAGGTCCTTGTGCACAGAGGAGCAGCTGAACACGTGGCCGGGAGGGTACTCACAGTTTGATAATGTGAGGGTGCCGGAAGAGCTTCAGGTTTTGAATTTCTCGTTTGATCTTCCCCACCACATCCAGGCTGCGGATTTTCTGCCTGTTCAGTATTTTTACTGCTACTTTGTGCCCCGTCAGCTGGTGTTCACCAACTATTAGAGAGAGAGAGAGAGACAGAGAGAGCATTGCAAAGTCACTAAACAGTGCAGCAGGATTCACACAAGCAGTTTAGGACACTATAAGCAAAAAGCCACTTCTGAAGGGAAAAAAGCAAAAGATGAGGGTGTGAAGTATTTTACAATTTCTGCCTCTTCACTGTTTTCCCAGTGGAGTCATAGGAGGCAGAAGAGAGGGGACTTATCTGCCAAAACCACTTCACTAAATAAAACAAAGTCAGTTGCTGGAGGAGGTCATACCCCAAGCTAATTTGCAAGGATTTATAGCATGTAAAAGCTAGATTAATCAGAAACAGATACATTTAAATGGCAGAGGAGAATCTCTACCATTACACACTGGTTGACAGAATCCCTCATAAATCCAGCCTGAAAACTAGACCATCGCACTTCTTTTTTTAAAAAATGGTATAGGGATTTTCCCTGCCCAAAATAGGACTGCAGGATTTGCATTACTAAAATGAATTTCTATTTATACTTCCTCCAGCGTGCTCCTTGCTTTGATGACAGGCTGCAGGAACACTGCTGGACTGCAGGAGCAAATTCTGCGTTTAGCAAGGATGCAAACTTCAATAGGAGGGGTTTTTTTTAAATGTGCTTGGTGCATTGAGATGCTGATGTTTGCCTCCTGTGTTCAGGGAAAAACCATAACCACAAACTGGGAGCAGCCCCACTGTCACTGGGGGGACTTGCACTTAATGATGTGAAACGAATTCAGCGTGGGATCCATTTGTTATCAACAAACAGACCACACAAAAAAATCAAAAAGCTCCCAGGAAGCAAGATTTGTGTTGAAGCTGAGAGCAGCAACTGCTTGGAAACGGGATGTTTACATCCAGAAAGGGCTCTCATGCCACGAGCTGCCCCTTCTCAGTATTTCCTAGTGCAATATTCCACCGGGTGACACACGGATCGTTCCCTACAGCCCGCACAGACAAACCTGCTTGCATTAAATATTTGTGCTCTCTAATTAGGAAACGCCGCCCTTCCCGTAATAACACGCGGTGCAAGGAGTTAATTATTGCCAGCAAACCTTGTTATTACATTATTAGAGCCTGTAATTTGGGCAGCCCTAATGAGCTGATCAGAAGCACCCGGGGTAAGCAGGAGGCGTGAGAAGGGCAGGGCAGCATCACCCAGGGCACACCAGGTCACTATTATTAGCCACCAGATAAGACCTGCCAGAGATTCTTCTCCTCAGTAAGAGCATCCTAAAAATAAAACACTTTACTGCCCTTGAAAATTAAAGCACCACTTTGCATGTCCATTTTATTCCTCGTAATACTTAAAACTACTGGATGATGGAATGAAAATAAACTCAGCTTTGCAGCAGAGATGCAATTTAGGGATTAGCTGAGCGCTGGAGGAGGCAGATAATTCCTCTGGTGCAGTGCAAGGAGAGTGCTGTAAATCATCCAGGGAGGCATTTTCCCTGGTGAATCCTTGGGGAGAGGAGAGCACAGCAGTGCTGCAGGGAGGTAAAGCGAAGTTTTTTCGCTGAACCAGGAGTGATTTCTGCCACCCTTTGTTTCAGGGCAACACTTTCTGGCCTTGCCTCAGCATATGCTTTGAAAAATTTTTATTATACACTTGGGTGGGAAAAAAAAAATGGCCATGCCCAGAATGAATAATTATTGTTTTTAATACTATTGCCAAATAGTTCATCCCCGTTCCCATCCGTGACAAACAATGTGTAACTCCACGAAGGTTTGCTAGCACAAACACATTAATAATTAAAAATAAACAGCCTATTTTGTAATCCATCTTCTGCTTACAGTAAGCATTAGATACAGAGATATTATTGTTTCTGTCCCCAGTGACTTGTTAAGCCTCCTTGAACTCTGAGAGAGAGACAAAGAGGGAACACAATTTCCTACGTGGTGGGAGACTTTTAAGCCTTTTTAGGGCTCTCTGTAGCTGCAGGAATTTTGACACGGGCAGGAAGGACAACCCTCCCTCTGCCCACAGAGTCACCGTCTCTGACCCCCAGAATCATCCCAGAAGTGAGGGGCAGGCCCCATGTCTCCCACAGGCAGGGAAGAGGATCCTCACCCCAAGGGTGGGCAGTGGTGGCCTTGGCTGGCGGTGAGGACACCTCCTCCTTCCCTCTCGCTGCCTCCCCAGATTAAAAAAGTGGAAAGAAGACTCTTCTCATTTACTTATGTTTATAAGAGAAAAAAAAAAGAGGAGGAATAGTGATTACAGCACCACGAGCACAAATCATAATTAAAACCCCTTGACAGCATGGTTTTTTACATCACTTTTTTTTATCCTACCAGCTCAGGCAGCACAAGCAGTTAACATTTTTGCAAATGCTTCAGGGCAACGCAGAAGCTTACGGAGGGGGTGAGGAAACTCCTTTCCTATCAGCTCTGCTGGCCCTTATCTCAGCCCAGAGTTAGAAATGAAATCCATCCAAAGTGAATATTCAGCAACGCTGTATTAATTCTGCCCCAGTGCCCCTTGCTCGTGGGTTGTACCAGCCTTTCCCCCTCCTTCGTCTGCTCAGTCTCCTTTCGTTTATCTTCCCTCTGACACAAAGTTTGTCTTTCAGCAGCAGTGCCACAGTGCCTGGGAAAAATGGGATCCGATCCCGACTGGAGCCCGTGGAGGTGCCATCACAACCAACACAAACACAACCCTAGCACTGCCAGCCCCTGAGGGACCACAGATCGGGCACTTTGGTGGGAAAGAAGCCACCAAGGCCCCCAGGGATGCCGTGGGTGGCATCACATGGAAAAAAAATATTTGGGTAACTCTGCTGGATTTTGACTGAAGCTCTCCAGGCTGCACCCACTGTGAACCTCGCCGTGTGAGGGCTGTGGTCACAGGAGAGCTTTGGGGACCCACAGGGTGGGACGTGCCCGTGGCAAACACAATTTGTCGGATCCGTTCTTACCAACCCCCAGGGAAGGAGATGCCACCTCCTTCCTCCAAAGGCTTCGCTAAACTCCAAATCCAAGATCTTCTCCACAGCTCTAGTTCTGCACATTATTCTTATCTTTGGCCTGGAGGACAGGGAAAATAACTGTATTTGGTAAAAATGCTGTGTGGTAACTTCAAGCCTTGACAAGATGCCTCCTATCCATCCACCACATCAGCTCCTGCCACCTTCCTCTCTTCCAACAGATGCTGTGTCCTCATCACCATTTCCAGATGGGATTTCGGTATTATCACCAAAATCCTGCCCTCATCTGCCAACCTGTTTGTTCCCCTCTGTGCCTCATGTGCACTTTCTGTAAATGGGATCAAGAGACTGAATGGGCTTGAAACAAAAAAGTTTCTTGGGGTGTTCAGGCAGTTTTTAGGAAGAGCAGTTCCCTGGTCACCCAGCGAGTCAGGGACTTTTTCTGTCATGTCTCTGGCTTCTGATGGCTCAAAATGACTACTCAGCTCCAGCCACGAGTTCAAGCTCTAGTTCACAGCCCCTGTCACTAAATCCTTGCTTTCATTGCCATTTTCTTATTTCCTTAATAACGATAATCCTGAACAACTGTAAATTACGATTTCTTAACTTTGAGGAGTACGGCAGGGAAAAGTGCCAAAACCAAAACCTTGTGCAAGGCAGAGTTTGAAGGAAACACATCAGCAACAAGAAATGTCACTGATGGCACCTGACTTCTCCCTGAAAAAGCAATTATTATATAAACCCAACACACAGTGCTTGAATCAACTGACAAAAACCTCTTTACTTTTCTCACGGGAATACAAGTTTTTCCAAAGCTCGTTCGATTAAAACGCTGTAATTCTGTATAAATGGGAGATTCCATTTATTCATTTCAGTTCCCAGCCTCAAGAACAAACTTCACCTGTCAGTTGTAGGCAAAATACTAAGGGAAAAAAACCCAGAAAAAGGGTTCTACTCACCTATAAAGGATTTTGAACTAGGAAATCTCTTTGATGTTATTTGAAATATTTCTTTGGAAAACGTCCATTTTTCCCAAAGTCAGGTCATAGGTGGGGTAGGGGGTATTTTTGCTAGTTAAGCAAGAAAAAGCTATTGTTGGTAGGTTTAAATTGGTCTGCAAGGGGAAAAAACCTGCCTTTGGAGCAGGTTTTGAGGTCTGTTAGTACACACGAGTGATTTAAATGGTCCTTACTGTTAGAAGTATTTATTCTGATAATTCTTTAGACAGTAAATCTGTGGTTTGGGATTAAACACAGCAATATATTTTTAGGGGCGTGATTAATGGTCACAGGTGGACTTAGCTGCAGTAGTTGGGGTGGTTTCCTTCATCTGCTGTCAATTTGGGTTTATTTTAAAGCTCCAGGTGCTGAGGGCAGGCACAGCACTCCTTTGCCCAGCCACATCCCAATGGGGTGGGGGGACACTGAGTGGGACAGCAGCTCCCCCAGCTCGAGCTAATTCCCCCATTTCCTACTGGGAAACACGGCTTAGACACAGAATTTTTTTGGTTTTTTTGGATTTTTAGTATCTTGTTTAAAAAATGAAATTTGCAGGCAACGGCAAAATTCACAGGAAAAAAGAAATACAAATATTTGCAAACCTCACAGCCAGCTAAAGCAAAGCTGGTGCCCATCAACAAAGGATGTGAGTTGGCTGCTCTGGCATGACTGGCCAAGGAATCCCTGTGTGGAGCCCCAACTTGACACAATATCCCCCATCCCACAGTCCTGGAACAGTTTGGGTTGGAAGAGACCTTAAACCTCATCCCATTCCACCGCCTGCCACGGGCAGGGACACCTTCCACTATCCCAGGCTGCTCCAAGCTCCATCCAACCTGGCCTCGGACACTTCCAGGGATCCAGGGGCAGCCACAGCTTCTCTGGGCAACCTGTGCCAGGGCCTCCCCATCCTGACAGGGAAGAATTTTCTTCCCAATATTTCACCTAACCCTGCCCTGTGTCCGTGTGAAGCCATTCCCGCTCGCCCCACCACTCCACGCCCTTGCAGAGCCCCTCTCCAGCTCTCCTGCAGCCCCTTTAGGCGCTGGAAGGTGCTCTAAGGTCGCTCTGGAGCCCTCCCTTCCCCAGGCGAACCCGCAGCTCGCTCATCCCTGCCC
>VZRQ01004003.1:1036340-1061418 GCA_013397975.1 Machaerirhynchus nigripectus | reverse complement strand
CACACCCCTCGGGGCGGCACCTGCCGGGGTAACGCCCTCTCGGAGTGACACTGTTCGGGGGTGCATTCTCTATTGCCATGCACCTGCCCGGGGGTGGCATCCTCCCCGAGTGACACTGTTCAGAGGGCACATTCTCTATTGCCACGCACCTGCCCGGGGTGACACCCTCCGCGGGTGACACTGTTCGGAGGGCACATTCTCTATTGCCACGCACCTGCCGGCGGTGACACCCTTTTAGAGCGGCACCTGCCGGGGGGTGACATCCTTCCCGGGTGACAGTGTTCAGGGGGTACATTCTCCATTGCCCTGCACCTGCCGGGGGGTGACATCCTCCCCGGGTGACACTGTCCTCCAGGTGCACCTTCTATGCCGTGCACCTGCCTGGGGTGACACCCCTTCGGAGCAGCATCTGCCACAAGGGACATCGTCCTCTGGTGGCACTGTCCTCCGGGTAGACCCGCGATTGCCATGCACCTGCCTGGGGGTGACAGCCTCCTCTGGTGGCACTGTCCTCGGGGTACACCCTCCCTGCCTGCAGTGACATCCTTCTTGGGGTGGTGCCACCCTTAGGCTCTGCCCTCCTTCGGGGTACATCTGCCTGATGTGGGGAAATGGCCCTTAGAGCACACCCTCCTTTTGGGGCACCCTCCTTGTGGTGTGCCTGGCTTGGTGTGGCATGTGTCAGAGGGGTGCTGGTGGCACCCTCCTTGGAGTGACAGCCACCTGAGCATCACACTGTCCTTGAGGTGCACCCTTCTCCTTGTGGATGTCACACCTGGCCAGGGATGCACCCGTCAGAGGGTGGCACTATCCTTGGGGTATGCCCTGCTTTTGATGCTGCTTCCTTGGGCTGATCCCCCCTTTTGGTGACACTGTTCACCAGCCAGGGGAGTTGCTTTTGGCACAAAGAGCACATCCCCACAGGAGGGATGCTGGGCAGGAGAGGCAGGGCCCCAAATGCACCTCGGAGGCCCAGCTGTGCCTCGGGCTGGGATACAAGGTGCACTCAATGGACAGTTTCAGCCAGAGTTCCAAAAGATTTCATAGCGAAAGCAGGATGTTCTCCCTCATCTCCTAAGCAGAACATAAACCTTGTCTGGACCACATGAATTGTTCACATTAAAAAAAAAAAAAGAATTGATGCTCATGCCAAAAAAGTAGCACGGCTGAGCACCAAAACCGCCATCTAGCATGGCTGAAAAGTGGTCCTGCCACGTTTTAATAGTGTTAATTTGTAGCTCTTTGTTTCTCATTCAGCTGCACGAAGTAGCAGAAGGCAGTCACAAATGCAATCTGTGCTCCAAGGTAATAAAGAGCTGTTTGGGAAGCTGGAACAGTGTGTGTAAACACAAGGTCCCTGATAAAGTAATGACCAGCCTATGCAACTGTGCTATCATAAATAATAAAATGGCAACTTAATTCAAGAAATCCAATAACATAAATAACTAAAATAACAAGCTGGGGGTAGAAGAGGAAGGTTGCTGTAACACAAAACCGTTTGTAATACAATGAAACCATCTCTGTTCAACCAGAACAACTGGCGTATGTGAAGGCATAAGAGAAGCAGCATTTACAAGCAGTAAACTTTGGATAAGATAGCAAAGCTACAATCTCCTGGAACGCCTGAGAAAGCTCTGCCTTCTTCAGGCAGCTGCAAGGTTGTCAGCCCATGCAAGCCTTTACCCTGCAAGCTCTGGGCAGCTCCGCTCTGTCTTTGGGGTTTGTTTGATCTCCCCTTCGAGTCCTGGCGAGCCCCAGCTCTGCCTGAATGAAACACCACGCAAAGAGGTGTGAACTCGAGTGGTGTTTGTGTAATGGTTAAACTAATATGTTTAACAAGAGCTGCTGTATGGAGATGCACCCTTTTGCTGTCCCGCTTGTTTCCTGAGAGCTGGTCACTAAATCTCGGAGCAAACTGCTGCCATGCGTGTTTCCACTGCCTGTTGACACACTGGAGCTGTCTACTAGAAACATCAAATTAATATTAATGAGGTTTTTAACACTACAGGATAAATTGGGGGGGCGGGGAGGGCTTAAGGTTTACAGGAGAGTCACAGAAAGCCCTTTTCTTGGCAGCAGGGATGTCCCCAGGTGGGTGAGTGCCTTCCATCCTCCCCACTGTTGGTGAGAGCTGAGAGCAGAGCCTGGGATGCTCCTGGAAAGCAGTGCCAGGGCTCAGACTCGAGAATGTTTACTTGATTTCCCTCTGGCTTTTAAGAATACACATATATGTGTGTGTACCTGTATCATGGGTGCTCATTTGCAGACACGGGGGAAGGGAGCTGTGCTGGCAGGCAGGAGCTGAAGGGTCTCGAGGAAAAGGCTGGGTGGGGCGTGTTGCTAGGAGATGGAGACTCCAGTGTCTGGCAAAGTGGCGTTTTTATTTTTGGTGCAGATCACACAAAATGAAGCAGGGTAGAAATATCTTCTCCGCGCTTACATTCGTCTCCGAATGATCTGTTTTGGGTAGTAGCATTGCAGCTTATTTAAAACACAAATCAAATGTAGACTGTGTGTTGTTCAGTCCAGCTGGAGGCTGGGTGTTTGCAATCTCCAAGAATTTTTTCTTTTTCTCTTTCCTTTTTCCCTTCTCATTGAGAAATCCCTTGCCTGAGCAGCAGGATGCACGACTCTCTTTAGGGGAGGGCATCCTCACATGCCTCTGGTTCCTTTGTGGCCAGTTGTCCCTTGTTTTTTTCAGACACTGCGAGTTAGCAGTCGGTTTTTCTGGGTTTGGGTTTATTAAATATATCCTGCCAGGGCTTGTTCTCTCTTGCTTTGCTGCCTGTGCCTCTCGTTACACCCCAGTGCCAGCCGGGACACCCCCATCTGAGCTGGCTGCGCATCCACCCTCCTCACAGGCAGGGGCTGTGCGATGGCACGGGGAAAGCTGCCATGGAATACCTTCACTCTCCCTGGTGTGCTGCCAGGGCTGGATTTACAGGAGAAATTCAGTCTGAGTGCTAAAACGTGGAATATTTTTGCACCCTTTTGCGGGATGCAGAAGTCCTGGGCAGAAACACGGGTCCTTTGCAGCTCCCACAGAGGCTTTGCCATGGGCTCACGTTTTGCTGGTGCGCTGAGCTGCCTTCATTGGACATTCATGGGGGGTTTTTTTGGAAATGCAGGGCTAAGCAGCAGGATGCTGAAGGGCTGGGAGGGCACCAAGGAAAAGCTGGGTGCTGCCTGTTGCCACCCTGGCTCCAGTCACCATCGTGAACCTACAGAAGGGTTTGCAGCTGAACATCTCAAGTTGCGTCCAGCCTCCCGCCTCGGCACCCTGCCCCTTCCACCACATTTGACTGCTGTATTTTTCCAGTTCAGTGTGACCAAAAAAATGCCAGGGATGCTGTGCATCTGTTAACACGAAAGCTCAACTTCTGGGGCATGCTATCCAACCCTTGTAAGTGCCCTAAATCTGTGGATTTTCAGCAGGATTTGCATTCCCAGTCTGTTTTGGGAGGAGATAGTTAATGAGGTAATGCAGCAGTGGGTAAACCGTGACATGTGAAATGGGGTTTTTTGAATGCTGGAGAAACTGCATGCATCAGAGGCAGCTTATGCACATTAGATTTGTAACCAAGCAATTCCCATTTATATTATGTAAGTGATGTCATTTATCAAACCCCACGCAGCGGCCAAGAGCAGATGTTGAACCATTTGTGCTAGAGTGTTGGAAATCAACTTTTCTGGGGGTTATTAAAATTATTAGTTACTCAAATAGAATCTTGTGAGCGTAATATAATGGAACAACAAGCAGTATTATTCCAAAAATGTAATGGGTGTGGGTCCAGAGGCCATTACGGCCTCTCGTTGATATTGGGTGAAAATCCGTGTGGCAATATGTGATGTTCAGGTGGGGATGTGAGCTGAAAACTCTGAATGAGAGTGGGGAAGGAGTGTGGTATTTCTCGCGTTGAAAACAGAACATTTTAAGCACGCACATGATAAACATCCATTTCAGGAGGAGGGTGCTGAGGAGAGACTGCCTGCCTGTGCAAGCAGCGGGTGCACAGCACTAACCAGCACCTAGAGAAGGACATTATTTCTGAGAGGATTACTCCTACATGAGAATGAGACTTCTGGATTAGATTTTATTAAGGGCACAAATGAGTAATTGGATTCCTCAACCCATTAGAATTTAACGGTAATGAATTCCTGTTATCTTTTTATATGCTCTGTGATTCGTGTGGTGGTTTGGGTGGGGGGTTATTTTTAAAGCAGATAGTTGTGGTTGGACTCTATGATCCTAGAGGTCTTTTCCAGCCTTAGCAATTCTGCGCTTCTCTGTGCACGAGTCCTTTTTGTGCAGTCATGGAATCAATCTTTTAGGCTTTGTCCACAAATACGAAGCCAAATACGGGTGTGAGGTGAGCTATATGGAAAGCTCAGGGTGTATTTTTATATTTTCATGCAGTCTCACCCTCCTTTTCTTTACAAGTTGTGCGCAGCACAGTTCCTACAGAAACTTCGTAGCCCCAGCAGCAAATCCTGGAAGACAACTTGTAGCAGGGTGAAGGCAAAATCAGTGCCTCTGTGAGCTGCTTGTAGTGGCATTTTTTTCAGTGCCTTGCGAAGTATGTTTTCTTTTAGGGCATAATCTGTGAGATAATCACAGAATCACAGAATCACAGAATCACCAGGTCGGAAGAGACCTTCAAGATCATCGAGTCCAACCTCTGTCCCAACACCTCAACTAAACTAAACCATGGCACTGAGTGCCACATCCAATCTCTTATAATCCCAGCTCCCCTGGGAAAGCTCTTGCTGGTGAGGAGGAGTTTGAAGTTTATCCTCACCCTTCGCTTCGCACCCATGAGCATCTACTCCAGGGACAGACCGAGGAAGAGTTTAGGCTTTGGTCTGCTGCCTGTGCATAGACCCAGCCTTTTGTGCCCTTGGTGTGAAATGCTGCTGGAAGATCCGTGGCCTCGCAGCCCCAGCCCGCTCTTTCCCTGCCCTGCCTGAAGCGCTGTCTGTATCAGAGTGCTGCAGCAAACAGGGAGGAACAGCATGTTCTCCACATCCACAATGGCCAGGACAAGACGAGGGCTAAAATTAAACCACGCGCAGATGGCACGAAACGAAGAAATACTTGAAGTGAGGCTTACTGAAGTGTCAGAATCTGTTATTTGGACGGGGCTGTGGAGTGCAGATGTTCCTGCCTGGGGGGGAGGGATGCTGCGAGCTCAGCCCCTGCATGTCCAGTGCCTGGTTCATGTCTCAGCCAGGACCTCAGGATTTGGGTTCAGCCCCTGTGGGATGCTGGGCAAGCTGTCAAGGGTTATGTGCAGTCAAGGGTTGGAGTGCCCAAAGGAGGAGAGATGGAGCTAAGCTGAAGTCGAAAAATCCCCATCCAAACCTTCCACTTAGCTGCTGCCAAGCCCTAATGTTTAAGTGGCTTTTATCTTATTTTTGCTTTCAAGCTCCCCACCTGGGAATCTGCCAAAAGTTAGACCTCTCTTATTAATCCAAACTGCTCCACTTTTAACAGGGCTGAGCTGTGAAGTCACTGAGCCCAGAACAACCCTTGGAGCTGATATTCCTGTGCATCTTAGGAGCCTTTAGTGCCTCGTGGTACCTGCAGTTCAGGACAAAGCTTTACCTGGGGGAAATCAGGAGTTCTAGTTCCCATTTCCAGTTGTGTCAACATATCACCTTCAATCACCATTTTTTAAGTAAACCTAGGTATTATATTATTTTTATTTAGCCCTCAATCTGTCTATGTTTCAGTTCCCCATCCTCGTAACTCATTCCTTCTCCCCGCACGTGTCTGAGAGGGCATTTTAGGCTGGAAACTCTCAGACCTGCTCTGAAAAACGTCTGTATTTATGGCAGGGCATTACACTCGGTGGCAGGCTGTGAGTATGATGGGTTGGCTGTACCTTTGACAGATCTGTCCCCGCTGTTGTCCCTGGGCCGGGCTGTAGCACATAGTCCTGTTTGTGTGTGTGTTTTTAATAACCGTGCTGTTTTAACTGAAATGCCTCTCTCTCCCCGGCCCTGGCACTCTCAGGGAATCGCTCTCGCCCTCTCTCATCGCAGTGGCAAACTGAGAAAGGTTTCCTTTAGTCAGCTGGGGGAGAGGAGGAGGATTTATGAATCGGAGAAACACATTCCTGATGTGGAATAGGCACATTCCCCCTTCCCCCCCGCTGCCCCCCGCTCAATAAAAGCACCATTTATGTGGCAAATAGCCAAGGGTTTTATGAATACAGCACTTACTTTCTCCAGCTGCTAGAAACCTTTCTCAAATATGAATTAAAATTAAAAGCCTTGCTAGACACTTTTAGCGCTCATAATTCTGCTATTTTTGGTCTGCAGTGGGGAGTTCTTGCATCAGAAATCTTGGTTGGAGAGGCTTGAGTGGCTTCTTTCAAACATTATTAAATTGAAAAAAAAAATCTGGAAGATGTATGACTTTAAATAATCTCCCACATTATAAGGATCATCAGGAACTCGATGTGATTATGTCCCTAGATTTGATGCTTCCCTCGCTGTTAAGGCTGTGAAATTCTGTCTCTGACATTTTATGGAGGCTTCCCCTTCCTTCAGAAGCCATTGGGGTGAGTTCTTGAGGAACTGGTCCGGTTGAGATTAAGTATTTTTAATAAATCAACTACTGGGGAAAAAAGATGGAGACGATTCCATGCATAGGAATATCTTACAGGTTTTAAGAAAAGCATTTTAGTTTCCATCACGGGAATGAGTTTTAGTAGGAGATGGGGGAAACCACAGTAGCATGAGCAAGATGGTTTATTAAAAATCAAATTAAAAATCCATTTCTGCCAGCAGAAGTTTCTCCCCCTCACCCTCACCCCCTGAATATACTTTTGAGAGAGCAGCCTGAATAACTGGATATCCACACCCAGTGACAGAGGGATGAGCTTGCAGGAGGGAAGGAGCTCACACTGTGGCCATGGGCTCGTCAGGGCCTTCCCAAACATTTTGGGCATCTGTATTCCAGCCATGTGACAGCCAGCAAGGCAAGGAAAAAAGTCTGGACAAATGTAAAATCTCACTCACTCAGATTTTGAACATGAATCAAGAAAATGTGTCTGGGGAGTGGAATCTAGCTGTGTGTAGGTTGCAGTGGCATGAAGATGGAGTGGGTGTAAGTCGCAGGCATTCACTGAATGGTCTCTCATATACTCCTAGACCTGTGCACAGTGAGGAGAGGTGGAACTGAGAGCAAATCTTGCCTTATGAATGAGGATGGCATGGCAACAGGATGGCTCGATTTGTTTGCAAGTTTATTTGCAAGAGAAGCAGAGATTTTCCCCTTCTGTTGCATCAGCCTGAATCCCAACCAGATCAGAGATAAACTGCAGAGCCTCCTAGACATGGAAAATTAGCCAAAAGGGCCATCAGTGCCTTTGCATCGGGATGTACACTCAGAAATTCCGATTTTTGGGGACTGGTAGGAAAAGCGTGTGTTCCCCTCGTTGCACACCAATCCTGGTAGGATCATCTTTGAGGACGAGAAGCTCCATGTCGGTGATGGTCATGCAAAGGCTGCCACAAAACAGATTTTGATTCCATGACTGGCATTTCGGCGTGGCTGGAGGCTCATCCAAGGCTGCAGCAGCGTGGTGTATGTGGGTCACCGAGCTCGGCACGGCCGCAGCGGGGAACATGTGAGAGCTGCCGTGCTCATTTGGAGAGGAGCCTTAATTATCCAGAAGCTCTGATGAGAAATAATTGCTAAAGGCTGTAGCACAAGTTGCCATTGTCCAAGAAGTTGTTGTCCCTCGGCTGCTCTGCAGGAATTTTGTGCACCCAGGCTTTCCCTGGTGTCGATGGAGCCTGGAATTCCTGTGTTTCCAGAGGGAGGTGAGACTTCTCCCATGGGCAGGGATGATCCATCAGCTAAAGTTCGGGAACACTTCACAGCACAGCAACCTGGCATGGACAGAACCCTCTAAAATGTGTGTGCAAACACCAGCTTGCAGCGTTCCTAAGGGAAATTCCCCTCCAACCCCTGTGTCCCACTGCCATGGGAAAATCATAAAGAGTTAGGGCCAAAGGGCCGAAGTCTCATCACCAAAAGGACATTACTCTTATTTTACCCATCAGAAGATAAACTACAAACCACACATATTAAAGGGTGTCTTCCCTGTTTCCCAGGCTTCCGAGTTAACCTCTATCTGATACTTTCTTTACTAACTCAGCAGTGTATTGGGAAAATAAACCTAAATTTAACCATCCATGTTAGAAACAAACAACCCAAAACCTCTCCCATGAGAAATAACAATCTTTTGTCCCTATTTTGTGTTCCTCAGCAGAAGCCTCGTGACACCCTAACTAGATGTGTGCAGCAGCAGTGCTAGATAGTCAGGGATATCGTATTTTGCTTATGCTGTGTTGTGTGTTTGTGCATCAATTTAATTTTAGAGTCTCACTATGGCTGCTTTATAAGCAGGGATATCATTTTACTTGTGTCCTGTTACAAGTTTGTGCATTAGGATAATTTTCCACTTTATTTTTCCCAGTGCCTGCTGAATGCAGTTGGCTTTTCCCATGGAGTTCAGCGTGTGTTGTGTCAGGAATTTACTGATTGATTTGAGAAATGCTATATCGGAATAATCCTGCAAATATTTTCTAACCAGCTCATGTGATACCAGACATCACCCTACAGTAGCATTTTTGGCCCGTTCTCGTGCCTTGTGTAAATGAAAGCAATTTTCACAGCTGGTCTTCCCATCAGTTGCTCCCTCTGCCTTGAGATTAGATCTCCTAATCTGGTTTTATCATTTCTATCAGTCAGCCATCCTGGTTTAATCCCTCCTGCTCTGCTAAGGCCATGGAATGCTTCCAGCCTCAGGATGCCCTCTGGGATGGGAGCCTTGGGGCTGGCGTGGCCGTGGGAGCCGTGCTTGCATCCTCTGCAGAAGTCTTTGGAGACCTGCTCTCAGATGAGAATCTTCATTTTTTGCAGCCCACTTGAGTAGAAATCAAAATGTTTTTGCCAAGTTTCCTGGGCCAGGAGGGAAAATCTGGAAGGCGCAGATGTAGGTGGGATCTCGTGGGCTTCCCCTGAGAGCCCTACACCAGCACACATCACCGTGCAGGAACTGCAGTGACAAAGCTTAATTAGTACAAAACGAGGCCCCGTTGGGTCCCTCAGTGACATATCTGGACCAGGCTGGGGTGTGTAACAAGTAGGAAACAACAGATGACTTTGGGTCTTGTAAGTCGGCACATGGAAACGGAGCCCTGCCGTGTTCCCCGACCATCTGAGCCACACATGTTCAGCGAAGGTGCTTGGGATTTGGCTCTTATCTCTGCATGGGAGGAGCGGGAGATAAATCTGAAGGGTTTTCCAGACAAAAGGAATTCATCGAGTAATACTGAAAGCAGACGGCGCAGAGCCAGGCTCGGATTTGGCCCTGGTTTGAGCGGAGTGGAAAGAAACTGTGGCCAAGGATGAGCTGGAAAACCATTTAACCCTCCTTGAGACTGAACAGCAGCTTTGCTGAGAAAGTCTGATTGGGAACACAAGCATGAGAAAAATAAAGAGAGCAATGACTGATATAGTGATTGACAGCACGTCTTGGAGGACAACCTGCAAACCTGGGTGCTGAAGGTTATCCCATGTGCGATCATGGGCTCTGATGAGGTAGAGCTGTAAGACATGAGAGGTTATAGTGGAAAAAATGCTGCTTCTGATCCCTTTCACCTCTTCTGATGTGCCTTTTCCTTGCCCTGCCTGCATCTCAAATTCTGGTTTAGGGATTAAATTTGTTAGGGCGAGTAGAATCAGAGGGATTAGCTGAACAAATTAATGCATCCTAACATTGAGGGCTTTTTTATTTGTAGAATTCCTTGTTGTTTGTTACATCTCAGTCATCTGCTCTACAGCTCATGCTCTACATTTACTTTACCATATTTGCTGTGAGTCTTTATTCTCAGTTTATAAACTGTCCAGTCTGACTCTTTTCTTTTATTATTATTTTTTTGAGCTGTCCTGCTCCTCCTGAAGGTCCTTGAATGCATCCAGAGGAGGGTAACAAAGCTGGAAGGCATATACTGGGAGGAACAGCTAAGGATGCTGGGCTTGTCTCAGATTCCTGGGACATGGAGAGGGAGGTGCTGAGCTCTTCTCCCTGGTACCCAGTGTGGGAATGGTTCAACCAGGGGGAGTTTAGACTGGACATTAAGAAGCATTTCTTTAGCAGGAGTGTCACTGTGTTGAGGAATTGTGTTCATAATAATAAATGATAAATAAATGGTGTCTGCTACTTTTTCTCCTTTCCAAAGTGATTGCAGCTATACTGGTGAGGAACGGTAGATGGGATTTTTGGCTAACGGCTGCTTATGCAGTTTAAGACAGGTTTGGGCTCTTCTGCAGGGATTCCCCACCAGTGGCTTAAGTGAACTGATTTTGCTGTATCGTGGCTAAAAGGAAGAAATGGAAACCAGACCCCTCTCATGCTTAGCTGTGCAGGGAAATGACTCTGGATGGCCAGACCTTTACACTGAGCTGCATCTGAAACCACTCACTTCCTCTGCCTTGCAGAAGAGCTGTGATATCCACACAGGCTTTGAATTCCATCTCTCTCTTCAGTCCACAGCAACCAGCCCTTTATGCAGGATGCTCTTGGGTCTCCGTGTGCAGTAGGAGTAATTTTTACTCTTAAGGCAGCCCTGGTGCTTCTTGAGCCCTAATGAAGAAAGGCTGTGGGGTTTTTTTTTGGCAGAACTCGTTGTCCAGAAAGTCTGGATTCCTTGCTGCTTATCTTTCATTTGCAGTCCAAGGTTTTCCTGTTCTTATGAAGGATGAGGCTCTGTATTATCAACACAGTTTTCAGCACAATACAAAACACAGCTCCATACTAGCTCCTATGAAGCAAATTACCACCGCCAAAGCCAGCACAGAATCCTGAGAAAAAATCCCACAAGAACTAATCTCACATCCCATCCCACTCCAGCTGCAAAGCAGAGGTTTTAGGTCTGCCTCCTTTGACATAAACACCGAGCAGTGTCTATTAAGACAACTTTCCAAAACAAAACCCCTATCAAAACAGAAGGAATTGTGTATGATATTTCCAAGGGCAAAAATGAGACTCATTGCTCAGTGAGAGCCGTTTCAGTATTCAAGAGATGCGAACCTGTGGGAGATGTACTTATGATTCCTTGATATTTCCCAGTTATTTTTAACTGATGTATCATCTGATGTAAATATCTTTTTAATAAAATGCAGAGTAGCTCGAAGAATAGAGCCCCTCAAATCTTGATTCAGGCAGTCTTTTATCAGCCTTTGGAATTCAGCAAAAAACTAAGGAGAAATTAAGGATCTGTGCCAGACAAATTGGAGATGTAAACAGCTGCTGGGCTGCCTTTTGCATCCTGTAGGGAGTTTGTCTGCTTTTTATAGCAGCTCTTGTCACCTAACGCAGAGGGATTTTGAGCCACAGCCTGGGATCCCTCAGCACTGTTGCACAGCAGTCAGTTAATAGAAGACATTGTTCCCTGTAATGTAATGCTGTTATTGTTTCAACTATTTTGTTCAAGGTCTTTAATCTCTCCTCGTGATCATCCCCTTCTGCATTTTTAATTATCAATGCTTTACATGAAGAAATGCTGAAGTGTGAAAGATTAGATAAGAAAACACCCAGCATCCAGCAGCCCTTTGCTCAGAGGGGCTGTGAACGGGGCTGGTGCACTGATTTGTTAAACCACAGCCTGTGTTTTATCAGCAACACACACACCAAATGCACTGAGCACAACAAATAAATGCAGCTCCTAACGGGAAAGAGACCCCTTTCAGCAGGGTGCTTGTGCTTGCTGGCTCGTGGGAGAGAACAAAAGGAGTGAGACTTTTTTTGTAAACGAGGAATGATGGAATAGGTCTGTGAGGACAAGACTGGGCTCATTTCAGATCTGGGGGTGGCTGGTTTGCTCCTGATGCAGGGTGATTCCTGAGCTGTCACACAGCAGGGGCAGATGGCCTCAGCCAGCACCCAAGGGAGAGGGCAGTGCTCAGGGGGCTGCCTTGGGACCCTGTTCTAAGGGGGAGCTGTCTCTGGAGAGGAGATCCAGCTAGAACACCCTTAGGATCTTCTCCTGTGCCCTCGGGCTGGGGATTTCAACCATGCCCTGTAGACACCACGTTTACATTCCAATATAACTGGTGAGAGTGGCTCTGCCCATGCCCTGTTGTTCTCCTGCCCAGGGTTGCTGTGCATAAATGCACCTGTTTCTGACAGATTTTGCTTCATTTTATCACAGAACAATTCCTGAACAATTTAAGCCAAGCTTTACTGTGGCAGGTCTAAGCCAAAATGAAGTCTCACTACCCTTCTGTGCAGGTTCACCAGAGGTTAATCTTCAGAGTTTGCCCAGGTGCAGGTTCTGCTGCTCCTGATGTGTTGAATGATGCTGGGCAACATCTACCAGCATCTCCAGCTGCCTGGGAGGTCTGTTCTCCCTTAGATGGGGACTTAAAAAATTAAAGAGAAAAGACATTTTTATCAGGGCCTGTTGTGACAGGACAAGGGGTAGTGGTTTTAAATCAAAAGAGGAAAGATTCAGACTCGATATAAGGAAGAAATCTCTTTATGATGTGGGTGGTAAAACACTGGCAACAGGTTGCTCAGAGAGGTGGTGGCTGCCCCATCCCTGGAAGTGTCCAAGGCCAGGTTGGACAGGGCTCTGAGCAACCTGGGGTAGTGGAAGGTGTCCCTGCTCATTGCAGGGGGGTTGGAAGAAGATGGTCTTTAGGTTCAACCTAAACTATTTTATGGTTCTATGAGAGCCATGGCCTCATTTAAAGTCTTCCTGTCCTGCGGAAACAGGGGAGGGAAAGGCACACATGGAACTGTTGGTAATATGTTGAAGATACACGATAGAGTGTGCACAGCATCTTTAAACAAATTGGAGCTGAGTGTTGCTCCAGAAGCCATTCCACAAACATTCCTCTTGCTGGTGGGCGATGGAGCAGCCCCCTGCCTCGTGTCCTGCCCTCTGTTTGTCCATTCAGGACATTCTCCAGCTACTCCTCCTCTCCTCAGGACAGGGGTAATGCAGCTATTTCACAGGCAGCACTATCCAGTGGGTTTTCTTAAATACCCTGCGCGGCCTGGTCTGACCGAGATCAGTCGAGCAGCTATGTTCTTCCCACATTAAAGCCAATTAACTTTGGATGGGGATGAGTGAGAGCAACATTTAGTCCAGTTTTGCCTTGGATTGGTTCACGCTGGCTGAGGCTGAGTCTCACATCTTTCCTGGAGGCAGAGCCTCCCGTACGTGTGAAGGCCGGGCTTGCACGGAGCCATTAGAGCAGGGCAGGGCTTTGATCTCAAAATTGCACCACTTGAAACTGCAGATGAAAAATATGAGTTAATAGAACAGCAGGCAAGCCTGCAAGTGAATCATTTCAGCTTCTCGCAGAGCAGGCTCAGGCCCTCTGTGCCTCTGAAACAGGAGGCAGGAGCCAGGCATGACCCCAAACACACCAGAATGCTCCTGATGGCCTCGCTGCAGCAGGAGCAGGGACGTGCCAGCTTTGGGAGGGCAAGATGCCAGCAGGGGCAGGGGAAAGCAGGATGAGGGTGGGTGGGAGTGTCTCACTGCTCTTGGGGAGCCATGGGGAGCTGTGGAGGAGCAGCTCTGTGCAGCCTCCTGCCCTGGCCCCGAGCCGTGGAGCCGCCGCAGCCGGCACAGCGCCCAGGGAAATTCGGCTGGCTCTGCACCCCAGCGCCATCCAGCAGCTCCCAAACCAGACCTGACTTGCTCCCTGCCAGCTCCTGAGCAGCCTGAGCAGGGTGGATAGACATGCCCTGAGGTTATGTCTGCACTGCAGTGCAGAGGTGAGACCTGGGCTGGGTGAGACAGACCTGGGCTCATCCCTGGGAGCACCCAGAACGTGTGAGGTGTGTGCTCCTGGGCCCTGGGCTGTGGAGCAGGAGGGAAGTATTTCGCCTCAGAGAGCTTCATGATGCTTTCGGGGACTGAGTCTGGGTGGTGGAAGGACTTTATGCACTGGCATGTGCTGTGCTCACCAGTGGGGTGGCCATTTTGTAGAGATCACATGGAAAAATCATTAAATTATGGGATCATTTAGGTTGGAAAAGCCCTTTGAGGTCACTGAGTCCAGCCACTGGCCCAGGACCACCAAGGTCACCACCAAACCATGTCCCCATGCCATATCTACACATCCTTTAAATCCCTCCAGGGAGGGTGACTCCATCACTGCCCTGGACAGCCTATTCCAGGACCTGATAAACATTTTGGTGAAGAAATTTTTCCTTATATCCAATGCAAACCTCCCGACCAGCAGCACTGGGAAATGGACAAAACAGTAGTGCTGGAGTCGGGAAAAATACACTGCCCTCTTCCTTAGGGTGCCTGGGTCTTGGGGTTTGACTGAGGATCCTCACCCTGGGATAGGACACACCCCAGCCCTTCAGCTGGGTAGTTCATCTCCAGGAAACCAAAACCATTCAAACATTTTAGATTATTCCAGAAAGTACTACCTTCTGAAGGTGTCCCATCTCCTGAGCCTGTGCTGCCAATGTGGTTGCTTATTCCTGAAATTCTTCCATATTAGGAGACAAAAAAAAAAAGGTAGATAAGGAAGTGGTCAGAAGAAATTTTATCAACCCAAATCACTGGTGATTTTCAGTGGAATCTTGGGAAATAAAGTCTGGCATGAGCCAGCAGCCCCTGGAAGAGGAGTGGAGATGATTTTCCTCCTGGCAGCTCCAGGCACCGGGGAAGCTCCTCTGCTCTCAGCACTCAGCACTAGATGGCATCCAAGGTGGGAATTTGGGCTCCCAAATGCAGTCCTGGGCTCTGAAATCATAATTGTAGCTGGATTTAAAAATGAGAATTCCATCTGGATGAGGGGAAAAAGAATCATAGGGCCAAGGAGGAGGTGGGGTTTTCCCATCTCCTGCTGCCATCTCGTTGTGGTGCAGCTCTCTCCGGGGTCTGTTGCACCACCTCAGCCACGTGCTGGGCCACCAGGACAGGACAATAATGTGACAGAGGGAAGAGCAAAGGCATCATCCACAAGTCAAGGTGCATTCAAGCCTGCAGGGATGCATTCACCCATCCTCTTTTTCCTCTGAGTGCTGCCAGCCCCGTGGGTGCTTGGACACAGGGCACGCAGCACACGCTGCTGTCTGTTCATGTGGTGTCCCCTGGTGTCACCCAAGGTGTGCAGCCTGGGCTGACTGGAAATGCAGCTGCTCTGAGCTGGAAAACATTTCCCAGTGAGGGAATCACCTTTGCTTCGCCCACCTTGTTCACTAAATCAGCCAAATTGTCCCTAGGCCGTTGATGGGATTTGGGAGAAAGCAGAAGCACCATGAGAGACAACCCTTGCCTGGGAGAGTTTTCCTCCTCTTTTACCTTGCAGGTGTCTTCCTGCTGATGTGGCATGAGGAGGGGGAGCGCCCAACATCTCTCCCTGTCCCACATCTGAGTTCTGCTGGGAGGAAGGTGGGATTAGCCCCTCCAGCCCTCAAGCTTGGGTAACAAATTATTTACTTTTATCAGCTCTCAACTAAGCCACAGCCACGAACAGGTTCCTTGGGAGAGGCAGCTGTGCTTGGCCCCTGGCTCAGGGCTGTGGCACTGAAGGCCAGCACGCAGGAAGGGGCTCAGATGCACACAAAGGTGTGAGGAGGAGCAGACAGGTAATGGTTCCATGGCTGTGGGTGGCTGCCTGGAGGTGCAGGAGCCACGGCAGAGACACAAGGCTCCCTCCCTGCCCTCTCTGCACGCTGCAGGTGACCTTGAGTGTAACAACTTAATGAGCACTGTGTGATTGCCAGCACCATTTCCTGTGCCCTGGCCCCGCTAAGGAGGGTGCCGAGGTCCAGGTCCTGGAGGTGACTTTACAGCCACCTCCTCTGAGCCTTTTCACTCTGTCTCCAGCTGAGCAAAGGGTTCCCAGGCCTGAATATCTCACCACTGCCCAGAAACCATTCTCCCTCTGAAACACCTTTGCGCTCGTGCCTTTTGTTTTCCTTTTCCTTGTGTTTTCCTGGTGTGAACACAGCGCCAGGCGGGGATGCAGGAGAGCTTTATCGAGGTTCTGCTGGAGTTTGAAATACTTTTCTTCCCAAAAGTATATGTACCTACAAGAAATAGCTTCAGCCCAAGCCCCGAGTAGGCAGAGACACTACAGACTGCTGTTTGTGTGCCCATTCCCTCTGCCTGCAATTATGGGGAAATTGCCATCGTGTAAGCAGCAGCTGCATGAATAACTCTATTATTTGTTATTATTAGTCCTAGATGTGTGTTTTTCTTGAGATCATATCTGCACAAGAAGGCACATTAATAATAGCCTTTTGAACTGGCCAAGTTTAATTTCTATGGATCGTGAAACTTTTGAAGCAAGGTGCTGTTTATTGCTTTCTTTTGAAATCAAAGGTCTTAAGCCGCAGCAGAGAGAGCTCTGTGTTGTCCAGGCGGAGTTCTTGTAAGGGCAGGCGGTCATGTTGAGCTCACTCTCCTCATCTGGCATCAGCAAAAGGGTCTCGTGTTTCAGCCTGGTGCCAGCCTATTTTAGGAAGCAAGATTCCCCTTTTATGCAATTATTTTTCATGTGAGTTTAAGTTCTGTGCTCCTTTGCTCTTTTTCGGTTTCGCTCTGTTCTCTCTCTTGCCTTCAGGTGGGGTGTGTGATACAGAGAACAACAGCTCCTCAGCCACCACGGTGCTGAGTATGGAAAACATGAGCAAGAATGGGTCAAGAAACAGGAATAACCATGAGGAGCGTCCATGAAAGGACATGGAGCTGCTGGAGTGAGCCCAGCCACAAAGATCAGCTGAGGGCTGCAGAACCCTGGGAGAGCTGTGGGTGTTCGGCCTGGAGAAGGCTCCAAACAGACCTTAGAGCCCCTTCCACTGCCTAAGGGACCTCCAAGAGAGCTGGAGAGGGACTTTGGACAAGGACACAGAGAGGACAAGGGGAAATGGCTTCACACTGACAGAGGGATAGATTAGACAGTAGGAAGAAATTATTCCCTGTGAGGGTGGTGAGGCCCTGGCACAGGGTGCCCAAAGAAGCTGTGGCTGCCCCATCCCTGGAGGTGTTCCAGGCCAGGTTGGACAGGACTTGGAGCAACCTGGGATAGTGGAAGGTGTCCCTGCTCATGGCAGGGGGTGGAATGAGATGATCTTTAAGGTCCCTCCCAACCCAAACCATTCTGTGAGTCTGGTTTTCTCTTTGAGGACCGTGATCAGGAGCTTTTCATCCAAGTCCAGTAGGAAAGAGTAAAATCAGGGCCAGGTTCCTTCATGCACATCATGACCTACCAGCATTTTTGGGCTGCTTGTCAGATGCTCATGCCCACAGAAGCACACACAGTCACAGAGCCACCCAGGCTGGCGGCCTCTGAAGAGCAGATCAAAACAAACCCAAATGAAAAGAGTGCCTCGTCAGGCTTGTGTGATTTGTGCTTTTGCAGTTGGGTTTGTCCCCCCAAAAGGCACCTCTTGGGGAGCATTTTGCCCCACTTCCCCAGCAGCTGGTGGCGCGAGGCTTTGCTGAAGGCAGGAGGGTGCAAAGGTGGGAGCGTGCCTGGGAAAAGGAGGGCAGGCGAGGATGGGTAAAATGAGGACCCAAAATGCATCACTTTGAGGGGGGAAGTGTCTTTTTTCTTTAATTTTTGAATCCCAGTGTTTCAAAACAGTCTCGTGGTTTGGAAACAGGAGGATTTTGACATTCAGTGTTTGATGTTGGCAGTTCTGATGAAGGAGATAAAGGGTCCGTGATGGAGCACACGACTTATTTGAGGGCTGTTGGGCAATGACTGTCAGTGAACCTGTGTCTCTGTGTGTTTAAAGTGTAGCTCCTGACATTTACTGCCAATTTTAAAGGGATTTGCTCTTTGCTATTCCATAATCCCCGATTCAGAGCAAATTTGCAGATTCTGAAGATCAGAAGAGACCATTAATGCCATAGTCCGAGTCTCTGGATAGCTGAAGCCACCTAACTTCATCTGAGCCCAATATTTTGTGTTCAGCTGCAGCATAAAGCAAGACATGAGGGTGGAAAGATCAACCACTAACCCAGTACCCAAAAATGTATTCCAAGGTTTTATCGTTGTCACCATTTAAAATAAAATGGGCAATGTAGGTCTCATTTTTCTTATGGATATTTTTTTTGGGTAGAGGAATAATTTATGCCCAAACATTTGTATAAAATCAAGTATTTCTTCATCCCATTCAAAATAAAGAAAAAGATAGGCTGGATACACACCCCAGGGAATCTGCTTGGCTTTACAGGGAAAATAGCCTCCTTCTAGTGGTTTGATGCTGTGGTCCACAAGGAAACTTTGTGTGTATTTGTAAAGTAATTTGAGCTGCATTAAGGTCAATATCATAACTTGAACAGCATTTTTTTTCTTCTTTACAGATATTTCTTCAGCCTTTGGAAATCCAGTGTCCCAAGCAAAATCAAACTGGCACAGAAAATGAAGCAGGAAGGGAAGTTTGTGCAATTAAGAGAAAATGGAAAAGTTTTTTTAACTGGAAATGTGTGTGACAACTGTGACAAGGTTTGGCTATTAAAAGGCTGTGTTGCAAGATAATTTTTGGGAAAAGAATTGCAGCTGGAAAGGGGGTGTGGAACAACTGGTTCATGCTGAGTCAGTAATTTGAGTGCTGTAATTTTGTAATGTGCTACTAACCCAAACCGTGGATCCTACCACTCCTCAGTTTTTGGGCCTGGTTCTTATCACAGAAGCAAACAGCCTCTGTGAGAGGGTTCAGAACATAAATGGGGGAGCAAATCCTTTTCAGAGCTATAAAACCCTCCTGTGTTGCAAGGAGCTCGATCGTTTCTGACAAGACTTTCAAAGAAAACAGTGTCGAGATCCCCTCGGTGAATAGCAACATTAATATATTAGGTGTGTATTATGTAAATCCATGCTTCAGTGGAGCACTAGATAAGATAAACGGGAGCAAAGAGCAGGCTTTGAAGGCTGCTGGTGAGATTTTTTGTGTGTACTGTGCCCTTGAAGGCTCGGTGCAGAACTCAGAGCCCACTGAGGGCCTGCCATCCCCTCCTGCTCGAGCGGCTGCTGCAGTGGAACCATCAAATTTTGTCACCCCATGGCACAGCCTTGCTCAGCCACAGCACTGCAGGGCTGTGCCTGAAAAACCTCTTTTCTCCCTGATTTGGTGCAGAGGCAGGGAAGTTTCTCCATGGCAGAACTGGGCTGTGCAGCTCCTCTGCATCCCCCTGGCACTGCATGGTGTGGATGGATGACAGGGCTACAGCAAACCCAGCCTACGTGCTGGAGCAAATATTCCAGCCTGGCCCTGGCAAACACACTGAAATACTCAAGGCTGGTGGACAAAGACTTATCAAGATAAAGAGACTTGGGAGCAGATAAGCCCAGGGACTTGTGCATTGTATACAAATACCTGGCCTGGCCCTCGCCACTCACGTGAGGCGGCCACAGGGGCGATGCTGGAGCTCTGCCCTGGTGAAACTCCATTTTTTTGTTGTACGATTGTGCAGGACAGGATGAACAGAAGGTCCCCACACGTGGGGCCACATGCTACACTTTTGACTTGTGCTGTTTCATCTCCTGATGAGCCCCATTCTTCCTCCATTTTCTTTTTTGCTTGTGATATCTTTCAAAAGCCTCTCCCTGCTTCCCCAGTTGCACACCCAGATCCCTCCAGTACCATCCCACCAAAGCAGAGTCTTGACTGACCTTGGGAAGGCACAACCCCATGTTCAGCATCACTTTTCCTGCCGCCCCACGGTGGCCACCGCACACCTGCCCCACCAGCACCCGTGTTCATCGTCAGGGGCTTCACGCTTTGAAGGTGACGCCAAAAGCTGCGGGGTGGCCCATAAAAATGGCTTGGTCTAGACGTGGAAAAAGATATTAATTTTTCGTTCACTTCTCACGTGGATGCGGAGCATTTTCAACCAGGTCATTGAGACAGTTTGCGACCAGAAATAAATCCAAGCCGAAAAACCGTCGGCGGGCCTGTTTACTTTATAAACCACAAATGTTTGTATCCTGCAACAAATACCTGGGAAGTGCCCGGACCAGACATTACAAACGTGTTAACTACCCCGAGTTAACCAGTAATCAACTCGGGGAGAAAAACCGGAGCGTGGAGCTCTCCTCTGAGACTGCTCTTTATAACGGGGCTTTCATTTAGGCCCCGGCCTAGGAGCGCAATTAAACCACGGCACATTCTTGACTTTCAAACAAACTCCTGGGAGCTGGCCAGCCCCAAGCACAGACCCGGATTTTACCAGGCTGGAAACGAGGGTGATGTGCCACCTCTTTCATGAGCTGTTGTTGACGGTGAAAATGCCTGCCTGGTAGAAATTGGGAATTCTACAGACAGCCCTTCAAGGCCGCGTTAATAAACACATGAAAGGATTCGGGGGAAGCAGATGAAAATACTGGTCTGTTGAAATCCTTTTTTCAATGCCACCAGTTTTGGGGGGAAGGTGTATTATTCAGGCTTGAAAGTTTTAATAATTAGCATGCACCAATAGTAATTTACACTGCTGATTTTTGATTTTTGCAGTCCAAATTTCTCGTTTCTCTGCCAATACTGGGCCAAGACCCGCTGGGGTGCTTTGATGGAGCTGGAGTTTGGCATTCACAAGCAAATGCTGAGGAATGGCAGTAGATGGTGCTGTTATTCTCTTTTTTGAGCACAGGGATTGCAGAGGAAAGACAGGCACAACTGTGACTGTACACAAGGTGTTACCGGTCCCTAGTGTGCCCAAATTATAAACCAGGCTCCTTCAAATCATGGGATTTGGTCTGTAGAAAATCTTAAATCAAATAATGTCCTTTCTTGCAGCTTCTGTGTTGATTTTTGGATGCGATTTCGAGGTCACATTTTCAAGCTTTTTGTTGTCATCAAGTAATTTGAATTTTTTTTTTTTTTTCATTTTTGTAACAACATAAATTGAAATCCTCCAATCATGTCAAGAGATTTAGGGGAACTAAATTAAATTAGGGAGAAACATCAGGGTTGTGAAACTTGGCAGGAGTACAGATGCTGGTTTCAAAACAGGCTGGACTTTAAGTTGTTGGCAAATTGAATATTGCTGACCCTGAGTGATTCGGGAAGCCAGGAACGGGTCTGTGACCACAGAACATCCCACCCCACGGGTCAGTGAGGCACGTGCCTGAGGGCTGACCCTCCTGGCCTACATCAGCCTGGATCCCCAACTTCCTGGACAGCACCAAACGCGGCACCAGGATGACATTTATCAGCTAATTCTTTTTAATGGCCTGAAGGTTTATGAGGCTTGCTCCTTCCCAGCCGCATTGAGGAGGGCAGAACTGGGCCCCCTTTGGATTTCACTTTTATTTGCCTTTCTCTGCAGGGACAGGTCTAACTCCAGCCTTTGTAAAAATTTAACAGGGCAGTGTTGACTGTGCAGGTTGGACAACCTGGCGCCGGGGACGGTGTCCAGCGTGGGGACACGGGCAGGGGACACAGCAGGTGTCCTGCCCTTAACCTCCTCCTGCCATGGGGTGGGCTGGGCAATGCCCCCTCTCGCAGCCCCTCTGAGGGTGTTTTCTCCAGCAGCAGCAGCTGGTGATGCCAAAAATAGCCTTGAACAGGGTAGTGGAGGTTCAGCTTCGGACTTTTCAGGAGTTTACTGGTATTTCAGCCTCGTGACTCCAGTTCAGGGCACCTGATGTGCAGCACGTAACCGCACTCCGATTTCCCCCTTCGGTGGGGAACAATCTCAGATAACGGATAACAATCAGCTCACTTTCTTATTTTAGGATTGCTGTAGCCATGGTCATTAACAGCTCCAAGAAATACAATAGGCAGGGCCTGGTCCTCCCACACTGCGTGTCCCCTCTCCAGAAGAGTTGCTGCCAAAATCCTCCCTGTGACAGAAGAGCAAAGCGGGTTCCCAAGGAAAACCTGGCTGTGGGTCTGAGGGGGAAAGGGTGGCTTGGCACTGGGCAGTGCATCAAAATGAGCATCCCACCAGGCACACCTCGGGCATCAAGCTGCTCTGCAACATCATCTCTGTTTGCAGCACTTCAGGAAGAGCAGAAGAGTTGCAGCCTGGAGAAGAGAAGGCTCCAGGAGACCTTAGAACCCCTTCCAGCACCTAAAGGGGATCCAAGAGAGCTGGAGAGGGACTTTGGACAAGGATATGCAGTGAGACTACAAGCGGGAATGGCTCTGAACTGACAGAGGGCAGGTTCAGATCAGGTATTAGGAAGAAATCCTTTCCTGTGAGGGAGGTGAGTCCCTGGCACAGGGTGCCTAGAGAAGCTGTGGCTGCCCCATGCCTGGAAGTGTCCAAGGCCAGGTTGGACAGGGCTTGGTCTAGTGGGGAATGAGATGATCTTTAAGGTTCTTCCCAGCCCAAACCATTCCAGGATTCTGTGATACTCTGCACTTGTAAGTGGAGCAGCCCAGAGCACCAGGGCCACGTCCTGCCTGGCCGAGGAGCAGCCCCAGGAGCACAGGGACGGTGCTGGCCAAGGGCAGTGCTGCTGCCCAGCTGTCTCTGCACTCCAGAGCTACTGCTGGACTGATGGAACACGTTGTGGGGATTCACTAAATCTGCTGGGCCAAGGGGAGTGAGATGGGGCAAGCAGGAGCATAAGGGCAGGCCACAGGTTCACTCCCTGCTCCAACAAATAGCTTTTTTACGTTAATAGCAATTTTTCGTTAAATAATGTGTGGGATTAACTACTTCCATGACCCTCAGAGCCTCTCAATTTTTAAGTTATTGACATGTCATGAACAGGTTTCCACATAGTCCTGTCCCACTGATACAAAGATAAAAGGGGCAAAACAATTTCCTGCCCTTTACCCATTCTGGGAATAGCCTTAGAGAGCCGATTCTCTTAAAATGACAAGACTGAATGAATGGAACTCAATTCCTCTTTTCAAATCATTGGGTTGTGCAATAAATCAGGGAAAGAACAAGTTGTATAGCAATTTTTGATCTTCCCAGAAATTATATCAGCGCATTCCTTGTTCTCCAGAGGTTTGGTCCAGCTGGGGTGGGAAGGTGGTGAAAATCAGTCCTTCTCCAAAAATGCAGAGCAAAATTCACTAGTAATACAAACTCTGTGAGTTCAAATAATTTGTATAAAGAAAAATGTCAGTCCACAGTGAGAATTTCAGGTCTGAAAGGAAAAGCTGAGGTCCTGAAGGATACTGTTGCGTGGTGCATTTGATAATTCCATTTATGAATAGACAATTAATTATTACCAATGTATCTCTTGCATATTATTGACAAAGGCACAGAAGCTGCTTTTTGGCACTGCTGGCTCACCCATTGTCAAATGTGAACTGGGCAATTGTGGTGGCTGCTGCTCCCTTAAGAGATTGTCCAAGATTCAGATTTGTGTGCCCTGGCTTGCATCAATTAACAGCACAATCTTTTTGTTATGAAAATGCAAACTTAAGTAGCCTGAGGGGTCTTGTAAATTCAAGTACAAAACCGTAATTTCAACTTCCCTGAAAGTACAAGAAAGCCGCTTTTTTTTTTATTTGCTGTTACAATGATAAGTCTCAATTTTTGTTTATTTTTTTTCTCCTTGCTTTGAATGCAAAATAGAATTCAACCCAGGCAATCAGCAGATTTGGGGATGTGGGGAGTCTGGAGCCAGCTGCTGGAATCTGCGGGCTCCTCTAGGCAGGGCCAGGCTCTGAAGAGTGAGGGGAAGGTGGATGCTTGGCCCCACAGTGGATGTGAGCTGGGCTGGGCAGTGTGCCCACAGCTGGCCCCTCGGCCGGGGGAGAATTCCCACATGAAGATTCTTTCCGCTCGCTCCAGGCATCCGAGGAGCCTAAATTAGGCCCCCACACCTCTGCCACGCTCAGGGGAAAGGCAGAGAGACCTTGAGATGTGTCCTCCGCTGGCAGCTTGGTCCCCCGGGTGGGCAATTGGCACAGTTTTGGGCCAAAAGTGATGCTTTTGTACTCAGTGCCATGGGGTGATAATGGGCAAAAGAGTCTCCTGAAAACTAAGGTGGGAGGTGGCACCTGATTTCACATCACTGAGGCATAAAGAAAGAACTGGGGGAACATCCAAGGTCTGTTTTCCCCTTTCTTTTTACACCGCACATATAAAAGTAAAATATGAAAACACTTTCTTCCTCCCTCCCAGGCTGGCCTCAGTATGCCCAGGTATGTGTCTAAACAGATTCCTGGAAAACCTGCCCTTGCCGAGGCGCCCTCTCCAGCGCTCAGGTTATGGTCTGCGGCTCCGGGAGGAGCAGCAGGGAAGGGTGGCCTTGCTGGGGGGGCCTGCCTGCCCTCCCTGCCTGGGAAACACCGGGGATGCAGCAGGGTATGTGCCAGCACGCAGGTGAGAGAGGCTGGCAAATACACGACCCCAAAATAAGAGAAGTGGTTAAACACTGTCCCGAGCAGTTCCCTGGCACAGCAGCACCACCCGCACCCCTGCTCAGAGCAGAGCATTGCCCTCCTTGCCAGCTGGGGCTCCTGGGAAACCTTTCCTTTACTTTGTTGATGTTTTTAATTAGACTAAATGAGCGTGTAACCAATACAACAATCCCTCACCCAGCTCTCTCCGTACACTCATTTGATGAAGGTGGTGGTGCTGCTGCGGGAGGGCAAAGCTGCCACGGTTCAGCGATGGCACCTGGCAGGGTGGCACAGCCAAACCTTCAGCCCTGAGCCCAGGGTTGCCCCCCTGGGGTCTGCCAGGGTCTGTGGGTACCACACACATCGTGTCCCCTCCCCTGTCTCAGCACACGGAACAGAGCTGGAGGGCAGGAAGAAAAAAACAGGAGAAAAAATGTTTAAAGTTATTTGTTGTTAAGTTTTCTGCCCCTTGCACCGCTCCCAGCTTTCGGGAGTCCTCCAGCCTTGGATCGGCCGGTTGTTTTCCTTTCCCCCTGCACTCCTGTATGAACGAACGCTAGAGGCTCCCTCCTTCTGGTCTGCGATAGAATACTTTAGTTCCTAACTCTTTTTTTTTTTTTTTTAACTTCCCTCAGGAAAAAAATGTGGAGTTAATTATCTATGTAAAATGTCAGATGCAGGAAAGGGGCTGTGCTTACTTGGATATCCCATCCGAGGCGAAGTGACTGATTTTTTTTTTTCCCTCTTCTTTTTTTTTT
>VZRQ01004003.1:993046-1035318 GCA_013397975.1 Machaerirhynchus nigripectus | reverse complement strand
GGGCACTGTGGGCTCGGGGATGCGCCCCGGGGGTGCCCCCGGCACGGGCCCCGCACCCGGCGCGGGCTCGGCGGCACCTCGGCGGCGCCGGGGCCAGCTCCAGGTGGAGGCAGCGCTCTACGGTCAGCCCGGCTCGTGTTTTGGTTAATAATGGGAAAATAGCAACAACTCCTGCCGCTCTGGGTGCTGTGCGTCGCTCTGCCGGCGGCTTCACCAGCGCTCCTCTCTTTCTCCCACCTCGCTAAACTCATTCCTTTGCAAGTCCGGAGCGCTCTCGCAGCCCCTGGCTGAGGTCTGGGTTTGCCTTGCCTGCTTGGCTTTTGGAGATGCGATGGCTTTTGGAGATGCTGTGGCATGGAGGGAAACTGTCAACAGCGCGTCTCAAAAAAACCTTTTTGCATTCCAAAACATCAACCCTTCCATTGTGGCTGCGATGCTGAATATTTAATTGACAGACACAGGCAGGGGAAATCAACTGGCTTCCAACAAAGAGATTAATAACACAACAGCACGTGAGTTTAATACTCCAGACACCACAGTCTTTAAAACAATTGTTTCTGCTTAGAGCCCATTTTTTAAAGGCTGTCAGTTTGATTTAATTTTTATGCAGTTTATTGATCATCTGGTGTATATTACGGGGCACTAATACATTAAGAGGAGAGGCATGGTTTTCTCTTTATATTCCCACAAGAATAGGGGCCAGTGCAGAAAGCTTCATCTTCTCGGATCTGGAAAAAATAAAAATACTTGATATCCCATATACGAAACTAATATAAGTAGAAACATAACTAGCTGGACTTAACTCACTTATTTAAGCAGAAAGTAGAATTCCTAGTGAAGCAGCTCCTAGGAGTCAGAACTTTTAAACTTCTATTTACACAAGTTTTCTTAACTTGAGGCATTCCTGGCATGAGTAGGTGCTATTTGAATGGGAAAAGGGTTTTGCTTCCCCTTTCTCTGGGCTAAGGGTCCTAAATGAAAAAGCAGTTGGTTGACATGTGTTATTCTACTTGTGCTAGTTTGGGTAAACAGGACTTATCAAGCATCACTGGAAAGTATTGTTAGCAGGGAATAATGTGATACAGCAAAAATGTGATTGTTGCTTTGTTTCAGGTTGCTACAGGTGGAAATCGGAAAGTAAACACCAGAGTTGGCTTGTTTGGGGGTTTTTGTTGGGGTTCTTTGTTGTTGTTTTGTTGTTGGGGGTTGTTTTCTTCGGGTGAGGAGCATTTAAAAGTAAGAGCATGAATGCAGCAGAAAGTTTAGGTGTGGCTGATCACTGGCAGGTGAAGAGCATGGGGTGGGATATGGTGAGGGAGGTGATTATGGGATGGAGAGCCCATGATGTGTGTTTGGGGATGGGCTTTGCAAATACACCCAGACCGGGAGTATCGGACCTGCTGGTAGATGACTGGGCACGAGTTGCTGTGAAAGCTGCCCCGCTCATGGGAGGCTTGCCTTGCTCTTCCCTCTGCCGTTTGCTGGGGAAGACTATAAACTTATGGTTTCCAAGCACTTGACTCCTGTTTTCTAGTAAAAAATTCCCCAAAAACCACTTGGAAAGTGGGGAAAAAGTGCCCTAGCTGAACCCTTCCTGTAAGAGAAAGCTGGACAGGTACAAGTTGATGGATATTTACATATTCAGTGGGGAAAAAAAAAGAGTCCTACATAAGATAATGAGGAGCAGAATTGGGTGAAATGACTTCTTTTGAGGGGCCAGCAGAAGTCTTCTGCTGGTGCATGTGGGCACATGGCCAGTGGCCTCCAGTGCAGTCAAACTGAGCAACGCCTCTTGAGCAGCTGCCCAAAGACATTTAGAGAAGCAGGGAAACAGAAGACTTTTTCTCATTTGAGGACCACTTTAGGAAATACTAAAACTGGCCGTTTGATTTGCAGAGGCCTGTGACGCTGCACTGGCTCCTGCTGCAGGTACTGCCATAATTCTGCCTTGAGCTGGTTTTCTATGAGGGGAAAATGAAAAGAGTGAACTGTGGCTGAAATGTTTCTCAGAAAGGACACACTCTCTGTGAGGCCATAGGTGTGTACAAACCCTTTGTTTACACACAAATTTAAACAAATTGCCCAGAAGACGATTATCATAAACATCTAAGAAAGCCTGAATTAGTAAAGCTGAGCTATCAGGAGCTTCCTTCAGCTTTAATTTGGTGAGCGTCGTTGGAAAGATCCACTTTGTGTCTTTCATCCTTAAGTAGTACAATGGTTATCTTGATAGCAAATGCATGAGAGGAAGATTTGTATCTTCTTTTATTGGGGAGCAGAGCCATGGAGCCATGGGCAGAAGCGCGTGGCTGGTGGAGTGGGTCGGATGAAGATCCACTGGACCGAACCCTCCGTTTCTCCTGCATTGCCAACTTGAGTTGAGTTGGCAGGGAGCTGGATGTTACTGAATGACCAGCCCACTCCTCTAATGAGTGCTCTTGGCACTCATAAATCCCTGGTTTCTTGCATGAACAAGAGGTTTGATCGCCGACACTGTGAACTTCCCAGAAACTCCATGCCCGTGCTTAACTCAGTGAAAAACGTCAGAAAAGAACTGAGTGTGCATTTATTAAAGCAGGTCATGCAAGGGGGGGAAAATAACTTTCTCCATCTGCTTCCTCCTCTTGGGAGGGCTCTGTTTAGAGAATTGGAAGATGCTTCCTGAAATTGTTAGGGCCACAGGCAAGCTTGGTGGTGTGGAAGAGTCCCCGCTGCCCTGTCCCTGTCTCCTGATTGCTGCAAAACATCTGAAAATGTGATTGAGGCAGTCTGGGAAGGTCTGAAGTGGCCCCTGCTGAGCTGGTCGGTGCCTTCACATTGTAGAGTGGTGGGGAGCTCTCTGAGCAGCAGAACCAGAGGAGTGGTGGGTGGACCGACCTCACTCCACCTTCATCTGATCATCTGCAGCCCATCCCTCTGCCAGGAGTTTCCTGCACCTCCTGCCTGGACCATAGAGCTGTTATTCGGGGGAAACAGGGTGACCCTGGCTGGGACAGACCTCAGGGGGCAGCTTTCCCTGGTGCCGTGGGGTTTTCCTGTCCTGATGCAGCACTGCAGGGAGCTGCTGCAACAACCACCAAACCTCCTCCTGATGCAGGAGATGTGGCCAGCTGGGGAAAAGCCTCCTGCCCTGACCCTTGAGGTGGGATGTTTTGGAGCCTGGCCCCACAGATGTAGCATCTAGGGTTAAATTCACTCCTCTCAGGCCTGCTTTTTTCCCTTGGCAGGCACTCCTGGTGTTCAGCAAGCCCTGAGCAGCCACCTGTGCTCTGCTGACGGGTGCTAAGTCAAGCGTTTAATCTCGGAAGAGGGGAAGGCTGTGTCAGCAGGGGTGATAGGGCAGATGAGGGTCTTCAGTAGCTTGTATTTGTGCAGCTTGTGCAGGTAAAACAGCTTCCAAAAAGTCCTGCTTGTGCCATAAAATAGAAGGATTTCATCTGGCATACCTGCTTCTGAAGCTTGTGGAAATTGGGTTTATGGGAGCATATGTTTCAGGCTGGTGGGATGTAAACTGCACATAATTTACTGCCCTTCTTCTTTTCTGCCTCTAATTTAATTTTCTCTCTTCTGTCAATCCCAGTTAATCTGTACAACACAAGTTTTACTGCCTTGGGGAGGTTTTTTGAAGCAACAGATGGATGGACCTCTTACAACCTTAATATCTCTGCAGCTTTCTCACAAATTTGGCATCTCCTGTAGTGAGCTTGATGCTGAAATGAACTTCGAAAGTAAATATTTATGCTAGCTGGACCTTGACATGTTTATGTAAGTGGGGATATAATCTTATAATTTGGGCTAACAGTTTAGATTACTCTTAACTTTCCTCTTCTGTGTAGAAAATTGTGTCGTACTCCAGCTCTGAGAAGCAAAAAGGATTTGAGCTCTGCCAGGGGCCCTGTCGCTTCATCACGAAAATTGGTGCAAACAGGGCTGGGATTGTCATTTAGGTGTAAGGAGTGGGAGGAATTGGAGATGAGGGGAGAGGCTGGAGTTATTTGGATGGTGTAAAGCTGGATGTGATGAGCTAAGCAACTTTGCTTTGTTTGGGTTGGGGCTGTTGTTTTTTATTTTTAGGACTGCCCCGCTGCGCGGCACTCGCTTGTCGCGTGGGTAACATCTCTCTGTGCACCTGAAGGAGATGCTGAGCCAACCATTTCTTGTTTTCAGCAAGGGACAACAAGACCTGACTGTACCAAACCAGCTGGACAGTCCCAACCCCTCGGTGCTGCCTTCTCCACGCTGTGTCTCCTCCGTGTCGGGGAGGACCGAGCCCACACCACACAGGAGAAGCTGTGTGGGTGGACAGTCGTCATCGTGTTTTGAGCATCCCTAGGTGGGGTTTGGTCATTAATGTTTATGTATCACTTCATACCTGGAGGATCTCTTGGTGGCAGCGGGCTCCTGGCCAGGGATGGCTGCTCTGGAGGTGCTCTGGCAAAGGCAGGTTGCCAGAAGTGGCCAAGACCTTGGCATGGGGCTGTTGTGCAGTTGGATTCTGCCATAACTTGGGAGTAAAGGAGCTATTTTTTTTGAGCCTGGAAAAGCTTCTTATTGAACCAACAGTCAGCACCTAAAGCATGATACCCATCTGTTGTGCCTCCCTTGAAAGACCAAAGGGGCCAAAGATGACTGGAAGTAAAGGCAAGAGAAGTATTTTGGACGTGTTTGAAATCCACTTTTTTTGCATTTGCTTTTTGAAAACAAACAAACAAACAAAAAGACAACCAACCTATCAAAAAGAGATTATTAGTGACAATTATACTTGAGGTGTTAATTGCAGAACAAGGAAATGCTGTACCTATGGCAGACCGAGTCCTCGGGGGTATAAATCTGTTGGCTTTCCCAAGTTGGTGGAACTTGGCCAGCCTGAAGATGTGTCTCCGGGAAAAGCAGAATTATGTGCAACTGCTTCATGGCCAGGAGTGCTTTGAATCCTGTGTACCTGCTGCTGAGACAGGCAGGAGATGGGATCACAATTACAGCAGATGACATTTTTTTAATTGTCTGTTTGTAGTGAGCACAGAAAATAATATAAACATCACTCCCAGATCAAACGGATTATTTTTATACCCTTTAAATCTCAATTTAATATGCATGCCTTTCCTGGGCTGCTTTGGTCTGGCTCTGTTTGTCTGGATACAGGCTTGTGCTGTCTCTCCAGATGCGTGTGCTCCGCGTACCACCCAAAAATGGTTTGCATACCACAGCTGGGGAACCTCTGGCAAACCAGGGCCCCTGTTCAGCGTGTGAGATAGGCAGGGTGTTTGTACGGCTCCATCTCTGCCTGAAAATGCCTTCAGAGAGGGGGAGGCAAAGGCCCAGCTCTGCTGCGTGGCTCGCTCTGGCGGAGCAGGCTCCATCCTCCCCGTTTCCCTTCATACAATGCTCCCACTTCATCCATAGTAATCCAGAAGGGACCGTTGTGGTCTCCCGGCCTGCCTGTGCCTGGAACAAGGGCCTGCCTGTTGAAGGCAGCGTGGGGAAAGGCAGCAGCCTTCAAACCCTCCTATCCCAGCGCCCGCGCAGCCAGCGCTGGGAACGGCTGCTTCCCTGGCATCCCAAGGGGCTGTGTCCCAGCGGGGGAAGGAAGCAGGGAAACCCCCTCCCAGGATGTGGCTTTCCCCCCTGCCAGCTGGGGTTTTGTATGAGTGCTGTCATATATTTATTCTTTTTTTCAACATTTCTTCTTTTTTGTTCTCTCCTAGGGCCTTGTTCAGCTCTTCTGATAGGTCAGGTTTCATATTTCAAACAAACGAAAAAAAGGCTCAGAAATGAGAATGATAAAACCTCAATGAAAGAGGTGAATTAAAGTAATCCAGCACTTATCCTGTAATTATAAAAGCCTGAAGTCAGTTTTCTGAATGCACTTCTGTGCTTCCCCACTTGCCAGTATGTCTGGAGGCCCGGCCTGTGGCCAACCTTCCCTCTGCCTTTCCAGATACCTCAGCCGGGAGGGTTTTGCCAAAAGCTGGGAAGAGGGTGCCCTGTGTGTCACATCTCTTCATGGATCAGCGGGGCTCCTTTCTCAGAAGGGCATTTGTATCCCTTTCAAAGCCACTCCGTCTCCATTTCGCTGTCTCCCATGGCATCCCCCTTGGAGGGGCACTACCTGCTCCACGGTCTTAGAGCAGGTGGAAAGTTCCTTCGTGTGGATCGGGTGTCTGTGCCCGGGGATGTGTCGGAGCAGCTGTTGGGAAGTTATGCTGGAGAATCCCTTCTTGCCTCTTAGCTGCACGCAAGGGTTTCGTTGCAACAGCGGGATCGTGATCAGCAGAAGCTGCTCCTCCAGTTAGACCTGAGGAGGCAGAATGCCACGAAAACCAGGGAATTTGAAGTGTCTCCGTTCGGGTTTTGATGCAAACAGTTTGAAAGCAAGCCTTAAGCATGAGTTTGTTACCAAGAGAATGCATGAATGAGTTTGAAAATTAGCTTTGTCCTGGCAGGTTTGGAAGTGTCAGAAGTTCCTATGGAACTCCATCCTTTGGAGTCGGTCACGTAAGTGGGCTTGTCTTTCACAAGTGTTGGATGCTTTGGAGACAGAGGGTTGAAAACAGCCTCTGTATCGAGTCAAGTTATAAGCAGAACACGTAATTTAACTCCAGAGCTCGTGATGCTCTGAAAATGCCTTTGCTCTTTGTGTTCCTGTTCCAGCCCTGGGTGCCCCTTGCCTGTAGGTTGCATCCATACACGGCCTTGTGTTCTCTGAGCACATGGTGCCCTCCATCAGGGCCAGGCTGGGGCTGCCAGCCAGAGCCCAAAGGGAGCTGCACTTGGTCTCACAGTGATGGTGACGCTGAGCCAATGGAGAGGGTTCATAATCCTTTGCGACTTTCCCATAGTTTTGCATCCCTTGCCCAGAAAGACATGAAAGTGTGTTGGTCAGAGCACTGAGAAGCTTGGGAGGTGCCTGCAGGCTTTCTGATAAAACACCCCCCTGGGTATAGCCTATGATGCTTGAAAAACACAGCAAATTGAGGCTGGAGCCATTGGCACTGCTGGGTTCAGCCAGACCTTGCCCTGAGCACCAAAGGTGGCTGTGGCACAGAGGTGTCCTTCACTGCTTCAGGAGCTTGCAGATGTCACACTGCACCTCTTGCAGCCTCCTCACCTTTGCTGGCTGGTGAGGAGCTGAGAGCAGCGTGGTTCTTCCTTCCATGGCTTTAAGGAGAAGAAGTGAAAGTTACTGGTTAGTGGTTTTGGGCAGCCATCCCTCCTGAAAGAAATGATGCTCCCTCAGAGAGCTCCCATCTCCCAGCAGTGTCATCCTGGTGCCGCACAAAGGGAGCAGTGAGCTGCGTGACATCCTGCAACTGACTTTTGCCTGCTTTTGCTGTAAATCACAAAAAGTGACAGCCATTTTTGACCAGCCAGCAGTGCCCCTGTGTCTGACCCTGCAGGCACTGCACGCAGATATTAATTACATTGCTGTTAATTCAGCATGTGCTTGTGTGAAGCTGAGACCTCGTCACATCCTCCAAGTGCCCAGCCGCTGAATTTGAAAGCCAGTGTGCCAAATGGGGTCTGGGCTTCCTGTCTCCTTGACACTCAGCAGGTTATTTATGACTTTTTTGGGGGGGTGGTGTGATGGGCTTTCCTTGAAGCCTGGAGGGAGCAGCCAGCCCAGTCCTGGTTATCGTTCCCACCCAGCTGACAGCGGTCTTTGCTCTGGTCTTTGTAGCAGCACAGCAGCTGTGGCAGCCAGTCCCACACCCCAAGCATTTTGAGGGCTTCCGAGGCTTTTCTGCAAGGCCCACCACCCTTTAAAGTGCTACTTTCCAAAGGGAAAGTCGCAAACAGCGTGGTAAAATGCTGATAAGCAGGTCTGGTCAGCAACCACTGGGTGCATTTGTGTTCTGAGTGATGCTCAGGGAGTAATTTTGGACGGCTGGCGAGCTGATGGCGGGCAGCAAAACTCCTTTGAAGTCGATAGCTGTGAATCAGTTTGGTGTTAGCAGGTTTCTGGAGCGGCTCTTTGATCACTGATCAGATGGCCCTTCCTTTTTGGGGAGCTGCTTCTCCCTGAATTCAGGGGCTGGGTTGAGGATCCCTGTGCCAGGCTGTGTTGCCCTTGGTCCTGCCCGGGCACGTCACGGGAGGTTTGTGCCTCTGGGAGTTTCTAATCTAGGGAGACAGGAGGATGAGGGAGCAGCATCACCTCGGTGCGTGGGCAGGCGCTGGAGCCCGGCGAGGGCACACTTTGAAGGCAGTGTTTCCAGTACAGAGGCACCCAGGTGCCCACTGGGGCTTTCAGGGCTGCTGAGGCACCTCTGATTCCTTCCTGAGTTCCCCGTTGGAGCTGCAAACCTCAGTGCTTCTGCCAGTCCTGCCAGGCCATCACCAGCCTCACAGTGTATCTTGAATTCAGATCCTCAGCCACTGTGGAGGAGTCTGTGACTGCTGGGGCTTGGGCTGAAGTGTGTCCCTAGGGCATGTGTGCACCTGTCCTGGAGCTTCCCACCCTAATTCCTGTGAAAACTTCCCTGGGTGGCTCTGTTCCGGTGCTTCCATGTTCTGCAGAAAAAGGAAACAGCCTTGGATTCACCCACTGCGGCAGGAGCTGGCTTGTCCTTTCCCAGAATGAGACCTGGAGTTTTCCAGGTTAAGGATATGGAGGAAAAGCTGCACTAAGGCATCTGCCAGTTGATAACACGTAACCAAAATGGATAATTCTCAAAGGGAAGGGCTCGGAGGGGCTTTTATCCTACTCATACTTGCCAGGCTGAGAAAAAACTCCCTTTGTTGCCTGACCACAGGAGGCTGTGCTTTTAGCTGAGAACTCGGGGGGCTTTTTTTGTAGTTTTTTTCTTATTAACTCTTATAAAAATTTGCAGCATCAGTTACTATCTCCTTAAATAATTCCATTTTTTTTCCGCACATGATCTGGGATATTTTTTCATCCAGCATTCCTGGTTTCTTGACCATCCCTGCAGCTTTAGCATGCAGCTGTCATTCTGCTGCAGCTCCCACAAAGCGGCTGAAAACCAAGGTAACAGCAACATTTTGAGTGAAGGGGATGAAATGTGGGATAGGTTCAGCGTATTTCTTTGTCATTGTTGGAGTCCTATTCAGTCTGGAACTGAATAGGAGGCTGATTAGCATGTGGAAGCATTTCTAAAGCATTGGGCTGTGAGGCTTGGGTGGTTTGGATTTTTTTTTTCCTTAAAGGAGAAGTTTTGTGGCATTTATTTTTCTGACTGAGCTGGTATGAATCTCTGTCAAATGCAAAACCCGTGGAAAAGCCGGATGGCATTTTGGAGAAAGCCTGTTTTGATAAATCACCGTGGGCATAAAGAAGTTTTCCAGTGTGTAAAACTCTCAGAGCCACTGCAGAATCTGGGCATGCAGCATGTTTGAAATTGCCAGACAAGTGGGATAGTGTTTGGGATACATCAGGGTTGTGGATATAACAACAGGTACTTTGCTTTGGCTCTCGCTGAAGTTTTCTGCCACAAGTGGGTATTGGGTCCACAGTCTGAAAATCCACCTGCTTAAAGCTCAGGGCTTTGCTTTCACAGGGAGAGATGCAACACTGAGGTCGATTAAAAAGCTACCTGCAAGTGGAAAACAACTTCTTCCCCTGTGAAATTGCTTCAAGTCCTGGGCCTGAGGCTGGTTTTGGAGAAGAGGGCTTTCCCTTTAGTGTCAGGGTGAGGCATCGGGCTGATGTTCTCCTTAACTCCCTTGCTGCAAGATCTGCTGTATTTTCTCTGAGGGGTGAAATTATTGCCTTGGTGCCATTTGTGGGTCTCAGCTAGAGTTTGTGGGTCATTGCTAGAGCAGAGGTCCTTCCCTGGGAGTACCGTACCTCTGCCTTTTGTGGGAACGCAGGATTTTGGGGCGTTTGCAAGTCCCAAGAGAGACAGAGGACCCTGTTGCCTGTCAGGGGCTGTGTGGGTGTACCACACTTGTGTGCCCTGAGCTGGCAGACAGTGTGGGCAGTGCAAGAAAATGCATTTTATTTCTGTGTGCAGTGAGTGATGGACTTGAGGTCCGTCTTGAAGACCTCAGTGGGTGATGGCCTTGGGGCTGCATGGAAAGCTCATGGCAGTACTGGGAGTCAGACCCTCTTGGTGATGCTGTATGGTCCAGAGCCTGTGCCTGGGTTTCTTTGATGCCTTGTCTGGTTTCCTTTCAGTTATTCCAGTTGAAGAAAGACAAAATGGTCAGCTCACTGGTGCGGCTTCGTGTCACGCAGCGGAATCGTTTGGGTGGGAAGGGGCTTTAAAGCTTGTCTTGTTTCTTGTTCCACCCCTTGCCATGGGCAGGGACACCTTCCACTATCCCAGGTTGCTCCATGCCCTGCCCAACCTGGCCTTGAACACTTCCAGGGATGGGGCAGGCACAGCTTCTCTGGGCAACCTGTCCCAGGGCCTCACCACCCTCTGAGTAATGCCAGCTACTGAAGGCTGATTAAAGCTATTGTTTAATTAAGGAGAACTTAGCTCCTCTGTTCACAATTCATGATTAAAGGATCTTTTGAAGTAATTCTGCAATACTTTCTTGCTCCCTCCTGCCTTTCTCTCCTTTATCGTGGAGAAAGTTCCTCGCGCTGAGCGTGCCCCGGCTCCGCGGGCTGGGCGCTATTACGGGACCGCAAACCTGCTGGCAGATCTGGCTGCTGCCAAAGGCATCCCAACATTAAAAAGCCCTGCAGAGAGGTGGAAGGGAGTTCAATCTCAGGATACGCTGATTTGGAAAGGGAATCCAAACAAAGAGGCTTTTCAGCAGAGGCTGAGGCTTGGCTTCTCTCAAGGGCAGTTTGGGCTTGGGGAAGCATCCGGGAGGCGGCGAGCGGAGCAGGAGTACATGAGCTGGATGCCGCGCGGTGTAAGGTTTCCCAGCACAGCCTGGTTTTGTGTTACAGGCTGGGGAACTGGCTGTAAGCTCTCCTCTCCTTTCTTTTCCTTTTTTTTTTTTTTTTTTTTTCCCCCCCCTTTTTTTTTTTTTTTTTTTTGGAAAAAAGGGGGGGGTTTGGGTTTTTTTTTTTTTTTTTTTAATTGTTCCANTTTTTTTTTAATAAAGGTTCCCATCCCCTGCAGGTTTGGCGGTGCCTCTTCGCTGTTGATGCTGGAGGGGGACCCGCTGACCTGGAGAAACCCTTTGCAGGGTCCCACGCCGGCCTCACAGGGATGTTTTATTTTGCTCAGAAAGCTCAGCCCTCTCAGGGGCTCACCGAGGGCGCTCTGGCAGGAGCCAGCGTTCCTGAGGGGACAGGCACCTCGTAAAGAAGTCCTGGCTCAGATAAGAAATGAGATGAGGTGGATGCTGGGGCACCTTCTTCCCAGCAGGAGGGATGCACAGTGGAGGGGTTGTCTGCCAGGCCCCCTGTTCCCATGGCAGCCCCGTCCCTCGCTGGGACACCTCTGGTGCCACCACGTTCCCGTGAGGTGCCAGGAAGAGCCGAGCAGGGAGGAGGTGCTACCAACCATCCCAACCAACCAGTTGGGGTTTTTTATAGGCACCAGATGGTTTTAATAGAGGAAAGCTGAACTTCTTATGACCCTTCCCCACAGACGTTGTTTGTTGTTTTGTAATTGTGGCCAGGACAAAACCCTGTTCCAGAACCTGCAGTGAATGGAGAGCTTGGTGCCTTCTTCTCCCATCCCACCATAAACCCCCCGCTGCCCCCATGCTCCTCTGCCTGCCCTGACTGCAAATGATCTGGGGGACACTGCTGGGCATGGAAAACTTGAGGCTTTCCACTGATCCCTGGCTAAAGAGATTAGCAAGAGTACAAGCTGGAAGAAACCGAAACATCTAAAAGCAAAGCACAAGGAAGCAATAAAATGTCAGGCCATGTTTTCCCTGCTGGTTGATTAAAAATTCTCCTGATAAGCAGGAAAGCTTTCATGGCTGGACAAGACCTGTATCGTGTCAAATGCAGTGAAAGGTTTATTAGAGAAGGGTAAAGCGGTGCGAGCGTCGGGTTGTACTTGCAGCCCTCCTGGAATTGTTATCCCCCGGGGCTGAGGGGCAGTGCTTTGTGGGGAAGAGAAAGTCAAGCAGAAGGAAATGAGGCCTGGGTCTCCATGCTCCCTGTGGGGAAACCATCAGCAGTGGCAAACCAGTGAGCTTGGAGACCTGTGCCCAGTCAGTGCCAAGATGCTCCACTGGGCCCATGGTTTCCTTCTAGCCTGAGAAATCTTCTTGGGATCAAACACAAGACAGGAATGACAAAACAGGAAAACAAAGGGCTCACTTCCATGCTGTTGTGTTTGACTTCCCAAGGTTTTAATTGCCAAGGGCTGCATTGGGAGCCAGCTGGCTGCAAAGGGATGCAGATCTCCAGTAAGAGAGGCAAAGGGATGCAGATTTCGAGTAAGAGAAGAAAGGCTCTTTCTTGTTGTGGGTTTTTTTTTTAATCTTTTTGTCAGAGATGCAGTCTTGTGTACATTTCCCCTCCGAAAAATAAATTACCACTTTTAGTTACCTGCTGCCTCAGCTCCCAAAGCTCCTGCTGTTATTGTTTTGCTACCTGTAGGAGTAAGAGGGTAAAAGAAGCACGAAAGGCAAGTGTGGAGTGCAAATGGGTACCTCAATTTTAGAATTTTTCTCCTTGGAGCAGAAAATCTCTGCTTTTTACAAAAAGAGAAAACACAGCAGGTGGTTTAACTTGGAAGCCCTTGGCCCATGCTCCAAGAGTTGTGCATTTCCCTGCAGATGTGGTACACAGTGTCGGCAGGATCAGGACCGCCAGTGTGTGGCCCTGGGAACAGGCTGGACAATCCCAATTTTTCTGCCAAAACCTTGCTTTTGTATGATAACTTGAAAAGAGGGAGAAAAAAGGGCAGCTTAAAACCAAAAAAAATATTGATGATAATAATAATAAAAAAGCATGGGGTATTTGGCACGCCGCGTGTGTAAATCTGGACATTAGCTACCTGTGAATCGTCCAGCAGCACGTTAATTGGTACCCCTCAGTAGATGAGGATTTGGCACCAGGTCTGCATGTAATTACAAGCCACACACAGAAGGACACAGGCAGCTAATGAACTCCTGCCAAACTCCAGCTCCGCTTCTGCGGCTTTTGAAGTCCGCTGGTCTTTCAGCGTTTTGTATGGTAAGCACTGAAAGGCATCAAATCACTCCTTTGACAGTGTTTAGAAAGGGCTGGTTTGTTGAATAACCCAGTCCCTCCAAAGTCCCAAATCTGAGAACTGGAGCATCTATAGGCTCCTTTCTCAGCAGAGCAGTAAATAGGCTGGAAATAGAGGACACCCCTGAGGAGCTGCCGAGCTCCTGCCTCGCTGACAGGAGCCAGAGGGCTCCGGTTGCCACGACGGGCTGCAAGAAAAGAAACTATTTCCACTTTAAAAAATACTTCAAAACAATCCCACCATTGGGATGCTTTTCCCTCCCCCCCCTCCAAGCCTCAGTGTCTCAAACTGAGGCTGTGCACAGCATCTCTCATGGGTTTGCAGCAGCACTGGTGTTCTGAGCGAGGTGGTAAATGGTTTTCTGGAAGGTTTCTGCCCTGTAGGGAGGGCAGGTCTTCGTGGTGCTGGGTTTGGAAGGTTGTGGTGCTTTTTCGTGGATGCTTTGTTGCTGGGATGGGATTTGAGCCTGAGCCCTTCTTCTCGTGTCTGAGGTGACAAAGGGAGTAGTTGTTGAGATAAAAACGATTTCCATGAAAACCTGCGATTTTCAGGCAAACATACCAGGCGGGTTTCATGGCAGTACCATGGTGAAGAGGAATAATGCAGCTTGGCACGAAGCTGTTCCAAAAAAAAAAAAAGGGGGGAGGAGAGGAAACAGAAGAGCCTTTGTCAAAATTAACTGCAATAAAGAAAAAGGGACTCCTATTCCCTTGGGCTTCTTTAACCTTTTTTCCTCAGTTTATTCACACGTTCCTTGACAGCAGGGCACAGCATTGTTGCAGGAGGCTGGAAATGGAAATTGGGAGTTCTCAGTTTTTGGTTCTAAAAGGCACGGTACATGTTGTGTCCCTCGAGTCAGTGTGAATAGAGCCTTGGCCCTTGCCTGGGCCATTTGGATGGCCCAATTCATCCCGTAACGGGGAGGTTTGTGCTCTGCATGGGAAAGGGGCTGGGGTGACAGTGTGGCTGTGCCCACCCTGGCTGGCCCCGTGCTTGCAGAACAAGATGGTGAAGTTTTCATTGTTAAGTGTTACACTGGATTTGCAGAATTTTCAGTTTCTTAGAGGGATAAAAGCACCCAGAAGTCCGAGATGGTGTGCAGCATGGAACCATGCTGTCCCAAAAAATTCTGTTCGGCTTTCAGGGGCACAAATAATTCATAAGATCTTGTCCAGGGGCAGGTGGACCAGGCTAAGTCCTTGTGAGCAGCATGAGGTGGACACCTCTGTCCCTGCAGGTGATGTCTTCCCTCCAAAATACCCCATTCCCAGCTGCTTTCCACCAAAGTAACTCAAACTTCTCTGGGCAACAAGGTGTCGGCATGGCCAAGGCAGCAGCTGTCGTACCTCCTCCTTCCCCTGCAAAGTCTCCTTTCCCTGTAATACAAAGCTGTTTTAATTAGGAGCATGATTTTTATTTACTTTTTAATATCACCCAGGTACCGGCACAGTCTCAGTTATATCATGTATAGCATCATGTGTACATTAGGCTGCCACTCTGTGCAGTCAAAACACAGAGGAACAAGAAGAATGGTATTATTACACTTTTTTTAACCCATTGATAAGTAGGCAAAGCCTTACTGAGCTCTGCTGTGGGGACCACCAAGATCAACCCCCATCACTTTAAGGGCCTTTGGATCACTTCCACCCACGTCTCTCTGCCTTTCAGCACTCTGGGCCGTGCTTTATGTCCTGGAAACTCTACCAAATCGCGACTACCGAGGGGGAAAAGCTTCATTTCCAGTTAATCAAGGGAGTTGTGTAATACCATTTTCTCCTGGGGAACTTCCAGAAAAAAGAAAGGAGGAGAGGAAGGGGAGGGGGAAAGGGGGGTATTACATAAAGCAAGTATATTAAGAGGAAATAAATTATGAATTAAAAGTGATTAGTGAACTTTTTAGGAAGAGGTCAGAAGTGCTTTTTGGAATACAAACTTTTTAAGCTTCCAGTGCTTGTATTGGGTTACAGAGTTATAACCCGGCCTTATTTGTGCAGGTGGCTGCTGCTTCAAATCCGAAGAAGGATTTTGCATTTACAATAGGTACATTGACAGAACTGGGTCAAAAAGCTACTGGTGACAGGCTCAGGGCCACAGCCAGGGGCTCTGCTGCCTCCTGCACTGGGGCAGTTTCTCCCAAAAACGTGCTTAATTACAGTGGCACTGCCTGGCCATGGTGCTCAGGAAGATGTTTGGGAAGCTCAGTGATGAAGTTTGATGAATTTTTACCTAAGAGACCTAATGTTGACCAGGTTAACTGGCTTCATTTTTCCTTCATACTCTTTGTGTCTTTACTGATTTTAAAATAATAGAATTTTGTTGACTGCATTGCACTGGCTGCAGTTTTATATTTCCACCTGTTCTTGTTGTGGTTTGGGGTGGCCATGCAAAGAGGAGGAACCAGGGCTTGTATGTGGGAGTCTTTCAGGGCAAGAAGCTGAGAAAAGGAATTTTTGCTTGCTATTTTATGGGTTAAAGCAGCACCGACAGCTCACAAAATTTTCCTCTTGCATAGAGGCGATGTAGTGGTTGGATGGTTGTTGCTCTGAGCAACCTGATCTAGTGGGTGACATCCCTGCCCATGAGGTGCAACTAGCTGATCTTCAAGGTTCCTTCCAACCCAACCCTTTCTATCACTCTGTGATTCTGTGTGAGTAGAACAGAGTTGTTACTACGTGGGGAAATACTCGGGTTCACCCAGCCAGTGGGATGACGGGGACCAAGGGGAGCAACTGCTTTGCTCACCCATCGGTTTGGCAGAAATCTCTCAGATTCCCCCCAAAAGAAACGGGGTGTTGAGCGTTGCTGGGGCTGGGCAGTGGTCTGGGCAGTGGCCTGAGCCCTTCCTCGAAGGCAGAGCCCAGAGGAGTGGTGGTGAGCGGCTCGTGCCAAACCCCGCTGACGGGCAGAGCAGACCCTGCTCGCTCCATGTGTAACTGAGAACATAACAGTCACCGCAGTGTGTTTCTCACACAAGCTGTCTGCCTTCACCATTGCAGAGTCCACAGGCACATCTTTTATTATTTTAATTTTTGCCCCTCTCTTCAAGCTGGGTCATCCTAGGTCAGGCTTGTCGTGTCTGTGAGACTTCCAAAGCACATGCGTGTGCAGAGGCGCCTCAAAAGGTGTTGACACTTCGGGGTTCTCGTGGGTGTTGCATTTTATCCCTTGCTGTAGACAATGTGAAATAAAGGCTTTGTTTCCATCAAGTTTGGCTCTGGATTCCTGTTGGTAATGTCTTTTATATTCACCCTCTCCAAATTTTGCTGGTTGGCCAGTCTCGTTTAAATCTGTCTTACCCCACAAATGCAGAATTTTATATGGACCTGCATATTGTGGCTTGGATAAGACCTTTTGTTCTTATTAATGCATTCTTAAGTATTGAAAAATACATGTGCACTTTATATTAAAGGTTTTTTTAATGCATCAGCTCACGCCAGACTCCTTTGAGGAGCAACTCAATGCTCTTCGTAGAATTCCCTCCTCTTTCTTCCTTTGTATGTGGTCCTTACCTTTGAAAATAGGTAACAGGTACTCACTAAAAGCACTTTTTCTCCCAGAAAAAAACCAGTGGCAGCATTCCTGTCCATCTGGAGCTCTTGGAGTGTGAGGCTGGCACGTTGTGCTCCAGCCACATAAGGAAATGTTTCTACTCTTGGTTTCAAATCCAGAGGAATTTGCAGTGCAAGAGGGTAATTTGGCATTTGGCTTAAAGTATCTGTGACCAAGAACCTTTTAATAATAATATTCTCCCAGGATGGCTGGGTCAATAAATACGCTCCGGGCTGCACAGAAGGGTGTTAACCACGAAGGATGAGAGTCATAGAATCATGGAATGATTTGGGTTGGAAGGGACCTTAAGGCTTGTCTTGTTCATGGGTGAGGACACTTTCCACTAGACCAGGCTGCTCAAAGTCCCCTCCAGCCTGGCCTTGGATACTTCCAGGGATGGGTTTGGGCAGGGGGCAGAGACACCTGTCATTTCTGACTCTACCTTTGTTTCCTTTTAAAGGCACTTCTCAAATACCTCTGCAGCCTGGGGTCATCAATGGTATGGGGTTGTCGATACAGAAAATAAATATTTTGGGCTTTCTTCTTGTTTGCTGTTGCACTAGCAGGCGTGAGAAGATGTTTTGCCCAGTGTTCCTGATTAACCAGTTCTTACTAAAAACAAACAAACCCCAAAAAGAAGAACCCAGAAAATACCATCATCTAGGTCGCAATAGACCTGTGTCTGCCCACTAGGAAGTCTTTTGGACTCTATAGCATCTGGTGAGCCTAAAATGGTGAGGTTTGCTTTGAAGTTCCTATGATTTGGCTGAAAAATAATAGTAGTAGTAGCAATAAAGTGGACAAAATTGTCACTCTCTTCATAGGAAGGACACAAGACAGATTAACATAGATGGGGCAAATGTTCATGGGAGTTACCTGAATGAACCTACAGCAAGTACCAAATTGACAAATTTTTTTTTTTTTGTGGAAATCAACCCATTGTGTCCTAGAACTTTTCCAAACAGGTCAAATCAGAGAAATGCAATATATACGGATCCTTGTTTATAGGTTCTTTAGTAGTCTAAAGCAGGTACCTGTTTTACCATAAAGTCTAGGGTTTGTTTGTGTGGAGAACTTTCTCTCCTCATGTGTCTGTGTAGCTGAGAGTAGTGGAACTGTAATAGAGTTGAATGGGAATCTGTTTTGCAAACAAAGATACTAGATGTGTTTCCAAAATACAGGCAGATGCACAGATGAGTCTGCTGGACTGCTGGAATCGAGGTGAAGCACAATTAAGACTCTGCAGGTAATAAAATAGCAGAGCTGGTAGTTAGCACAGTTGTCTCCTTGTCCTAGTGAATATATGGTCCTCAAGTATCCAGATTCTGTCATAAAACATTGGGATGGAGGCACATCACTGATGCTTTCAAGACCTTTAAAAATCCAAGTTTAATGGCTCGATCCAGGCTGCAGTAGGATCCTTATTTTGGCTGACACTGGGCTGTGGATCTGGCCCCTTGAGATTCTTTTTTTAGCTGACCAGCTGACCACCATTCCTTCAGATACTCCCAGTGCTGGTGCAGAGCTGGGCTCTGTTTTTGGTTGACAGCACATGCCCGATACGGCAGAAATGTGGAAAAACTTCTATTCTTTGGGTTATTAAGTTTTATTTATATATTTTTATATATATATAAATACACGTAAAATGTAAGTTGGCTTCAAGAGTCGCTCACTCTTGCAGCAGTTGCCAAGGCTGGCCTTGCAGTGCTGCAATTCTTCTCTGAAAGTTTTGGGAAGCCAACTTTTAAAACCCCAATAAAAGCCTACCGTAGGCTAATCTAGTTTATATGCATTTTTAAATATGTACAAATATTGTAAACCAAGTAAGGTTTATATGTACCCGAGATCAGCCACTAAGTACTTCAAACAGAAAGCCTGTCTCTTGTAGGTACCCAAATATTTACAGAGTGTGACTTGAGTGAGGAATTAGATACCCCACTCAGCCCTGCCAAATTAATTAATGGTCTTTTTCACTTATTAAGGTAGATGTCTAATCTAGTGAAACCCTAAGAACACCCAAGGCCTGGACAGTGGCAGGCAAAAGCATCATGGAATACTTGTTAGAAATTACCATGGCTTTGTTGAGATAGCCAGCAACATCCCACTGACCTGCAGGGTTGAAAGAACAAAGGTTTAATGGAAAAAACCCTGCAATCCCATCAAACCCAGGGGTTTGAAAAGAAAAAGGTGGTGATGGTGTTTAATTTGGTGCAAAGGTGAAGGCTGGGCTGCGAAGATGAGAGTGGCCTGGGTGGGTCACTGCACAAATGCCTCTTGCCTTCCGCTCCCTCTGCTTTTTGATGAGTGGCCAATGAAAGCTTATCCCCTTTTTAATTTTTTTTCCCCCATTAAATTTGCACAAGTGTTAACTTTTCAAAGACTGTGAGATTCAAAGTGCTGTACCCAACACAGAGCCCTTTTTTCTCCTGCCTTTGATTTTTATGCACATTTCAAGCTGGTCAGAGAGTACACGGGGGTTTTGTTTAGGCTTGGTGGTGGGGTTTTAGCTTTCAAGCTGCCAGCCTTCCCAGGATTATTGCCTATTAACTGCCTCTTAATAAAGGTGCTGACCAAAGAAAGGAATGTTTTTTCCTTGGTGCTAGATTTCCAAACTCGATTGGCTTTATTAAATGGAAAGACAAATAAATTGAAACCCCGCTCTGAAATACCTTAGCGTAGGACACCAGCAGTTAGAGGTCACCAAGTCACTTGGACTTCCTCCCAACAAAAGCAACATCATTTTTCAATGTCCAGCCCCACAGCATCCCACAGTGCCTCACACAATTCCTCAGTGTCCACACCTGCTCCGTGCTGCTCGGAGCGGGGCTGAGCCCGTTTGGATGGGGCAAGATCAGTCCCCGAGAGAATTCTGTTACCCTCATGGTTTGGAGCCGTGTTTGATCTCCTGCAGCATAGCTGGATAAAAGCTTGTGGTTGGGATTTCCTTGTTCTGTTACTAAAGCAAAAAATCCCCATTGTACAAGGAAAAGAAACTTTGCTTCACCTTGTGAAGGATGTTACAGTTCAGAAAGCAATTTCAGTGCCGTTTACATTTCTGCGTTGGAAGAAGCAAATCCCTTTGTTTTATGCCTCAGTTTCCTGTGAGATGGGGATAGCAGCCCTTCTCTGGTTGCACAGGTCCCTTTGGGTGTGCCAGTGTTGTGTCCATGCTTTAGGACATGGTCCACATGCTTCTGTGTCATTTCTCAGCGTGGAGATACCGGTATAAAGAGGATGTGAGGCCCTTCTGCAGTGTTCCTAAAGATTTTGCAGTTGCACGTGGGTGAGTTGTACCCACAGACAGAATGACCAGATGGGACCATATTTGGAGAAAAGTGACCATCCCCAAAATCAGTGTAATTTTTTTGCCTGCCCTGTACATCTGTCATTCACGTCACTGTTTCCTGAAATGAACCTCTTGTGTCCTCAATAGTTTAGTAACAAGTGTAGGGATGGGAAGTGATGGAGGTCGAAGACTTAACACCTTTATGGGGTTCAGCTGTTGAATCTGTAGATCCAAATCACTGCAGCCAGGGATGCACAATCTGAATTCCCCATTAAAATGCTGAGTCAGAGAGGCAGACTGGGGCAGGAGAGGTGATGAGGCCAGATGTTCCATCCTCACCGTACAACCCTTCCCTTCCTGGCTTCCATTTCCAAGGTGTGTGGGCTGTAAGCCCCGCTTCTGGATCCTTTTGCCTCGGGCAGATCTCCTAGTGGGAATAATGTCTCTGTGGTGTTTTGCTGAGGGATCCCAAAGGCATCTCTCTCTGCATTTAATTTTCTGTCTTCTTCCAGACTTCCCTCTGTAGTGTTTTTTCTGCAAAGCCCATACTCTGGCGGCCTTTTGGCACCACTACAGGTTCCTCTGTGCTGGAAGCCCCTCGCCAAAATAAAAGTGGGTGTTGTCCCTCAGACAACCCATCCTCCAAGAAATAACCTCGTGGAAGAAGAGCCATCTTGAGCACATTTTACTGTTTGCCGTGGGCTGGGGTCTTCCATCCCTTGGGTGGAAGAGCAGCCTCTCACCCAACCCTCAAAATCAAGGTCATGTTATGTCTTCTAAGTAATATTCATTCAGTTACAGGGAGTGTGTTTATGTTTCTCATGTTAAAAAAAGGGGAAGGGAAAAAAAAAAAAGGGAATCTGAGGTTAGTGTTTTGCTGGAAAAATATCAAGACTTGATTGGCAATATCCCACTAAACCACAAGTTTGTAGGAGAGAAAACAAACCCATTGGCTTTTCCAAACTATGCCTATGTGCTTTATGAAAAAGTGTCCCATATAGGTCACTTACGCTCTTATTATAGCTGTGGCAAGTGTACACATAATTGAAACGCGGAAATACTACCCCATGCTGCTCAACGAATGAAAAGGAAACAAATCTTTATTATTCCTGGGTTCACAGAATATATAGGAACACTATTGTCTTTTTTTTTTTTCTTTTTTCTTTTTTTTTTGGTTAGGGCCGGTTTTGGCTTTCAGATACATTTTATTGTCTGTGGGAACATGTGTTTTACAGACCTGTCATGTGAAAGCCATTAAGAAGAGGAACTGGAGGAATAACAATGAGCCACGTAACCGTGGTGTGTCTGCTCCCCGAGTTCAACCCCGCGCCGCCGCTCCGGGCGCGCGTGAAACCGGATCGCGCCCAGCGACCTTAGCGCTTCTCCCCCTGCCATTTCTCCTCGGGAAACCTAAGGGGTTTTTAAGTGGCCTATTAAAAACAGGATTGCTGGCATCAGAGGCGGGCTTTTGGGGCCAAGCTGGCCGGGCATCAAAACGGTTAAATTGTGGAATGAAGATCAGCTGGATTCACATGAGATGTCCGATTTTATTTACCAAATCTGAGCCGGGCGGGCAGTTCTGAAACTGTTCCTCGCTGGTTCACACATGTGGTGGAAACTGTCCCGCCTTGCCAAGCAACCTGGGGCCAAGAACTTGCAATTAACCCATTTCCAGAGTTTATAGAGAGGACCTGAAAGGGGTCCTGAGCAGTGGCCTAGACCACTATTGGGTACTTGAAAATTTTGCTTCAGCATGTGTTCCCTGCTCACAGATGATGGAGTTTTTTCTTAAGACTAACAAAACCCTGTAGTAATCCTGGCTTAGGCAAACCCATTAACATATAGGAAGAGGAGCCGCAGTGGATTGCGCAAAGTGAAATCCAGAGAGTGGTTCATGTGGAGAACGTGGGGAGCATTATTTTGATGACACTTCTGAACAACATGGATGGTGCCCTTGCTAATCACATCTAGCAGACGGCGTTCACTACAAATGTGCTGTGGACAGCTTTGGGTCAGACCCAACAGCACTTCATTTTTTATTTATTATTTTTATTCATTTTAGAAGGAAAAACCCTCTGATGTCTTTGACTTCTAGCTGTATAAACAAACCCACAGATACTTAAGCAAGTTAGTGGTCTACAAGTATTCCCTAATGCCTTCTGTAGGATCTGGGTGTGAGACCTGTTGTCTTGGCCCAAGGACAGCTGGAACCACTGTGCATTTGTTTTTCCCCTTACCTGGGTTTCGCTCTGCAAGTGGGAGGAGGGTTTCCTGTACCTTGTGGTTTGTGATTTACTCTGAACATGGGTTTCAGGGAATTTGGGGCTTGGTTTTGTGGGGATGTAGTGCTCCTCTCGATGATGGGCTTAACAACAAAGATGGATGGGGAGACTGAGGCAAAGGGAAGGAGGATGCCCTGCCCAAGGTGACATTGTGGCTGGGAAACACCCTTCTGGGTTTGAGGCAGTGCTGTATTTCTCTGAAAAACTTACAAAAGCATGGAGTTACGGACGTGCCGCGATTTCCCGGTGTCCCCTCCGTACTGTCCCGACCCATGTTCTTGAGCAGATCTGCTCCATGCCTGGTGCAAAGATCCAGCCAAGATGTGCAGACACAGGAATCCCGCACAGAAGGTTCACAGATAGTGTTTAAAACCCAGATTTCACACGGCTTTATTGTGATGGAAGGTGAACAGGCTCTGATGGGAGTTCACTGGCTCTTGTGGTTGGGCTGGTCCTTGCATGGGTGGGTGAAGGATAGGTGTCCCACAGCTGCTCAAAGCACACGGTTGCTGCCTTGCTAGGTACAAACACTCTCAGAAAGCTGTCCATACACCCTGTAAATACAAAGAGGAGTGAGTCCAGGAAGGCTTCAAAGGCAGGGAAGTGATTGGGATGGAGAGTAGCTGGGCTGGCCAGGTAGAAGAGAAGCCCTGCGGATACTCGATCCTGCCGTGTTTGTTTGCACAGCTCTGGGCTGCTCTGCCCTGGGCACTCAGAAGAGCATCGGGCCCTCCCCGGAGAAAAGTGCCAGATTGGTTTTCATGGCCTTTTGCAGAGGGATTGCTCCAGGGGTCTGTTCCTGTAAGTTAATATTTGCAGCGCGCAGGGCTTAACTGGAACCAGGCTGCGCAGACATCTGATAACCATAACAGAGGAGATGCTTTTTCCCTGCAAGACCAGCTTGGAAAAACAAATCCCAATGCTATTCCCTTTTGAAAGATGGCTCTATGAAAAGAAAAGCACCAGGAACGGTGATGCATGGTTTGCAAGGGGTTTTCTTGTTGAGTCTTGGGGTTCTTTTTGTGAGCTGCTTGTGTTTGCCTGTATTGCTGATGGGTTTGGTTGTTGTCTCCCCTTCTTTGCAGCCGGGTTGCCCTTCCTCATCATCGAGACAAGCACAATCCAACCCTACCAGAGGGGCTTCTACTGCGACGACGACAGCATCAGGTACCCGCAGAAGAACGTGGAGACCATCAACGACGCGGTGCTGTGTGCTGCGGGCATCCTCATCGCCATCCTCGCGGTAAGTCCCACCTCCAGAACCTCCTGCTCTGTCCCGGGAGGGGTTTTTGGCACCTCTTTGTCTTGCTAATTTGGCCACGCTATCTACCGGGTGCACATCTCCTCTGCGATTGTTTGACTTTTGTAAGCGTGGAGTTGCAAACATTTACAAATGAAAGCTTGTAATGAGAGGAATGAGATTACTCTTGAAGCCTGTAAACAGGCCCAGAGCTGTTTGGGCAAGTCTGTGAGCTTCACAAGAACTTTTTCACCCTCCAGTAGGAGTTCAGAGTAGAGGCAAAACCACTTGAGTGTCAGTAAAGACTTGGCATGGTTTGTCCCTATTCAAATAACTCTTGGTATTTGCCTATTCTATAAGGTTTAAAAAACAAAGAAAGGATACATCTTTTCAGCTAACCAGTGCCTGGAAAATTTAACAGGTTAGTATTAGGTTTTTAAGAGATTGTGTATTACAGCCGTTTTTAAAAGACAATTAAAACCTTCCATGGGGAGCATATTCCCAGAGTCCTCGCTGTAAAAAGTAGTTAATGCCCCAGCTTCCCAAAGCCTCTTCATTTTCCTTCTCCTGCCAGTTTTTCTAGAGCTGTGCTAGGAAAGGATTGCATGGCAAGAGATTTATTTGTCAGGCAAAAAGCTGAACTCAGCCCATGAGTTGAGCCTCCTTATGCCAGCGTGTGCCTGGTCTGGGGCAGAAGACAAGAGCTCTTGTCTCCTGGTTGTTGCTTAAGCACTTCCAGCTAAGAGAAATTCCCCTGTGAAAAGTACCGACGTTTTCCTTCTCACCTGCTGCCAGAACAGCTCGGGTGCTTTCCCAGAGTTGCCACCTTCCTCTTGCTGCTTCAGCTGGGAGGGATGCAGATGGAGAGATCAGGAGCACTTGTTCCTCTTGGTGCTTTTGTCATTCCTCATAGGAGCAGCGCCATGGGCAATAGGTGTTTTAGGATGGCACGGGGCCTGCCATCCCATTCTCAGCCTTGCTGCTTCATGGTAGGTCCCCAAAACTGCCCTGTCCCTCTGCCCCCTCCCTCCCCAGAACAAGCCCAAAAGGTGCCAGGCCCCCCAATTCTGTAAACACGTCAGAATTTCACCCCGCAGGTGAATGACCCCCGAGTGTGGAAAAGCCATAAAAATGAAATGAAAAAGCCTCTCATTTTCGCATTACTGCCGGAGCTATCGGCACGCCAGCTCCGTGCAGAGTGTGCTTCTGATCCCTAATGAGGCAGTGGCAAATACAGGAGTTGGAACAGAGACTGGAAACATAATCAGCTGCCTATGTGATCCATCAGCTCTCTACCACGAAATAGCAGGTCAATTAAAAGAGAAAGAAAATCCCCAAAGAATTGGATGTTTCTGCCCTGGTTTCACTGTGCCCACAACAAATGTAACTTAATAAGGTAAATTCAAAAGCTCACTTATTTGCTGTTGAGTGACACAAATGGCTAACGAGGAACCGAAGCAACAGATTTCTTTGCTATGGCAGCCTGCATGGAAAATTCAAGTCAGCCTGACCTCCTTTTTCAGATGTAACCCAGATACCAGAATTACTGTAGCATAATAGGAATTCCTTCCAAATCCACAAAGCACTGACTCCTCTCCTTTCACTCACATCGTTTGCCTTTGGAAGGCAGGGCAGTCATGAGGACTTCCAGGGAGCTAGCTTTTGGGGTGAAGCGGCCAAAATTTCACGCCCTCTCTTTACGTGGTGTCACAGGCAGTCCAGCCTGGGGTGAAAAGGTCCAGGTCATGTTTTAAGTGGCTTGAGGACACCCAGAGAGTTTGTTAAGTAAACGGCAGAGGCGAGGCCTTTGCTTCCATCGGGATGTGAGAGGATATGCATTTGGTTTTGATATCTGTGTATTTACTGACTTCAGGCAAATTTCCATGCAGATGACACTGGAGAGGCTCGAGCCCCTGGGCTGTGCACTCTCACATCTCTCCTGGCTGCTCTTTGTGCTGGAAGGTGTTTGATTAGATGTTGGTGGTCCCTTGGATGGCCAGGAGAAGGTGACACTCCTTTTCCTGAGCCTTGTAGGGGTACCACTGCCATGGTCCCGTGTCCCCACACCTGATAGGTCTTGAAAGGCTATGAAAGATTCCTAATAAAATTAATTTTCCAGGTGATCTCAGTTACACAGCTGGATTGGCTGGTTGTTTTACAGTCGAAGGTGATACGCTGCAATGTGATTAGCACAGAGAACGTTACACCAAAAGCAAGTGGCTAGAAAAGCTCTAAAAGTAATTGCAGGCTAATTGGGTTGCTGGTGATACCTTATAATAACAATGAAATGGGCTTGACAACTGAAAGCCTGCAAAAAGCATTCACGGACAGAAAATTTTGATGTTGGCTTCTCTCTAGTGACCAGCTTTCTAAAAGACGTGCACCAGTCCCTGGGAGTTGTGCCCATCACCTGGGAATGGCACATGTCCCATGTGGATGGCTCGCCAGGAGTGCAAGGCATGAGAAGAGCCTGATATCTTTAAAACTTGTTTTCTTTTCAGGATGTCCTTCCAGTCTGTGCACATCTGAGCTGCATTAGTTTTTCACCGTCCTGCTTTATCTGGGACAGCACTGCCAAAAAACCAAGTTTACCCGACTTTTAGCTTCTCATTAAGTTGATCCATGGCTTTCACTGACTGGGGAGGGTTCCTGGGTACCCAGCAGCATTTCAGTGAGGGAATGAAGGCTCCAATTTACAATCTGCTAAATGCGTGCAATTACCCAGACCACCAACGGTGAGAGAAAAATATTAATCCCCAGACTTTTGTTGGTCCCTGTTTAAAATGGTCACGTGCCTTTCCCAGGCCGAGAGCCTCAGGTTTGTGTGGGTCTGTTTGTGAGTTTGCAATAATGGCACATCTCCCAGTATCGGGTATTGTCCTTAATTTGTCTGGTCTTCCCTCTGAGTTTTGAGCCTCAGAGCTCCCCTCCTTGTGAATTTAGGCTTTTGGGAGTGGACCTGCCCTAGTGCTGGAGCCTCTGTGTCCATCCAGGACAACCTCCCTCCACAGGCCTCACACCAGTAGATTTCCTGGCTGGCAGCCTGTGGTGAAAAATGGTCCAAAATGGAGATAAACCATGGTCTTTGGAGACTGTGAGGATTAAAATGATGCTGAAGCCAGTTAGCTGCAGCTCCCTAAACAAGTCTTGGTCACTACCAGATTTCCAGGAGGAAATCTCAGCTGTCACATGTAAACCCCAAATGGTGGTGCAGCCACTCAAAGCATTTCTGTGCATGGTAGCAGAGCCTGCTCTAGCTTGGCATTTATTTTCTGTTATTACAGTTGTATCTCTTTTTGATAAAGCCTGCTTAGCTGCAATTTCAGCTGCCTTAGGTCAACCTTTGTTTTTTCAAGCCCTGGTACGAGTGAGTTCAAACAATGATCCAGCTTCAACTCTTCTTAGTCTAATTGCCATACTTTTCCAGTTTATTAGTTTCCAAAGGTTGTGCCAAGCTTTTAAAAAAGGTAGGCAGGGGAGCCTCGTCTCCTGCTTTTGGCTGGCAGGCTGCCACGCCGGGAGGAATATTGCTGGCTGCTCCAGAAAGGGATTAACATGAAGGCATTTTTCCTGACAGTTAATTTTACATATCACAGTCCCCGTGACTACAGAGAGGCAGGGACAAGGGGGGCATCCAAAAAAAAAAAAAAAAAAACCAAAAACCCAACCCTGCCTCGATTTATTACTCAGGTATAAAAACATTTAGAGTAATGAATGAAATCCTAAAGCTGTAAATCTGGAGCTTAAAATTTAGGTGTGTAGCGTGACGGAGAACAATTTAAACCTTTGGCTCTCTGGGAGAGGTGAGACATTTGGACTTCATTTCACAGCCTGATTTTCATTAACCTGCATTTTAAGAGTCATGAATGTGAGAAGTTGGGTCCTCTGCTCCCTGACAGTGATTTATGGCGATATTGTCAAACCTCAGCACCCCTGACACAAGAAAAACATAATCTGCTGCTGTGTGATGGCAAGACCCCTTGAAATGCCCCCAAATAACTGGACTTTATGGAGGCCTTGAGAGGTCTGAGTTGGGTCCGCTGGCAGCAAGTTTTGGGCCAGAATCTGAAAAATTTGGGGCTTTCTGTTTCTTCCCCTGTTGTGTTAATGATTTTAAGAGAGGAAGACAAGCAAGCTGTGCGTTTATTTTCCTCCAAAATCAGTTTGATAAGAGGGCAGTGGGTCTGGCCTCTCCCTCCCAACACACACCAGTTCTTTATCTGGCTTATGTCAATTTTCTTTTCCCGCTATGCTGGGGTATTATTTCACTTTTGTAAGGATATGCCAACGTGCTAACCCAAAATCTACCCTGTTTTGTTTTGTTTATTGGTTTTTTCCATAAACAACATTGTCAGCGTTGGGAGGGAAGAGGGTGAGGATGGACAGACACTGGGCCGTGGGTCCTCCTTCGTCACTGGAGAAGCAGATTCCCGGTTTGAGATCTCAGAGCTGCCTCAGCCCCGCATTCACACCCACCCCTGGTTTTGCACTGCGTTTTTCCCTCCCCCTCTAACCTCCCTGTTGTGCTTCCCTCACAGATTATAACGGGAGAGCTCTACCGCATCCACTACCTGAAGGAGAAATCCCGCTCCTTTATCCAGAACCCCTACGTGGCAGCTCTCTACAAGCAAGTGGGCTGCTTTGTTTTCGGCTGCGCCATCAGCCAGTCCTTCACAGACATTGCCAAAGTGTCCGTCGGGCGCTTGCGGCCGCATTTCCTGGCGGTTTGTGACTTGGATTTCTCCACCATCAACTGCGCCAAGGGAGTTTACATCCAGAACTACACCTGCAGGGGAAGTGACAGCAGGGTCCAGGAAGCCAGGTGAGAGCCCGTGGCACCAAAGCCGTGGGTTTGCTGCCGCTAAATGTGTCTGGGGTTTCTCTGTCAGCGATAGAGGATTCAAATCTGAGACTGAGAGCAGGGTTAGGTTGGATGTGAGGGTGGAATTCTTCCCTGTGAGGGTGGTGAGGCACTGGAACAGATTGCCCAGAGAAGCTGTGGTTGCCCCATCCCTGGAAGTGTTCAAGGCCAGGTTGGATGGGGGCCTAGGCAACCTGGGACAGTGAAAGCTGTCCCTACCCACAGCAGGTTCCCTTCCAGCACAAACCATTCTAGGATTCTATGAAATGCTGCTTTTTCTGCGAAGGCCATAAATCCGTTTTCCAGTGACCAGCGGTTTCCCTTGGGAAGTGTGGTACTCAGCTGAATAACATTTCTTTTCCTTTCTCTTTACTCCTACACTATTGTTTCCCTGAGCCGCTGCTCTGTGTGGGAATTCGCCCCCAGAGCTGAGCTCATGGTGAGCAGCCCGAGCTGTCCTGTGTGGCAGAGCGGAGCTTCTCCTCAGGAAAGGCTCCACCACGCCCCACAGGGCTGCCAGTGCCTCCCCTTGGAGCTCTAGCACATCCATCAGATGCCCAGTTTTGGCTTTTCCTGGGGCACATGCCTCATGCTGCAATTAAGCATCCAGAGAAGTTGCTCTCTTCTCATTTCTTTAGGGTCTCCCGGTTATTTGAGGCGAGATGATGAGTTATTGGGCTATCCTGGAAATAACTGCTGTCCCATGAGCAGGCCAGGAAGGGAGAAACAATGAGAGCATCCTGTCCATCCGTTCGCTTTCTGCCTCACCAGCAAGCAGGGTGGATAACAGTGGTTTTATAACCCAGAGAATTGGGGGTTGTGGGCCCCTATGGTCTGGCACCCTCAGGTGCCACAGGCAGGTCACCATATTATAGGGAAAATGATAATATTTAGGATTATACTGGCTGGTTCTGAGCACCTGCTTTGTTTTGCAGGAAATCCTTCTTCTCCGGGCACGCGTCCTTCTCCCTGTACACCATGCTGTATTTGGTGGTAAGTGACCTCACTGAGCTGATTGATACCCTGTCCCCCTGTCCCACATTCCATAGCAGGGTGAGCGTTGGACATGGAAAGCTGGTTGAAAAAAAAAAAGAGTCTGAGAGCTGTTGGTGGGAAGATCCACCCTCAGCTGCTGTGGTGGTATTTAGGACGGAGACTCCTGGCGCGACAGCTGAGCTGTGTGTGCAGCTTTGGGATGTGGCCAAGGTGGCAGTTGAATCCAAATCCTACTAAATTTGTGGACGACCTGTACGATTTTGTTCGCCCCACGCTGTGGTTTGCGCTGAGGAGAGTTTGGGGCGAGCCAAACCGTTTGATGGATGGAGGGGGAGGATGTGCTGCCGTGGCCGTGTCAGGAGGTGATGCCTGGCTCCGAAATGTGCCAGCGGAGCAGGTGGAGCAGCCTCTGCCCGCCTGGATCCGGAGGGGAGGGCTGGGACTTGTTTTCCTTTGTCAGTGAGAAATGGCTCTGCCCTTCCTGCGCCGGGGCTGGGGCCCGGGTGGCTGCCAAGGTGCTTCCTGCCGGGGCTGCGGGAGGCAGCACTGCCCACAGGGGCTGGACACACACATGGCCTTCTGGGGGGGGCTGCAGAGGGGCTTGTGTCTGGTTTGCCTTTTTTAAAAGTTACTTGTTCCGTAAAAAATCAAGTTTTGTGCTGCTTTTAAGATTTGCGCTCCTCCTCCATCCCTGGTAATCTTGGACTAGCAAGCAGAGGAACAGCACTGATAAAAACATGAAACATGAGCTTTTATCTCTGAGCAGTGCTCCCCCCCATCCCTTACCCTCTGGAAAGATAAGTGACCGCTGCTCCCTCCTGCCTTTTTGGCTTTGGATCCCCCTCCCTGCGAGCAGCTTCTGTAACTGAATCACTGAGCTTTCCAGGCAGCTGTGGGCAGCATATTAAATTCTTTCTTTGTTTTCCCTTTTATTTTGTTCTTGGAAAACTTTTGGATGCCTGCAGTGAACGTTTTGGCCGCTTCCTCCCGGCCGTGTTACAATGAAGAGCTGCCTTGGTGATGCCTCACAGGAGGCTCAGCCCATGGTAAAACTCTCCGAGCTGAGTTTGGAAGGCATCGCTCACACGGGCAGTCATTTATTTCTGGGGAGGTCTCTGGGCACTCAGATCAGTCAGCCCTGAGATTCTTCCGAGCCCGGCACCTGGGAACAGCAAGGACTGCCAGACCCTGTTAAGTTGGTGGTGGTTTCTCTGCCAGGGCTTGACCCATTTTCCCCAGGGTGCTGGGTGGAGCAGGTGAGAGACAAATGGGAATACAGTGCCTGGGGGGCTGGTGACAGAGACCCCAAAGCTGCAGAGTGCATTCCAAGTTCCCACAGGATGCATGGAAAACCTGCATGGCTCATTTTCCTGTGCTGCTTTGCACCAATGCCTGCTGCCTGATGTTCTTTATAACTTTGCAACAGGCTTTAGAAGTGGTGTTTAGCTCCTGTGGGATGCTTTGGAGCACAAAGGTGCCTCTGGTCTCTCTTTGCTGCCCTTCCCTGTCCCCATATTGGGAGCACTTGAGGTGTCAGCACTCATCAGCCTCTGCCCACACCCCCAATCCAGGACAACAGGCTGCTCCATTTATCCCTCTCTATGGAGGGGACAATGCCTTTAAAATTATTTTCTTTTTAATTTTTAACTTCTCCCAAAGGCTGTGATAAGGCTGGTAGCAGGCTCTGTCTGACCAGCTGTCCAGTTGCCTTGTGCCTTAAGAAGTCAGGAAAAATTACATCCAGTGTTTGGGGATAAATTGAAGGGAAAAAAAGGCAACTTGAGACAAGACAGGTGAGGCAGTGATCTTAAGGCTCTCTTCCACCTAAATGATTCTGATTCCATCTTGTCTAGCAGCACCCTGCTCTCCATCCCTCCAGCTCACTGCCAGAGCCTGACAGAGAAATCTCACAGAAAAAGGGAGGCAGAAAACCTGACACACTGGAGAGGCTGATAATATCAAAAAATAATTACAAGAAAAAAGAGATTATAGTAAGCCAGAGGGATTTCATTTGATGCAAGATAAACTCCACTGCCTTGCCCACCTCAGTGAATGAGTTGGGGTTTTGAAAGCCTGGTTAGAAATGTGCCATCCACCACGCCAGTGCCTGCAGGAGGTGTGTTTGATGGATTTAATCAGGGAATCATCTCAGTCAAGACAAAACGGATGCTCCCCTCTTCCTGGGAAGTGAGGGCTGTGCTGCAGCAGGTTGCTGCCTACACTTTGGATACCAGGAGTGCGCCAGGGGCCCCTGCAGAGTGGGGATATCTGTGGGGCTGATCATGTCCTGCAGAGGTTTGGCAGATCAGTCGTGTCCCGAGCGTGTTCCTGATTGAACAATACTTCATATTTCAAGGATAAGTCACTTCCCGTCTTTCCTGGCGTTCCCTGGCTTCACGCTCGGAGCGCATTCTGAATTAAAATGTTTTTGAGTTTGCTTCACCTGGGGGAGACGGGTGCCAGAAAATTCCAGTCAGTCTATTAAAAGATCCGTGGATTCCCACGCATCCCGCGGGGCTGGATTTGTCCAGGTATTTGGTGGACAGTGGGTGAGTGACCACAGCTTTCCCCGGCACAGCAGCAGAGCCCTGGGCTATCCATGGGCTCCTAGTAGGAAAACACTGATGGGTGCCAAGCCCTGGAGGGCTTTGAGGGAAAAGTCCCAGGGAAAGGCACTTGCAACACAGTAAAATCCCCTGGGATTTGGCTCTAAATGCTGAGACTCCAGGGCTAAGTTTCTCGCAGCCTTCTTGTCACCAGGAATACTCAATTAACATCAGGCCTTTGTATAAAAAATTTGAAAGGGGAAATTACTCTTGGGTAATCCTCTTTGTCTCAATTTTCCTTGCTTTGTTACTCCTTGGCTGAGCTGTAATACGTATTTATAGCAGGCTGAGGAAAGGGGAGGTATGGAACAGCTTATGCCATGCAGCCCTCTGGAGCTGACCCACACCTCTTGGTTTTGTTTCTGTGCATGTGGGGGAGTCTTCGCAGGGAGCAGTGGATTCTTTCCACTCCTCGAGCACGTGAGACCATAATGCTGATTTATTTGCAGCATGAAGTTGCCTGAAATCACATGAAGGGTGCAGAAGAGCTAAATTTAAATGTCCCTCAGCGACGTTGGCTGATTCTGGATAATGTGCAAGCAAACCTTGTGTATTTAATATGTGTCAGTGGGTGAGGCAGAAGATTTCAGAATGGGCTGTGGTGTGTTCTACTGATGTAAATGGAAAATGAGAGATGTTGCTGGGTTTGTGTGTCGGAGGGAGTGTGAGGTTTCTTCCTGGAGCTCCTTGCTGGAGGGTGGAGAAGGTGCCCTGGTGCAGCTGAGCAGTGATGTGCCCTCGTGAAGGAACCTCTGTGGTGGCTGTGGACTCGGAGTTGAGTTTAGTGGTGACCTAAAGACATGAATAAACTGGAATTACATCAGAGGCCACGGCTGAGGTGGTCTGAACTGAGCTGCTGAGCTACTGAGCTGCTGAGCTGCTGAGCTGCTGGGGGTATTTCTGATGGGGTGAGAGCGTTCTGTGCACTCAGCAAAGGCAGGGAAGAGGGAAGCAGCACATGCTGAGAGGTGCTGAGAGGTCTTTTCTCATCTCCTGTCCTTCCCTTCTGTCCAGCTTGGTGCTAAAAGCCAAATTCTGCATTCCCCGACCTCCAGCTGGCTTTGTCCAGCCAGGGCAGTGCATTACACTGGAGTGAGTTTGGGCTGGAGAGGTTTTGGCCCTGTAGCACTCAGGGTACCACTCTGCTTGCAGATGGGGCTGGAGAAGGAGGTCACTTCAGGTCAGACAGCCAGGAACAAGCCCAGCTGTTTCCCAGAAGGAAACTTTAGGTGTGACTAAGGGCTGAGGTTGATGGAGTCCAGCCCTGCGGCGGGCAGAGTGTGAACGGGACGGGGTTTCGGGAGAGCAGAGAGCCCCGGGAGGCTGGAGGTGATGCTCCGAGCCTGTGTGCCCTGCCAGCTCCTCCTCGGTTTGCTCAGAGGTTGTGTGTGGCTGTGGGATGTCCCCACCAGCACTGTGGAAGTCCCCTGGCACAGGCAGAGCGATGTGACGTCCCTCAGGCCATCTGCTTTTGTGGTAACTCAGCCTCTGCCAGGAGGCAGCGGATGGGAACTCCGAGTAACTCCCACTCTGTGTGATCCCATTCCATCCACCCTTGCTCCTGTTGGTGCTCCTGGTTTTCGCTGCCCTGCGATGATCCGTGGTGGAAATAACCCTGGTTGTGGTCTTACTTTTCCACCCCCTCCCGGGAAGGGCTCCATTCCAGCTCCACATTCCCATCCAAATCTGTCAGTCTGTAGCAGGCAGCATTTCAGATTTGTTCCCAGGAGCAAAAAAAAACCCAAAACAAAACAACAAAAGCACCTTCATAAGCAGATTTTCAGATAAATTTCCAGGAACTTCCCGTTTCTTGGTAATGGCACTAATTCCTGCTTTAGGGAAATTCTGATCCTTTCAGCCCCTAAATTCTACTTTCACTTTTTGACCTTGTCTTATTAACTGGGATTTTCTTTCGTACTGAGGGCAGAGGCAAAGCTTGGGGCACCCCAGGTCTTACCTTGAGAGTATTTAGGGGATCCTGGTGTTTGAGAGCAGCTTTTGTAATACTGCGTGTTCATAAAAAGCCTGTGGAGTACGAGGAGTGCTGTTACCCTCTTTTTTTTGTCCTTATGAATGGGGAGTAAAGGGCAACTTTTCCATGGCCTTTATTGTGGCAGTAAAAGGAACTCAGCTGAGATCCTCACTCTGGTGTTGCAGTGTCTGGGGGACACCTGTTCAGGTGGGTTTTAGTCCCCCAAGATACGCAGGTGCGGGTGTGAGTAGGGTGCTGGGGACCTGGGGGACACCCAGCACGCCCCAAATGGTGCCACAGTGCTTTGCACTCCTTTCCCAGGGCTGAAGATGGCTCATGAGGGACACAGTCCAGCCCCAGAAGTGCCTGCTTTGTTGTGTCTTCAAACTTGCTATTTGGTTTTTACTGCTAATTTTTAGTTGATACTTTGCACCCTCAGCTCTAGATGACCTGTTTAGTCCAGGCTTGTGGGATGGAAAGATTTGAGGAGATGTCCAGACTGTGCAAAAGTGACAAATGTCAGATTATCCAGCAGCAAATTTCCTTCTCAAGGGATTTGATGGGACAAAGACACGAGATTAAAATAAGACCTCAGGTTTCAAGTCTTCGTGGTACAACTGAGAGTGATGGTTTATAATCTATAATATTGGAGCTATTTTTGCTCTGCAGCAGCACACTGGAACCTGAGTTTTGCACTGTCACCTGGGCTGAGCCGAGGCTCTTGAACATGAAAATGGAATCATGGAATGGTTTGGGATGGAAGGGACCTTAAAGGTCACCTATTTCCAGCTGCCTGCCCTGGACAGGGACACCTTCCACTGGACCAGGTTGCTCAGAGCTCCATCCAGCCTGGCCTTGGACACTTCCAGGGATGGGGCATCCACAGCTGTATCCTGCCTGCACAGTTATTCTGTGGGGCAGAAGTTGGGTGCCCAAAGACCATGGCATCGAAAATGATCATCACAAACTACAGAGGACCAGCCCAGTGGTCCATGTGCTGGGCTGCATCAGCGTGGGCTTGCTGTGGGAGCTGAGACTCGCCCCGTCGCTTTGCGTGCTGTGGGGTGTGGGACGTGCTCCATGGGGACGTGGCTCCGTTCCCAGGCTCGGGCTGCTGTGCAGATATATTCCCCAGAATCACCATGTGAATTAGCCAGCACCGAGCTGTTTTGGTGCTGCTCCCTTCCATGTTAATTGGCTAACAATCTGGATAATTTGGAGCATCTGCTCCTTTCAGATGATGTGATGTTTCGTTTCTTCTGAAGAGCCCAGTGTGTGTTCTTTCCAGAAAGGGGTAAATACAATGTTTGTGCAGCAGCTGAACATACTGAATTGGCCAAAGTTATGCTTCCCCCTTATCAGCTTCCCAAGTAGTTCTGCTTTTATAGGTCATTTTATGCTTTTATGTTGTCATTAAGTTATTTGTGGTTTCAGGGAACCCATTGAGAGCTTCATTCCCTTTCACATCAAGGTGGTGCAAACTGCTCTGGGTGTGTGAAAGGGACCATAAATGGGGAGTAAACCCCTCTCCAGCCCTCTGATGTAGCAGAGCCCCTTGCAGGACGCTGGGTCTGACTCCAGTGCTTCCTTTAGGAACTGGCAGAGCAGAGCTGCCGGGCTGAGCCCACGGGCAGCGGGGCCGAGCTGCAGGAGCTGGGCAGCGTTTGCCACGCACTTCCACACCCTTAGAGCCTCTCTGCTCCCCAAGCCTGGAGGCTGCTGCGGCGTCCCTCCCTTCCCACAGCCTTCCTCCCTGCGCTCATCCCCGGGCAGGAGTTGCTGTTTTCCTGCCTTCTCTTCCCGCCCAGCTTCCCGGTTCCCACAGGAACCGGCTGTGCCCGGCAGCCGGAACGGAAACAGGCCCGAGATAGTCACGGCAGGGCTGCAGTGTCTGCTTGACATCACCTCAGCGTCGTCTCTCTGGGCTGAGCCAGGGCTTTGCTTGTCATTCCCACCCAGTGAGGGAATTCCCAGGCCATGGAGCAGGGCAGCTGCTCCCTGCTTCCCTGCAAACCCCGGGGCTCGGGCTGGGAAATGGGGTGGCGATGTTGGAGGGTGGCATTGTGCGCCTTGTCAGGGGTTGTGGCCGTGTCCGGGAGTTCTCAGGATGGCTCTGAAGGTTTAGCACACTTGACTCTTCCTCTGAGAGGTGCTGTGAGTCCTAAATGCCCCAGATTTGGGACCTTGCTTTTGTTATGCACTAAATAATGCTGAGGAGGAATTTCTTTACTCGGATGTGGTGTTGTGTGGAGGCTGAAGCGGAGCTGGGATGCAGGGGGTCCCAATCCCGTGGTCCTGGCTCACTGAGGCGGGGCTGTGCCCATCCACCACTGTCCTCATCCTCTGTATGTGTTAAAAACCCCTCCAGAGGCCACTTATGTGCAAGGAGCATCCTTCCTCTTCGACAACCCCCCCTCCTTCAGCCACAGGGCCGTGGCTGCCCCACAGCCACCCCCACAGAGCAGTTGCTGCTGCGTGCGCACATTTAGGGCAAATTTTGGCAAATTAACTGGGTTTTTTTTGTTTGTTTCCCTCTCTTCCCACAGTTTTATCTGCAGGCCAGATTCACGTGGAAGGGAGCCCGCCTGCTGCGTCCCCTGCTGCAGTTCACCCTCATCATGATGGCGTTTTACACCGGCCTGTCCCGCGTGTCGGACCACAAGCACCACCCCACCGACGTGCTGGCAGGCTTTGCACAGGGGGCCCTGGTGGCTTACTGCGTGGTGAGTGTGGCAAACGGGGCAGGAACGGCACTGGGAGTGCTGGGAGGCTCCTGTGGGAATTGGCAGTGCCTTTGCAACCCACCCGTTCAGCTCAGGTGATTCCCTGTTGCAGCTGGGGATGCGGTGGGAGGCACTGTGCTCCAGAGGCTTGGTCCAGGCAGCTCAGGGCACTGGAAGGATGTTCAGTCAAGGGAGAGTGTTTTCCCTCTCCACCAGCAGCTTTGGCTTCTCTGGCTGTTCTCATTTAGCCTCGTTAGCAAGGTTTTCCACCAGGAGCTGAACGGAGAGTCTGGGGTGGGTGGGACTATGGCTGTTCCCCACATGATCCATCCAAAAACTGGTGTCAGCCTGATGAGGGGAGGCAGACTGCTGGTGGATTTTCATGGAGCCAAAGGGCTTTTGAGAAAGCGCCCGACAAAAGCCGTGCCTGCTTCTCTTCAGCTGCTGGGCTGGTTCTCGTGCCACTTGCTCTCCAAAGGGTGACCTGATTGCACGGCCCTGTAACTCGAAGTGACACATGAAGATGTTTTAAGTTGGCAGGATGGGGGGCACCAGGTCAGGCAGCTGCCTCAGACAGACACAAAGGAGCTGGGGGCTGTGGTGGTTTCTGTGCCTGCGTGAACTCCTGAAAGCAGGATTTTAACAGCTCACCGCTTTTTGTGGGGTTTTTTGGTTTTTTTTTTTTCCCCTACTGTTCTAAAAGTAAATCAGCCTTGGGAACAAGGAGTTGAGTTCACCAATGTTACATTTTGCAGGGAGAGAAAATAGGTTATTTATGTACTTCCCACTTGTTGATAATATGCCAAAGCCAAAACAGAAATGTCATTGTTGGGAGGTTTTCATGGAGTATTATTAACTCTGTGAGCAGTAGCTGTTGGGTTTTGCCATTGCCTGGTGCCGATGTCCCATGCAGGGCAGAGCAAATCCCGAGGGGAACGTGGGAGAAGTGCGTGTCTTTATGCTGGGAAGCAGGGTAACAGCCATGTGGAAGGGGAGTGGGGACCAGGCAATCCATCCCTGGATCCCAGCAGCGATTCCAGGACAATAACTCTCCGGATGCTTGGGATGGGTGTCCGGATGCTTCCTGGCTGGGGCGAGCAGCAGGCCTGGCTGTCCCCTCCCAGCCCTCCGGCAGCTGGAAGCTGTGCTGGGAAGGGGAGGCTGTGGCAGGGCTGGGATAGTTTTCCTGTGTCATAGGAAGCAGCTGCCTGGAGTTTCCCAGGCGGGTTTGCCTGCGAGCCTGGGGCAGCCTGAGCTGCTGGTGGAAGGGGCAGTTGTGTCCAAACGCTTTGCAGGAAGGGCTCCGTGACCGGGAACATCTCAGGCCACAGCTTAGGACTCAGGGCAGGCTGTGAACCCAGCCCTTGTCCTATCCCCTCAGCCTGCAGAGAACCACCCGTGTGCTGTGCTCCAGAACCTGGCTTTGCTGGTGGGAGCCTTTGCCTAGGAGGGCCTGGCAGACTTTCCTCCATATTGGGAGGTGGCAGCAAGGGACAAGAGGAAGAGTCGTCCCAAAACACCCTGGAGTTTGCACTGAAGGAGCAGCTTAGCAGCTTTTTGCTGAAATTCCTGGGATGTCCTGGGGGTTCTTGCCCAGCTCTCCCGCAGGGGCTGCTCTGAAACAGAGGGAAGGACCTGGAGACTCATCACCTCCAACCCTGGGTGCTCCCAGCCACCCCTTCCCCCAGCAAAGCCTCCAGGGTCCGCCCTGGTGATAGTCAAGGGCTGTAAAAGCACCACAGTTATCAGGCCATAATTTTCAGTAGAAACCAATTGTGGGTTTCATCTCCGAAGGCTGCCCAAGCTTAAACCCAGGTCGTGCTGCAGCAGACGCGTTTGTCTTTCAGTGCCTGAAATAACAAGCAGAAGACATTAATGTCAAGCACTTCCAGCTGATGAAACATTCAGACTTGGACCCAGGGTGAAATACGACGAGGGTTTCTCAAATAGAAATAGTTTTTATGCGCCTTGTAGGCAGCTTGCTGTGTGTTGTGTGGTTTATGTCTCATCTGAGGGAGAGGGAAGAGGGGAGATGTCAGAAGGACATGCTCCCAGTGTTGCTCTGGTTAGCTTAGGTGAGTTGTTTTAACCTCTCTGTATATGATTAAAAATTGCTTCAGTATAATGAAAAGTAACAGGAATTGTTGAGTGGGAATGTAAGATACTGGCTTAAAATGCTCTCGGCCTTCTCCCATCAAGTTTTCTTTATGGGTGGAGAGCACCTTCTACAGGAAATGGAGCTAATCCAAGTGAAAAACTTAGCACGTTTATTAGTCCTTTTTTGTGTTAAGCAGTTCAAGCATTAGGAGGATTTAACACACTTTTAACCCCCAAAGATCACGTTTCATGATTCCTATAAATGTTTATATAACCTCCAGCCATGTTAAAGTGAAATACAGTTTAAAGAGGAATGAAACCCCTTAAGCAGTCTCTGAATGAAACCCTGAAAAGCAGGACAGTAAAAGCTAAAATACCCAGGATGACACTCCACCATAACTCATTCCTGTCAGAAACAAGGACCAGACTCAAAGCAGTCCCCATATGCTTCTTGCACTCAGCAATCTTCTCCCATAAATTGATTTGTCATGGCTATCTTGGTGCAGAAGCTGGGCACCTTTCTGATTGAATCCAGCTCTCGGAGGTGGACAGATGAGTGAGATGGCACCAGAAATGCACCAAACCAGACAAATGAGGGCTTAACAGTTATTAACAACCCGGAAGAAAACCAGTGCCAGAGCAGTTCAACATGTTCTTACACTGGGATGCTGCAGCAAGGGGCCAGACTCCAGCTCGTGATGCTCGGGAGCATCAGCTGGATCCTGTTATTTACCCAAAGGTACAAATGCTGCCACTTGGATGCCCTGTAAACACCTTCATCAGCTCTGTTATGCAACCAAACAGCCAGACACCAGCACATTCACCTAGAAAAGAACTGTTTTATAAATCAGCTCCTTCTCTGCTTTTCCACAAAGCAATAAAAGCCAGGCAACACCAGCTCAGCTTCCTGCATCCCTGGTTACAACTGCAGGAGTAAATTGCTGCTTACAGCAGCTTCGCTGTCTGCCCAGCTTGAGCCTTATCTGCTGTGCTGATAGGGGCTTGCAAAAGGACACTAAAGTTATTTCCAAGGACAGCTCGACCTGCTGCACAGGGCTCTGGGTAGCTAGAAAATGTGGAGATGCAGGTGGGGCAAACCTTTGCTTGTTCCCTGTGTTACCCAGCCTGGAAGTAGTAATCTAATTTTATTCCTTGAGCATCTCGGAATTATTTTTTCCCGGTTTATCTGGGTGCTTAAATGTTGCATTTGTGTACTGTGGGAGAAAACACAAATGCACTGCTGATTCCTACAGCCATGTGCTGCTCATCCTGGGATTTCAGCTCAGCAAACCCACAGCTTTAGTCTAGATTATTGGGGTTTAAGGATTTCTGAGACGAGCCGTCAAATTTGGGCCGGCAGAGGCAGTCAGTGGCAGGACGGAAGTTTGGGGCTGTGGTGCCAGGTGACAAAATGATGAATCCTTGCCACTTCTCGCTCTGTCCAGAGGATCTGTGCTGTCTGACTCTTTTCCCTTCTGGCACGGGGCGGAGGTTTGGCAAGGGTGAAAGTGCCCCGGTCCTGGAGGACTGATAAGCTTCGTGCGGCCGCTGCCAAAGGAGGATGTGGAAGTTTCCTCCCAGCACTTGGTTTCTTATTGTGTTCCTACCTTCCGAAATTGCCAGGCACTGGCTTTTTCACATCCGGGAGAGGGGTTACATCACGGGATACTTAGGAAGAAGGAGTCAGGAACAGCTCCTCCTCTCCTTCGCCTTTGGCTTCCACCAGACCCCAGCTCTGTCCTGGTGCCTCGGTGGGGCGTGAGGAGCATCGCTCACCACTGACTCACTGCTGAGAGATTTTAACACAGCTTTGATTTGAAAGCTTTTAATTGCCTGCCTGATGTCTGGCTCAATGAATTGTTTCACACCAACTCCATCCCTGAAACCACTCAGGATGAGTCAGGCCAGCCCTTTGGAGACCTTTGTTATTATACTGGAGTGCAGGCCGTGGATCTGTTTCCTGGCTTTTCAACCCGTTCAGCAGAGGTCTGGGTGTTGCACTCGGTGATTACACAGTGAGAAATTAAGTTGTCCTCTCATGTTTTTGCACTGTTCAGTGAGGTCTGAGCCTTTTTCTCTGCTGTACAGAAAGGTGGTTTAGTTGAGGTGTTGGGACAGAGGTTGGACTCGATGATCTTGAAGGTCTCTTCCAACCTGGTGATTCTGTGATTCTGTGGTAGCAGGCACTTGGGATTTCAGAGCCGTTACGGGCAGGCATTCAAAAAGTGCTATTTTCACAGCGTAAACGTGTATATATTCTGTAAAGCAATTTTTGGAGCAAAGCATCGCCCACTGTGCCTAAGTTTGCCTTTTCCACTTATTCCTACAGGTGTTTTACGTCTCAGATCTCTTCAAGCCCAAGACAAAGACTTGCCTGCCTCCACCTCCCATCCGGAAGGAGATCCTTTCACCTGTGGACATCATTGAGAGGAATAACCATCACAACATGGTGTAGAACTTCGAGGAATCGGATGGGTGTTGTATTTTAAACTTTTTTTTTTTTTTTTTTTTTTTTTTTTGGCAAAAAGAAAAGTGACTGCTGACAGCAACTACCTGCTGCTCTCAAATCTCATCAGACAGTAGAATGTAGGGAGAGACTTTCTTGCCCGACCAGTAAAGTCTTACTCTGTGGTCTTTTCAACTTGCGACACTTGGATGAAAGGGGTGGTGGTGGTCAACTAAGGCAAAGGCGACAATGAAAAAGGAAGGAAAACCCACACAACACAAAAAAGCCGAACAAGCAAAGAGAGGTGCCGGAGTTCTGGATGTGCAATTGGTTTGAGTGTTCATGTTGTAGTGAACGCCAAATTGTTCCTAGCCCAGTGAACACTAAGGGATTTTTGGAAAGCTGGCCATCCTAGATTTTTCCTGACTACGAAGATTTCCGATGCCTGAGAGAAAAAAAACCAACTCACGACTAAATTGTATAGCACTATGTACGAGCAACAGCACTGAGTCAAGATCTGGGATTGGTTTGTAAGAGTTGCTTTTTCCTCTTTTTGATCCTAGTTTATTTTTGCCTTCTCTCTTCCATACTGTGACTTAATTTAGAAGAAGCTTGCCCAGTCCAAGATCTCCGAAGGGTCTCTGTTCTCTCTGCTCACACTTACACGCCTTTAACGAGCGGCCCCGAGACGCGCAGTGAGGCCGGAGAGCTCCTTCCTCCATGCAGAGAAGCCACATTTCTTCCTCCCCGCTCGCTCCCTGGCGAGGGCTCATCCCACCCAAGCCCCCACTAAACGAAAAGAGCATCCTCCGCTTCCCAGCCACCCCCTTCCCCCCCCCCAAAAAAAATCCCAGCAGGTTTTCTGCGCGCCCGCCCGCCCGCGGGAGCCGGCGGTTTGCGCGAGGGGAGCGGCGGCTCTGCCGAAGACTCGTTCGCACTACGACCCCGGGGCTGAGTCCCGGGGAAACTTTTATTCTGCAGTTTTGGGACGGGCTGCTGGGCGGCACGTCCCGGCCTGGGTGTCAGTCGGTTTGTGCATCCCCTCCTCTCCTGCTCCTCCTCCTCCTCCTCCTCCCCAGGCCACCCCAGGGTGCGCCGTGGCAGGACCAGGCCCTGT
>VZRQ01004003.1:974308-986077 GCA_013397975.1 Machaerirhynchus nigripectus | reverse complement strand
TTTGTTTTAAAAAAAAAAAAAAAAAAAAAAAAAAAAAAAAAAAAAGGCTTTTTTTTATTAGGTTGTGCCATTAATTTTAGAGCTGAATCCCCTGGTTAACTTTTCATGGGGTTTCCTCACAAGTAATGCTTCTCGGTTTAAAACTTGCTCGGGTTTTTGCTTCCCCCACAAGAACATAAGAAATGCTGCAAGTTAACTCAAAGCCAGTGGGGAAGGGACCAGCTGGGGACCGATTTTCCTTTGTATAAGCAATTAAGTAGGAGCACCTTCTGCTTGTAGGTCAGATTTAATCTGGTGCTCTTCTAGGGGAGAGATTCCTTATCAGGTGTTAACCCCTCCACCTTCCAGGCCCTGGGAGAATAAAGGCTCGACAGCATTCTCCCTCCTTCAGCCTTCTTCAGTCAGGCACCTCATCTGCCAGGCCTGGGGGTACTCCTGAACTCTGGGCACTCCTGAACAGATGATAACCCTGCCCATGGGGTTTCCTGTAGCTGCAGAAAAGGCCCCTTTTAAAAGTGAACATTAATGACTTCCAGTGTGTAAAGATGAGTTTCACCAAGCAGTGTTGAGGGTGGGCAGCGTTTCCAAGCTTGTGTGGGGTGGGACAAATCACTTTGTACTTGGTATAAATTAGGTAGGACACTGTCAGACAGGTGAACTGGGGCCACCATGAGTTAGGGTTCAGCAAAAAATCTTCGAGGTTTGAAGGTGAATCCTTGGGGTGATGTGAAGCTGCGGGGTTGTCATGGAAAGACGGTTCTGTGTGGAGTGACAGGCACCTTACAATTCACCCAGCACAGCTGTATCTAACCACCTCAGCTTTCCAAAGGAGCTACAGAGGAACTGGAAGTCACCTCTGTGCTGAATTCTTGCACTGCAGCTGATGTTGCAGCAGAGACAAATGCAGACGGGGCCTCGCAGTGAGCACAGAGCAGCACCTTGGGCTGAGAGCGAATACCTGCACAGACAGCAGAGAATGGGAGCTGAACAAAAGGCTGCAGGACACTTTCCACCTGTGCTGCCAGGCTGGAGGGGTGAGGGGAGGGATGCTAAACACAGGGTTACATCTTCGGTTTTATTACTTATGGACAAAGTATTCAAATAACTGTGTGCCTGCTCCCTGCCTGAACTGGCATGAAAATAGGAAGACAATTGCCTGGCTGAGCTCTTGCAGGAAGATTTGAATAAAGAAGGCAAGTTTACTGGAGGCACTAAGCCGTGCATGTCTCATCTTGCAACGAAGCTCTGCAGAAGCAGCCGGGCTGGGCACCGAGCAGGTGGATTAACTGTTCAGGGGAAAGACATGGAAAGCAGCTTTCTTGCAGAGCAGGTCTCCAAACGAATGAGTCCGAGGCAGCGTGGATTAGTGCTTAAACTAATGAACCAGCCGCCAGACCTCACTGGGAGAAGATATTAGCACATAGCGGGACAGCCTTCGACAGGCTGGCACCCCTGCACGCAGCCGGAGGCTCTGGGGGAGAGCAGCCTGCCTGCAGCCAACCTCCCAAAAATGCACATTGTGCTTTAATGGGAGCCTAACACAAACATCGCCAGCGCAGGACCTGTAATGAGCTTCCAGTTTGCCTCGGGACGTTTTCTCCCAATTTGGTTATATTTATGAGCAGCTATTTTTGCTTAAGTAGAGGAAGGGTGGGGGGAAAAATGGCCGCAGGGGGGAAAAATGCACCCACAGGGGTGACCTTTTGGGGTCCTCTCATCAGCTACCGTGCTTTATTTTTCTTTAGGAAAAATAAAGCAAATATATACATTTTCACAGATAAAAGCCAGGCAGTCAAGGGGTTTATTAAACAGAAAATGAGCTTAAGAACAAAGAGAGGCAAACGTAAGGAGCCAAGGTGAACAGGAGCGGGTTGAGGTTGGGCCATGGCGGTGGGTTTGGCTGTAAAGCAGTCATCCTGCTCCACCCATGGAAAAGCTTTGGTGGGTGGGTTTGGGTTCTCCAGGAAAACGGGGCGGGTGGCAGGAGTCAGAAGGGAAGTGTGTCCTCAAGGGCCACCCCTATGGCATTTCCCCGCATCTGCACTATCAGCCAAGGTAGGTAACCTTGTGAGGGGGAAGCCAATCTGCTGGTATTTCTGCTCGCCAAAAATGCTTGGGGTTTCTCCTCGCCATTCCTCACTTTATTAAAGGCGGCTTTGAGTTTGGGGTTTTCCCTTGAGAAATTACAGTATTTCACTGTGTGCTTTCCTTCTGAATTGAGTCAGAAAATCAAAATATTAACCTTTTTTTTTTTTTTCTTCCATGGAAAGGGGAATTCCAAACAATCCCCATTAGGAAACATTAAACATTTTTTTGTGCAAATCTCTTTGCCCGTCTAGTGCAGCCCCACACAGCTCCAGACACTCATCACAGAAGAAGTGCCCTCGACTCCAACATCACTTAAAACCTCAATGCAGTCAAGGAACACATTTTTTTTCTTCCCTTCAGTGCTTCAAGACGTGGTACGAGCAGGAAAACGAGATTAATTATTTTGAAGTGTGGTGAGCTCGTGCTCACCGACAGCAGCTGTGCGAGTGCATTTGCTTACCTGAGAGATACCGCCTGGAGTGTCACTCCTGAGCTCAGGAGAACTTGGTTCTCCTGGCACTGCCGCGGGGTGCCTCAGCAGGGATTACCTGTCTCCTTGTCCCCTCGAGCTGTGCTAATCGATCCTCGGGGTTTAGAGGATGCTTAGCAAAGGTGAGGCCATCCCCCCGGTGCTAAGGCCTCCGGGGAAGGTGCTTTTGCTGTAACAACCCATTTCCTCTCCCTAGAGCAATGCAGGGAGCTAAAGTGGGGGTAAATGGTCCAACAATAGCGAAGTGATGGGGTTAAAATGACTCCTCGGTAACACACCGTCGCCCAGCTCTGGTTTCACGTTTAGTTTGCTGTGTAGCATATGCCAAGCACCTACAGACCTCTGTGAATCCCGGGGGTCTTTTGTGAGGTTATTCAGGCCCTCTGTTCTTCCGGATTTTAACAGGAGCTGGCTCTACCCGGGCAAAAGGGGTCTAAATAACCCTTTAGGTACAGACCCCACGTCCTGAGCATGAGCCCTGCACCCACACTCTGCTTCCATAAACAGCGTGAATCACACGACGCTCATTCTGCACAAACCCATCATAAACGTGGTAAAAGTCAAGCGAAACATCCTTCGCCTCCAGTAGATAACTCAGGCCAGAGTCAAAATAAGTGCCGGCAGAAGGAGCGTGTTCTTGCAGCACCGGGATTTCCATGAATGCCGCTTTCCTTACCCAAACCCTCTGTTGTCCGAAGGCTCCGGGGCTGAGCCCAAGTGAGAACTCGCTGCCACCGGGGCCCTGCCTCACATGTTTCACATTAAGGAGCTGTTTGAGGGGCCTGTGTGGCTTAGTGGATAAATCATCAGGTCTGTCCCCTTGCAGCTCACATGTCCAGAACAGCCTGTGGTCCTAAAGGAGGACAAAAACCTCGGCCTGAGCTCGGTGGTTTCCATCACGGAGGTTCTGCTCCGGTGTGAAACAGCCGGTGGTGCAGAGGTCTGCGGGATGGACCCGTGGGAAACCCCAGCCCCACCTAATGTGGGACCTTGGGAGCAGTTTTAGAATGTGACAGTGCCAGTCGTGCCATCCACGGCTTCTCTGTGGGTCCCCCCCTCCACCCACAGCCTCGGGAGCGAACGGAAAGGTGGGAAAAGCGAGGAAAACTCGCTGGAACACAAGCCCAAGGATCTAGCACGTAAATAGCAAAGGCAAGAGAGATAAATGCTGCGATAGTCTTTAAATATCTGCGAAGGAAACCAGGCAGGAGCCAGTTTGGCTACAGGGGGACGGCTGGAAGCAAACGATGAATGATCCCGATCTCACCCAGTGGCTAAGTGGATTTCTAACCACCGTTTTCACAGAAAGAAAGAAAAGAAGAAAAAAAAGAAAAGAAAAAAAAAAAAAAAAAAAAAAAAAAAAAAAAGAAGCTGAACGATCCGGTTCATTTTCCTGGGTGGGTGAAAGAACTGCTAAAAGCCTTTCATAGCTCCTGTTCAGGCAATCGTGATTATGAGCAGCTGGGAGGAAGCCGGGCCTGAAGTATGAGATGCCAGACTTGAATGTGGTAAACAGGGGCAGGGGAATATTTGTTTTGACAGCACACTCAGTACACAGGAAACATCAAGCAATGAGAGGGACGACTCCGCACAGGAGTTCCCAGTCCTATATTTAAGAGCAAATCAAACTAAGGGAGGACCCTGCAAATTACAGACAGCTACAAATAACCCCAGACCTTTTGTCTCAACTGTGGGAAGATCCCGAGGACACTGATAACAGGCACTGCATTGCACAACCTTGGGAAAGAGGGGGGCCGGTGGTGTGTCCACTCTGCCCAGGATCTTGGCTCTGACTCTGGTTACAGGCTGCAGGGCAAGGTGGAGAAAGCCCAGGAGAGGATAATTATGGAACAACCTGTTGATGGAGGAAGTGGCTTCCCCACCTCCCTTTACTTAGGGCTTGAGTTCTGCTCCAAAACAGGAAGATTTATAGCCCTCCCCACGGTTGTGTTGTGTTCTCCTTCTGGCCAGATTAGTTTAATAAATGAGAGGTAGGGAGAAAAACTGCTGAAAAGCAAATCCCCTACAGCGGTGCTGTGTCACATCATTAAATAAGGACACTTTTTACTTAAGAGGAGTTGTTTGACCCATAATTACAGCTAAACTCCCATTTGGCTTTTGGTCTATGGGGGCTTCTCCTGTAATTTTAACTGGATGCAGCGTTTGAATCCTCACCCTCCATTTTCCTGGGCAGCATAGAGTGATTACATAATGTTAAACAGCAGCTGCTTTTCAGGCAGGAAGGGGCTCTTCTCTGCTGTTATGCACAGCCTCTCTCTGGAATCAAACACTCTCTGTAAACGTCAAATAGCACTGGCTTCTCATTCCTGAGGTCTGCACACAATTCGTTGTGGCCAAACACAGGCTGAAAACTGACCTGACTTGTGTGACACAATGGGTATCGACTGGGCATTTCCAAATCCCAGCATCACTGGCGCTCCTGGAGCTCAGAAGATTGTCACAGAGTCCTGAAACGTGGGTTAACAGCAGTATTTACTGTCCCCCGAGACTGGATTGGGCATAGCAAGAATCCAATGGCATGTTTGGCCTTGTTGCCTCATCACCATTTTGATCTAAACCAATTATGAATCTATAAATCAGCTCCAAGGTCAGCAGGCAGCTTCTTTGGTGATAATAATAATTACATTCCTTGTGTTTACACTGTATTTTTCACTTGTAGATCACAGGAGGCTGCATCAAAGCAGGCAGCAGTCATCACTTCCCTTTATTAGCAGCAGGGAAAAGGAGGTGCGGGGAAGGTAAACACCATGTTTACCACAAACTTGGGGTCAGGTGAGGGGGCTGGCAGCAATTAGGAGCTCTGTGGGACCTTATTCAAAGGAGAAGCCATAGCTGCTGACCCACTCTTTCAGGTGGATTAGCATGGACTGCTCAAAATCTAATGGTGAGAAGACAAATGGGAATTTCTGGATTAACTACTGCAGCTTTGTCCTTTATTTGTTCTTGTTTTCTTCCAAAAGAAACATTTCATGGCAACCAGCTCTTTCTAACTGAGCTCTCCTGAAGAAAGGTTTCTTGGCATCACAAGGTGCTTCGTGGTCCAAAAATGTGTGTATTTGGCCACAAAGGTCCTATGATGGAGACGTGGGAACCCCAGACCTGTGTCAGAATTTGTGGCCAAATCTCCCCATCCCTGATGAGACTTCTGGTCGTGGTCTCACCAGATTTCTGCAGCTGGTCTGGGCTGCTCAAAAAAGTCTGGCTCATCCAGCCAAAATGACTACACTCCTGCTTCAGCTATTTCCAAAAAGGTACTTGAAATTATTTGATCCCCCAGTGTTTGGACTGTGCCCAGCTGTGGGACAAGACACGAGCTGTCTTCCTCTCTGGAAGCTTTGAAAGGTGTTGGTCTCACATCCACTTCCCGGAGAGCAGGGCCAAGTTTTGATTCCTCAGCAAATTTTTCTGCCTGTCCTCATGTGGGAAATTTCCTGTCCATATTTAAGCCTTGCACAGCCTCCTTCTGCTGTCACTCCCTCTAACAATAGAGTTGCAAAAAAGGGAGTAAAACCCAAAAAGACAGGCCTGTAAAAATGTCCCCGGCATTACACCCTTAAGAAAAACATTAATAGTGCATTATCCAATTGAACATTTTCCTTTCACATCACTTTTAATCAGAACTCCAGTTTCGTTTCAAATTTGAGGTCTGGGAAAAATAGCAATTTTTTAAAATAAGAAATGTGTTCTCGGGGAAAAAGAAGCCCACCCAACCACCAAAAAAACCCCTTCTTGATTCTTTTTGAGCAGTTCTTCAGGACTTGGAGTAGTTTATAATGTATAAAGTAATTTGATTTGCATGCAGCCATCTTTGGGCTTTTGCCTGTAGTTGTGCAAAGTTCTGACAAAAATATCCCCAGCAAGAGTTACTTCGGGTTTTGATTCCCATTTTGGTGTCAGCAAGGAACTGAGATCTCAAAGATGGAAAGAAGCTATTTCTCATAATTTTGGAAGTCGACATGTCATTTGATTGTCTGAATCAACTCTGTGAAACCCTTATTGCTATTATTGCCCTGGCCTGCTTCAGTGGAACAGGGTATTCCCTAAAAAATGAGGAATTTGCCAGTTAGGGACAAAAGAAAGCCTGACATCCCAGCTTTTTTTATATGCAAAGGTGTATTTTGCAACTTTAATTCTTCTCAGTTGGTTTCTATTCATTCATTTTTGAATTTGAGGAGAGGCAGGTTCACAACAAATGCCAAATTAGCTGCGCAGAGCTCTGTGCTTTGCATTGGTTTGATTTTTCCTTTCCCCCCCCCCAAAAAAAACCAGCTGGTCTACTGAAAAGCAAGCAGTTGCAGGCTCACAAACTCCAAACAAAACCCTGACCTCGAGGCGAAACCCCCTCGTGTCCTGCAGAAGCAGCAGAGCGTTTTATGGCGAGGCGGAGCAGCGATTTTTGGGGGGCCGGGGCTGTGCTTGCTGGCAGCTCCCAGGACAGATTTGTGTCTCCACCGAGTTTTGTGCAACGCTCACCAAGTTTCCTGTCCCCAGCAGACCTGAAACGTGCGTTGTTTTCTGCTTTACAGGGCTCCCAAGGGCAGGGAGAGGAGTCAAACCCCATCCTGAGCGGGGCCGCCTGCCCGCAGTGGAGGAGGATCTGGCATGGAGGTGCTAATGTGCTGAATAAAACCACCACCCGCAGCCCCTTTTCCGATGGAGCCCATCTAAATACCAGTCCTCCATGACAGCCCATGCTTAGGCTGTATAAACTATCAAAGAGAAGGGTCTCTGCGTTGATTTCGCATCCCTAACGAATATTCCCCACATTCCACCTCGGGAGCATCAGCAGCTGCCCAGGGAACCAGGGCCGCAACTGGAGGAGAGCACAGCGCCGTGCAAAGCGACCACCAAGTCCTGCAGAATCTGATACGGAGGCAGAAGAGGGAAGAGGAGCCGGCTTTCCTCGGGAGATAGGACTGGCAGACCCAGGCGGGGACAAACCTTCCTGGCCTGGCAGGTGATTGCCACCCCCGGAGGAGGCTGCGAGGAGAAGCCCCCGACAGCCGAGCACCGCGAACCCTCCTCCGCTGCCAAGGAGATAAAACCAGCCCGCGGACAGCGCAAGTTTAAGCTGATTTAGGCACAGCTGGTGTGCTAGGAGCCGAAGGTAATTTATTTCTCTTGGCTGATGACCCGCTCCCTTCGAGGGCTGCGTTTTCCAAGCGCTCTCCGCTCGGCCGCAACGTTTGTACCTCTGGCAGTTATTGTTATTTTAATATTAGGCTAAGAGCTAATGCATTAGGCTAATGTATTAAGCTGGTAAACTCTTTAGCCAGCCTGTCCTGGTGACACACGAAGGAGATTTTATAGACAGGCTTTTCAAACCCACCTCAGCCCTGGTCTGGCATTTAACCGCGGCTTGCAGAATATAATGGCCGAATGCGTTTCACCCGTGCCCACAATAACTCTCTTTGACGGCAGAAGAAGTTCCAATAAACATGTCGTTCAAACGCGGATGTATTTCGGTAAAAATTAGCGAAACTGACGCTATGAATAACCTGCAGTGCAGTTGCAATTGCTCTCCCACCAGCCAGGACCGGGATGATTAACACCAGGCCAGCCGCGACACTCATGTTGCTCGGATCGTGGTGTGTCGTAAGCGAACGCGAAATTGGGCACTCCATCGGAACAGCAGGGATGGGAAGAGCCACGTAATGAGCCGGTTTTGCAGGGAGAAACAAATGGGATTGTAACACAACCCTGGGAACGAGGGAGTGCTTCCCGGAGGGGCGAGGGAGCAGGACAGCGGTGTGTGAGAGCAGCGCTGAGGATGACTTTGGTGTTAAATCAGGTAATTTATATAAACAGAGGTGTTGGGTGTTTTCTTTTCTTGCCATGACATAGCACGCTTTTGAATAAATGCTGTGAACAACATATCCCAGCCTAGGAGTGCATTTTATTAAGTCAATTATTTCTGTTTATTTCTGTTAAAATAATCTCCTGACAATTTTTTTTTATTATTATCCTCTCTCCATCCCCTCTGTTTTATCCCTAACGGGGTTCCCTCCTGTGAATCTGCCCCTGCAAGCAGCGAGTCCCTCCCCCACCTGCGGCCCCTTTCCACCGAGTGCTATTTTGTAAGATCTCTTGTCACCAGGACTCTGCGAAGACTTAGGCATGTAATGGGAAACATGTGTCTTTGCCTGGCGCTTGCAATCTTACCCCGAGGAGCTCCAGCGAGGGCTGAAATGGGAGCGCTCTCCGTGGAGTCAGGGAGCTGATGGGGGGCGGGGGGAAGTTTGGAGCCAGAGACGACGGCAACTTGGGTGTTTTTTGTTGTTTGCTCCCAGAAGTGTGGGATCTCACACCATAATGACAGTGGCAAACGGTGGTTTCTGCTGAGGAGGTGGGGGGAGTGTTGGGCAACAGCCCTTGTGACAAGCAGCCCAGACAAAAGGGAGCGAGGGAGACATAAATGGCTTTTTGGAAGATGGCAAGAGCAAAATGATGGGAAAACAACCCCTCAGCCCGCCAGAGTTTTGCACATTTTCCTGAGCAAGAGAAACGCAGAGGAAGGAGCTGAAGAAGATACACAGACATTGGGAAATCATCGGGGATGTGAAATTATTTTTTCGTGAATCATCACCATTAAAAAGAAAAGTGGTCATCATGATGCTGCATGAATGGTACATGACATATATAATACACATAATATATGGGATAACTGGCCCCATTCCTCATTGTTATTCCTTCTGGGTGACTTAATCTGTACTCTCCTGGACAAAGTTGATCCTGGAGAGAAAGTGGTGCGTGCACAAGGATGTCAGGCTCAAAGTGGATGAGGTTTACTCCAGTGATTAAACCTACTCATCACCTCGGCCTCCTCCTTCTATTTTTCTGGGGTACCAGCCAGAAATACGGTCCAGAGCAATTAGGACCCAGACCCAATTGTCATATCTGAAATCTGAGTGTGACTTGGCCTCATCTGGGATCAAACACCGGAATAACAAAGCACGCAGGATCTGGCTGGTGTCTGACAGCCAGTGCTTCTGGGTTTCCAACAGCCAAATTCATTCCGAGGAAAAGAAAAATACAAAAAAAAGAGATCAGGCTAAGGCTGAGGCACGTTGTTGTTTCTTTACGAGTTCACTTGCAAAGGTCACCACTCCTCTCCCCCTCCTCAGTCTCTCTGTCTCTCTCTCTCTCTGCAACTCTTTTGTTTGTGCAAGGCTTCAGGAATTAAAACCTCATTTCAAGGGTTATGAGTAGACCACAGCAGCGATACATTGCCCTGATTATCAGCAGCAGGCGAGCTTTTCCCCTGCAGCCCTTTGGCCGTGGTGGTGTGCAAGTTCTCTATGGCTTACACTGATTTTTCCTGCCTGTAAATTTTTCTTCAGAGTTAACAGGGACTCCATTGCACAGACTTATCGTGATAAATTACACGGGATTATATTGTTACAGGGAATTGCCATCACCTCAGCAGTAATAGAAAGGAAAGGTTAAAAAAAAAAAGATAAGTAGATAAAGAATAGCAAGATGGCTGGGAGTACAGTGAGAAGAGAAATGGCCCTGGTGGGGAAGCTGATAGATGTCTTCCTCAGGTGAAAAGATTCATTTATGGGCAGAGCACTCTGGGAAATCTTTGGATGGAAGAGCCAAACTATAGGAAAGTCATTGTCTTTATAAAAAAAAGTGGAGATTTAAGGGTTCCCAGGGGCTTAAGTTTTCTAGATCTGGAGTTCATATTTTGGTACAATGATGGGAACACCACATTCAGAAGTGAAAAGCAATTTTCAGTGGCTTAACATCTGGGTAGATAGAGGGAGAAACCTTGGAAGATGCTGGATTTCCCAAAAAAAGCTGTTCTCTCCCAGGGGAATGTCAGAGTTCCTGCAGCAGGACCCCTGAAAACTGAGGGAGCCCCAAATCATTCAGTGCTTTTGCAATGGGCACATCATTGATTAAAGGCCTGGCAGGAACGTTATCTTCCCTGGCCTCTTGCATAAGACAGGCTAGATAATTAAATTGTATAATCTTTGCATCAAGCCTGTAATTCCCTGATTGCATTAGAGTATGTCTTTGAGCTAAAGCCCCAGCCTGAATGCCCCCAGAAGCATTTTGCCTCCCTGAGCAGTCTTTACTTTAGAAGGGGTCAGACTTTACCATTTCCACCTCCCATCTGTACTGATTTTATCTGGGTTGAGCCTCCAGCCCTGGCACCATTTCTGATGGCTCAGAGAAAGGCTGATTTGCCACCAGCAACCCTTTCCCTGGTGTGAGCCCTCCTCGGGGCCCTCAGTGGGTCTGAGATGCTCACCCCAGCCAGGTTTCCGAACATCTTTTTCCAGGCGTGTTTTCCTAAACCCTCAATAATTCGCTGATGTCCTCTCCAAAGCCCAGCGGAGCCAGGCACGTTCCCAGCAGTGCTCCACACAGGAGCAGCCACGCTCACCCGCTCGCAGCGCCGACCTCTGCCTCTCTTTCATGTCTCTATATCATTATGGTGATGTAATAAATATGCAGAGGAGCTCCAGGCACTGGCTGTGTCCTTTGTTGGAAATGCTGCCCCACGTTCTCCCAACTGGGTATTATCCTCTGATTATACACATGCCAGAGGAATGGCTCCCGATGTCCCTGCAGCTTTTGCACCACGTCCCTGCTTCCCTGGCCTTCCCTCTGCGCTTCCCATCCCACATTCACACGCTCCCATTACACGCCAAGCCTGTATTTTACTCCCTCTGTTCTTGCTGCAGCCCTTCTTGGTAAGGGAAGTCTTGATTATATGTTTGGCCGAGTGACTTAAATCGTAGAAGAAAAAAAGAAACGAACATGCAGGAGCGTTGCCTTGAGGTCAAAATCCATCAGGATTTAACCTCCATCCCAGGAAACTCCAATTTCCCTCCAAGCCAGCCAGGGGTGAACAGGGTGGAGAGCAGAATCTCAACACATGGGCTGCAAACTTCAGGCACTGGGAAGATTCCTGCCTATTTCCAGCAGTGGGAAAATGTGCGAGCGGGGAAGTCGTATTTACATAAGTCAAGGAAAACACAGTTTCCTTCTTGGGCAGGAAACAGAAGTTATTCTCAGAGCTTCGGCGAAAGAACGAGAAATTAAATAAAGCGCTGGCAGCCTAAACTTGTTTTATTCCTGTGGTTTTACAATCTCTGAGTAAAAATAAACACATTTTCAATCTCAGGAGAATTATTAGGGTAATAATGGCGGGGGGG
>VZRQ01004003.1:963629-974296 GCA_013397975.1 Machaerirhynchus nigripectus | reverse complement strand
ATGGAATTGCTCAGTGAATCATGAGAACTGTAACAACAGATCCAGGGCAAGAAAATTCACATTTGTGCCACTGTCTGGTTTGATTCTACTGTTCTGGGTGCTCTGGTGCAGCAATACAAGATTGGGCAAACCTTTGGGTGCTCCCAGCAGGAGTTTTGCCTGGGAGAAGCGTAATGATCAGTATTACAGCACCCAATTTCTGTCATTTGGGAGTTTTAATGGATTTTAATGGTGATGTCCCTCCTTAAGCCTGGGATGGACTCCCATTGGTGGGTACCAGAGCAAAGTTCATGGGTGAGGGCTCCCATCCCAGGCCTAACATGTTGCTAATTTACATTGCTTTGTGATATACAAAAATTAAATGCAAATGAGGAATTTGAATCCTCATACCTTGTGCTTAACATCTCAGCTATTAAAAAATAACCCAGTTTGGCATTGTTTTTCCTCAGGACAAGAGGCCAGTAGTCCACATGGTCCTTCACCTTCTCTTCTGCCTGGAACAGCTGTGTTTCCCCAGGATATGACAAGGACACCCCCATGGGCAGCACCTTCCCATCTCCTCCTCCAATTTGTGCTTTTCCTGTGAAATTCTATGGTATTGCAAAGGCACTTCTTTTTGGGTTGAATTTCTGTCTACCACTGTGCATTTTCCACATGCCCAAACTACTCATTGTAAGTGAATGGAAGAGTAAGGTGTTTATCTCATATATATATAGATATACACAATATATATAATATAAAATATAATAAGGCCTATCAGAGGCTTAGAGAGGAACAGCACCATTAATACATGTATTTATATAAAAATATATAATGTATTTATTTACACTGCATGGTTTAGGCATTTGGACATAAATACATTTATCATAGGCATCGCATAATCTGTCTACAGCCAGCAAGAGCTGCAGGCACAGGGACAACCCAAAGCAACTACAAGAAGCAGCTACAAGAGGTGGTTACAAGGGAAACTACAGGAGGTGAGCACAAGGGTAAGTGCCAGAAGTAGGTTCAAGGCTCTCGGCCCCGGCAGAGTGAAAGGCAGAGGATGAGGAGCCTGTGTTTGGATGCCAGGGTGGGAATGATGCAGTCACAGCGAGCCCTGCAGCTCTTTGCGAGGCTCTCACCTCTCTCTGGAACCCCGGGAGACAAAAGCAGATAGCAGCTAAGTGAGAAAATCTTCAGTCGCTCGCCCCTTTCAAGCCCGGGGGAGCAGCTCGCCCCGCGCAGAGCGATTCCTAAGCTCAGGCTGCTGCTCAAAGGGTAGGGGTTAAACTCGGATGCAAACCTGTAATTTTTATAAACGAGGCTCATGTTTCCCTTCTGGCAACACACGTATGGAAACCCACGTACGCATGAAGCCCAACACATGCACGAGAGGACCATCCAAGCCTCGTTATCTTTGCTTTTGTTTTACTTTCCTGGTGCTTTTTTAATCCCCTCACCGGCACTGCCTTGGGATCGACTCCCTTTTCCAGGACAAACTTTTCACAGGGCTGAAGGGCTCTTTGTTCTCCTCGGCTGCCCCTCGGCGCTGTTTGTTGTGCGGTCCCTGGGGTGTGCTTTGCTCTTGCAGAGGGCCAGGAGTGGAGAGGAAGAGGCAGAGGATGTGAACTCCCATGCTGGAACACAAAGAGAGAGAAAGGAGGACCTGTTTATCCTCTTGGTAAATGCTCCCTTAGCAGACAGCGGGATTTCCTCGTGTTCAAGAGTAAAACACTAAAAAAAGGGGCAAGGCAGAGGGGGATGTGAGTTGCTGGGGTGCTGTGGTGCTGGATTCCTCCCCATGGGTAAGTTTGCAGCCCTTGCTGGCGCTGTCATCATCTCAGTGCTTGGGTGAACCCTTCAGACTTGGGTGGGAGTCACCTGTGGGACTTCCAGGTACAAAACCTGCTGGCTGCTAGCGGAGCTGCTCCGCATTCCGTGGCAGGGAACACAAATACACCCGTGCCGATGGCTTGGGAGGGAGCCACGGCCATTCCCGGGCACGCGGGGCTGGAAGGGACCACCTACGTCACGGGGCTCAGTCACCAGCTCCTCACAAACACCTTCCTCAAGCTGGCCAAGCCCCGACTGCTTGGTGATTTCCTGGTTAGTCCTGCAGCTGCTACCCCCTCGCTTATTAAAAGCTTGGCATAAATACTGGAGTCCTTCGGAGTCCTTCGGTTCGGCTCAACATTTTTTTTTTTTTTTAAGATTAAAATTCACAGAGCTTTTTTGAGGAGCATCCTGAGTCCACCATCCCCGTGCCCTCACTTNTAAAATTCACAGAGCTTTTTTGAGGAGCATCCTGAGTCCACCATCCACGTGCCATCACTTTTTTTTTTTTTTTAGAAAACTAGCAAAAAAGTACAGCTAGGATGCATGCTCACTTGTTGGGTGGTTGGTTTTTTTTCACTGCGCTCTTGAGGACAAATACCTGGCGAGGATTTCGTGTTTGGTTGTCCACCACAGGGAGGAAAGTCGTCAATCATTTCACAGCCCTCCTCTCCACATCTTACGGCCCTGGTGGTCCACAGCTGAAGCCTGAGGACCGTGGGGTTGGTGGTTAGACCAGCCAAGTGCTCTTGTGCTCCTCCCAGCAGGTTGTCGTGACTGATTGAATCATTAAAGTGAGTAATTTGTTGTAACACAAGAACAGCTGAAACACCTTCTGCATCTTCACAATGGTGCTGCCCCACCATCCCCCTTGCCCAAACTGCACAGCCAAGGTGTGAGTCAGATCCTGGAGGTGATCTGGGCTATAAACAATATTTTAGAGGGAGAAAGAATTAATTTCAGTGGGGGCAATTTCTCCACAGCCCAACACGCAGCTGGGAAGAACTGGCAAGCCCTAGGCCCCAGGAAAGGGCAGGAAGGAGTTTCTTACTTCATTTCTATTTGCAGGCAGGTCCACCATGAAACCATATTCAAAGTTAGATATTTCAGGGGAAATACATATATATATATTTGCAGGATTGAGCTCGAGGTGCTGTCCAGTGTGGCAGCCCTGCACAAATGTGGTCCCAGGGTACCAGTGATGGGACTTGGGGGTCCTCATGACTCAGTGAAACTGGAGTTTCACTTGCATTTATTGTGGATTAAGGTGAGGACACGGACCATTAGTCCACCACAAACTGGTGCTGCCCCTGCCTGGTGGGAACCTGCTGGAGAGGCCGTACCCGTGGAAGGAGTGGACGGTGGTTATCTCAAGGTCAGGCGTGCAGGAAACAACCAGGACGACGTGAACATTGTGTGAGTGGGAGCTGCTGGTGGGGCTATCAGAGCTTCCCAGGTCAGGCAGGACACACAGGGAGTCACCCCGTCCCAGAACAAAGCAGGAAGGGGTGAAGATGGCGCCAAAAATCCTGGAGAGAAGGTTCAAAGTCTGGTCAGAGCAACCAGCTCTTGTCAGCAGAGAGAGACACAAGCTGAGCAATACCCATCTGCAGCCCACCCTTGCAGGGTGTCCCTGCCTTGTCGAACCTGTCCTGCTGAGGCCGGAGGTACGGAATCATTTGGTGTCTCTTTGCTTGATCTTTACTTATTCCTTCACCTGAGAGCATCGTGGGCCGTGGAGGAGCTCACAAGCAAACAACAACAGGAGCAGTAATAAATCCGCCAGCAGCATCTGGATCTCCTCGAGGGTGGAAACAAACCACGATGTGGCTGCACAGCCATGACACCAACAGCAGCTCCCAAAAAAGGCCAAAGGACAATGACTTTGCTGGAGCACCAGAGATCAGGAATGTCTTTAAGGGTTAAGGCAGAAAGCTGACAAAACCCTTAATGTTTTTACAGCACACAGACATGTAACATACAATACAGGACAAGTCGTTCTATTGATGTCTAAAAATTCTTAATGGAGAAACAGGCTGTTAAAATACAGGATACTTTATAGGTTAGCTCTTCTCCATACTTCATCCTCAGGTATTTGCCAAGTTAGCAGAGGATCAGACTTCAAGTCACATTTAGGCTTCTTTAGAGCAGTTTTTTCCACTAAAAGCTTAGCTCAAAGACATACGTACTAATGAAAAAAAGAGCCATTCATTCTTGTCACACACTTTGTCCTCAGAACAGTTGCAAATCCTGCATATCATTTTTTTTCCTAATCAAAGGGAAATAAGCCATCTTTTATGTAGTTAGACAATTGTCCACAGTCTTTCCCAAGAATGGAAAAATGCCCTAAAAATGGAAAGCAGGTGGGGTTTCTCAACAGCAAGTTTCTTCTTCTGCACCAGAACAAGAAGGCTGCATCCCTGTTTTCCATTTAAAATATTCCATAGTCAGTGTGGCTACTAAAAGAGTCCTGTGAGCTGGAGATCTGTTGGAAATGCCTTTTGGTGCCTGTATTAGCTGTGTTTGTCTACAGTTCCTTCAACCAGATGGAGAAAGCTTTCCTGCTTCCCTACTGTACCACAGCAACCTTGGCATCCCACCTTTCCTTTCCATCGCTACTGACTCGGGAAGCTCTGCAGATTCCTTTGATGTTGCTGTCGGCTTGGGAGTTTCACAGCTGAAGAAAAAAACCAGGGGACACCTTCAGAGGTGTTGGTGGGGTTGGGGGAGAAGAAGCAGTTTGGTTTTTGCTTTAAAGACTCGTGAGAAATGCAGAATGTAAGAGGAAGGGGGAAAATGCTCGATTAAATAATCCCCCACTGCAGGACTCGGGGTCAGAAGCTCACTGGTATTTCACCAAGGATTTGCTTCATTACATCCAAAGATCTTCATGAGCTCAGGAGCCTCCTCGGTAGGAGTAGAGGTGGCAAAATTGGACCCCTCCGGCAAATCCTTTTTTCCACACCCGGGTGGATCCCAACGAGGCACAGAGTCACACCATTACTTCAGACATGGGTTATCAGCAGCACACACAGAAATGCAGGGTTAGAGGAGCAACTTCCAGAATAAAAGCTGCTGATAAACCTGGAAATACTCTCAGACCTCCCGTAGCACAGGAACAGCCAGGAATAGTTAAGTGAGTGCCAAAGCAAAACCCTTGACCTGAACAACTGCATATTTCAGAGACATTTAAAACAAAATCTCGGGCTGAACTCAGAGGCATGAGAACAGGACAGAAAATTGAGATTATATTAATGAGGCACAAAACGGGTCAGAGTTTAGTTTGGGGTCAAATTTTGGGACCTTCTTGACTTTTCTGGATTTTTTTTTGTTGTTTAAGTGCTCTAACTCGGTGGGAAGTACTCGGTGAACACCTCCAGCTTGTTTTCCACTCAGCAGCACAGCATCCCTCCCAGATAAACCAGTTTGAACCACCCCTGCTCACAGCGTCAGCTAATCGAGGGGTAAAGGCAGATGAGATGGTTCCATTTTGTTGTTTTCCCTCCCACCTTTCTTCTTCACCGCCTGTCACCGATTCCCTTTCCTCCCCCTCTCCTTCCCCCCCTGTTAAAACAAAACATCTGCCACAGTTTCAAGACGCTTTGGGCCTTTCCAGGCTGCTACCAGCAAGGACAGGACTTGGCAGGGAGGGAAGCTGAGCGAGAGCCACAGCAGGTGAAGGGTTTTCATTCCCCCGTTACTTCAGTCAGCTGCCACGACCACGGAGCGTCCGCGGGAGGCAGCAGTAATGATTTCCAAACCCAAAGGAGAGCCCTGGCAGGCTGGACCGGGGCTTGGCCCCATCCCTCAGAGCTCTGCAGAGCTCAGCTGGTGACTAGTCGCTGCGTCACTCCTTTCTGATTAAATTCCCGTTAAGTTTAAAATAATAACACGTCCTTAGTGGAATAAGAAACTCTGGAAGAAGAAAGAAACAAGCCTTTGTGGGGTTTTTTTGGCCAGCGGTGAACTAAGGGCCAGCCCTGAAGAATCATATGGGAAAAATGGCTCTAGGACCATGATTTTCTTCTGCTAAGGCACAGGGCTTATCCTTGCATTTTCTGTGACCACAGAATCCAGACCCACTGGTGAACTAAGACCCTTTATACGATTACGACAAGGAAAAACGCTGGACAAGGCACATAAATTATGATGTGTGAACTATAAGGCACAGAAGCGCCCAAGTCTTTCAGCAGACAGTTTCTCAGAGGGGTTGATCAGAACAACCTGCGCATTTCTGTCCAAGAGATTTGGTCTGACACTCTGTTCTCCCAGCTCCCTGACCCTTTTTTTCATTATCTGTCTGCTTGCCGTCCTGTGCAGGAGCCAAGCAGATGGAGTAGAGGGGCCACCAGGTATTTTGGCATCCCCATCCACGTTCCCTGAAGGAAAATAGGTCCATGCCACTGGATGCCAGGCCAGGGAGGTCCTACCACCTTTACCACCAAGATCTGTCCATGCAAAAAGTTGTAACAGCAGCAATATTGGTAATTACACTAATAATTAATCACCTTGGCTATGTTTCTTCTCCTGTAGTTCTTACAGTCCTGCTGGGGAGGAAATATTCGTTTGTGTCGAGCCCAGTGATAATAACTTACTTGTTTTAGCACTGAAATGGAAGAAACAATCCTAGAAACTTTCGTTAGTGGGTCAAAATGAAACTTTTGTCTAGACATGAGATAAAACTTCTACCTTCATTTGGCGGCCATATAATCTTCTTGGATAACCTTCTCCTTCAGTTCAAGTTAATTTTTGAAACTGAAGCATGATGAAAAGCAGATCTGAAACAGGTGAACACTCAGGAAAAACAACAAAATGACACATTGCAGCATTTCCATGGCCAACCTTTGCATTTAGGAAACACTGATAGAAAAGTAGAGATGCTTTCCAGACCTCTCTCTTTTCACAGGAACTACTCACCAGATTCGAATCCATTCACCGTCTTTCTCTTCCCAAAGCCTCATTTGGGGGGATGGACTTATGGTAGAACTTCCCCAGGAGCAGATGTGGCTGTGGCACTTTGGGTCAACTCTGCTTCCCCTCCATGGACCAACACCCTGCACAGAGCCCCCCAGATTTTGCATGGTGAGTTGCCACGTGCTTCATATTCCTAGTGGAATGTGGAGGAGCTGCTGAAGTTAAGGAGGTCGTGTGGATAGTAACACCATGCTCAGCTAATTACACCAGGCTACCTGGTGCTTGGGTCCAAGGTGTATTAAATAGGAAGAGGAAGTGTAAGACACTTGCAAATACCCATTTTTAATTGTGGTTGCTCATATGACTTCCCTACTCAGAGCTAATTCACATCAAAGTCAGGTTACCTGGGAAGGGAGTTTAAAAAAAGCAGAGGAAGGAGCTGCAAGTCATCTGGAGATCAGGTTGGATTCCTCAAGGCCACAAGGTTGGGGCCAAAAGCAGGAATGCAGCACTTAATGGCCTTGCTTATCCCCTCAGTGCTGTATCCTTGAGTTCCTCATGGTGTGCAGTGACAGTAACACCAGCTTGAGGGACAGCACAATAAAAGAGGGTCCCTGCTCCAGGCAGCACAGCCAGGTCACGCCAAGGCATCACAGCCTCCTCCCTGCTGCCCAGAGACTGCCCTGGCCACCTGCTGTTCCCACCATGTGTCTCCTGCATCCACATGCTCCAGCACACTGCTGGCTCCTGAAATGATTTGGCTCAGATTATTAAGGAATTAGAGAGCAAAAGAGAGCTCCTCAAAGCCCTGGGGAACTTTACCTGGCACGCAGAGAGGGGCTGGTGACACCACCCTCTGCACATGCAGGCAGCATGTGCAGGAGAGAAGGAGCAGGACTATTAATCTTCTGTAATCTAGCTGGAATTAAGTGACAGTGATGGAGTGCTTTGTAATGGACTTCCTGAATCCTCATACAAACAGAGGAAGTGGCCACCCCTGACCAGGTTTCTGCTCATGTTGCTCGTTTCCCTGCCTGCATTACACGCTTTCCCTTCTGCAATCAGCTGCGACCCCGCTGGAGCAAGGCCAGTGAGCTAATGCTCAGCCAGCCTGTGGGAATGGCTTCTGGAGGGGCCCTGGGGAGTGGGCTGCAGGGTGCCATCAAGCTGAAAGCCTCAGAAAGGTCTGCTATGTACCAGGAAGGCAGCTCTGGGATGACCAGCTTCGAGTCCCCACTGCCTGAGGAAATCTGACCAGTCCCAAAACACTGGGCTCTCCTGGGCACACCAAGAAATGCTGTCCTCGGGCTGTCCCTGTGACATGGAGAATGTCTGGCGTTCCTGGTGCCTCTGGTCCCTCCTCAGAAGCAGAGACATGTTGTCCAGCAGAGCCAGCAGCACAGGAGCTGCTGGAGCCTTTCGAGCCTTGCTGGGGGAGAGGACAGCTTTATTTTTGGAAAGCATCCTTTGGGCTCTATTGTTCTGGCATATCCATGTCACAAATCCGTGTTGGGGACAGCTCCCTGCCTCATGCCGGGCTTGCACAACCCTCCAGCAGCGCTGCTGTTGACAAGGGACCATGACCTTCCCTTTGAGGAGCGGTGCTGCCCTGCCAGCTGGGAGCTCTGGCAGACAGGCCCTGGCAGGGCTGTGAATTCCCTGCCTCCCACCCAACGAGCCGGCCGTGAACAGACCCCGAAGGCTCCTGTAGAGGAGTCAGAGTGAAGCAAAAAAGAGACCACAGCTCACGGCCCGTGGGAACTCCCAGCCGCGCCAAAGGGGAGAGCTGCTGGATGCTGCAGACACAGAAGGGCACATTTGGAGCCTGTTCCCAGCCTCCCGACCTTGGGCTCGGCACAGTCAGTCTGGCAGCCTGTGTGGGCTCTGCCTCTGGCACCAGGGCTGGCAGGAGCAGGGAACTGCGGGAGAAACGAATCCCGTTACCGGTCTGGCCCTGGGAGTCTCGCAAGCCCAGGGACAAAGAGAGGGCTGCAGAGGTGACCTCACGAGGACACCAAGTACACAGTGAGATGTCTCACCAGCCAGCCCAGCCCTTTTTGCTGTCACCTCTGAGAAGAGCTGGCCCATCACACCTGAGCTCAGGTGCGGGCTTTGATTTTTACATCTTTTCCCACATCAAACTCCCAGGCACGTTGAGCAGGAGGGAGTTCAAGAGACACCAGCTCTGGATTTGGCCATTCGGCCCAGAATGTTCTAAACCAAAAAATGATGTTGTCAGTGGTCTTTTGTCCCCCTCCTGCACTCTGGAGCCCATCACTCAGCAAAGAGCCACCTCTGATCTCCACAAATGTGGATTCACTCCCGCTGCAGGGGAGGGTCAGAATCAGGCACTCAGTTTGTGCTGTCCTATAGTCCTTTGTTCTCTTTCTTCATTTTCCATCTTCTTTTGGTCTTCCCTCAGCTGCTTAAACTCCCACTTACTTGCTGCCTGAATCAGGAAGCTCTAAAGACTTAGTAAAGAGTTCAGGCTACGGTCCAGTGGTTTTTTGTCACTTACTTGTCTAAATAACGCAGGAAAAGCTCCTGCTTTGCAAGCCAGGCGCTCCATGAAAGTTGCAGAACAGCAGAGGTGCAAATGGAAACCTTGGTGGCATTAGGTGTTGTTTTTCTAAACATTCCCCATCAGTAAGCACACAGTCTCTCAGCGCTGCACGGTCCCACCGAGGTCTTTAAATTGTATTTCTAGGATTTCTCTAAAACAGGGGCCTCAAGCTTTTAAATACAAAGGGAGCTCGGGAATGGTTTCTTCAGCAGGAGATTTGAGCAAATCAGTGCTTTTTGTCTCTCTCTTTATCTTTCTCTCTCTTTTTTTTTTTTTTTGTGGACATCTGCTGGGGTTTGTATTTTTTGAGTCGTGGGGGTGAAGGAGGTTGCGGGCGAAGGAGAGGTTTGCAGACAGGGTGAGCACAACATACACTGGAAAAAATCCCGGATGCTATAAATGGGAGCCCCCTAACAGTGCAGCTCATCTGAAGCAAAATGAAAATATCAGGCATCCAAGAAACATATGTGCAGATGGCTTGGAGCCCAGCCTCCTTACTAGGGCTCTGCATTAAATAAAATGCACCGGGTCATGTTGCTACAGATATAAGAGATTACTGGGTGCAATGTGCACTTCGCTGTGAAGCTGCAGGTTTTTAAACAATTGCTAATGCAGACCTTGTTTGTGGATCGAGCAAATGGCTTCAGTCAAGCAGAGCAGCACTTTTTTGTGTTTTTTTGTGGTGGTTTTTTTTGGCCAGGGTTGGGGTCAGGAGGCTCCTGCTCTGTGAGGCTGTGCCCCAGTCTCTGCTCAGGAGGAGCAGCCTCACCACTCACGTGAGAAGCAGCGTCCAAGAGGGCTCTTGACTATGACCTGTATTTTTGAAGGATGATATGAATCAACCCAGAGCCTTGGCAAGACCTCGCTGCTGGGGCTTTTGCTTTCAGCCAATGTCAATTATGTCATTACTGAGCCTGCAGAAGCTATTACTAATGTTACTTTTACAGTTCACTGCCGACCAGAGAAAAGAGTTTTTCACACCGTTGTCGTTTTGTTGGAGCAAGACTATACGAATCACAGATGGCTTCCCTGCCAGATGTAGCCTCGCAGGACGGCAGTTTGGGGTTTACAAGAGGTTTAATGAAAACTTGGCACTTTACCAACTTTTGGCAAATACTCTTGGGCTGTCAACTCACACACAAGCAAATCAAGATCCTAAAAAAATGTCTAATGACTTGTTCTCTCTCGCCGAACGAGGAGGTGAAAAGTTTTACCTGAGAAACAAAACCCAAATGAGCAAACCAATAGTCTATCACACTGGGCCTGAGATCATGATCACTGAGGTTACTGAAAGCTCTCACTGCACTCTGGATCTGTTCCCAAGTCCTCGCTGTTGCACTTGAGGGCTCCAACATATTTCTGCTGACACGGAACG
>VZRQ01004003.1:934340-963579 GCA_013397975.1 Machaerirhynchus nigripectus | reverse complement strand
GAAGTGACATCCAGGTGTGTCGAAAATCACATCATCCTTACTTTGATGTCTGCTGCTCTTTTTTCCTCAGAGTTACGACTTTACTGCTTTGCCCTGGCTGAGAGCTCCTTCGCTGGCCTTTCCGCTCGGTTGGGTTTCCTCCGTGATGACACCAGCAGTTCATTAAAATTGTGCTAAAAGAAGTTCTCAGGTGTGTGCCTTCAGATGTAGGACTTGTCCCCACTAAACATGCTGAAATTGTGCAGAAATAACCAACGTCTCCGGATGCAAGCTGGAAACTCTGCCTTATTTGAGTTTTCAGGCATGTTGCTTCCTTTTCTCCATTAATGAGAGTGTGTGCTAAGTGAGACTTGCCACAGCACAGTGTCACTTCAAGCACAGCTTTTCCTAGTTTATGAGTCTCCCCATTCATCCATTCCCACCATCCTGGACCAAAATCCATCCTGGTCCCAACAGCCAAATGGAGTCAGCTGCAGTGATTTGGCTGTGAAGCTCCTTCAGTTATGGTTTGGATAAGAAATTAGTTCTTGAATCCCAGTAGCCCCAAAGTGCTGCCTCACGGGTGCAGCTTGTGCACCAGTGGGATGGAGCATAGAGGTGCCTGAACACATAAAAAATGCATTTGAGCCATTCAGAAACTCATCTCCATCAACCAGACCCTGAAGCATTATTCACACCACAGCTTGGGGCACTCAGCCTGTCTCATCTGTGGGCCTTCAGCAGTCCCCCAGAACCAGCTGCCTGTGCCTCAGCCTGTCTGCCTGTCTTTACATATCTTCATCCTGAGCCTGACTCGAATGGTAGATTTTTTTTATCACCACTGGTGCACAAACCAGATGACTGAATTCCCTGGAGGGAGGAGGAAGTAGAGCTTTACATCCAGGTGGCAAAGGAATTAATAAAATGGCTGGAGAAACATAATCACAGAGATGTCATCCTTTTTCCACTGGCTGGGTTTGGATGCAAACCTGATACCTAACCCTGCTTAGAGTTCCTGTGGATTCATCTCATCTCCTTCAGAATCTCTCTTAAGCAGAGTTATTCTGACTTTTTCTGTGTCGGGTGCTCTGAAAGATTACAGAAATGAAATTAATTTATAAGATGCAGATTGAATCAGCATCCTTGAGACAAAGGTCACCAAGCACCACGGGTCTCCCTCTTCTCACTTTGGTGTTGCAGATCACAGAATCCTAGAATGGTTTGGGTTGGAAGGGACCTTAAACACCATGCAGTTCCAACCCCATCCAACCTGGCCTTGAATATTTCCAGTGGTGGGATGTTAGGGAAGCTATAATGGAATGTAAATCCCCCTCCTTCTCTCCCCCAGAAAGAAAAACTCCGAGTGCCAGGCTTTATTAAATAAGATTTTTAATAATCTTCAGTTTTATAGAAGGACTTTGGACAGGATCAGAAGAAATCTAGTGGTTTGTGATAACTAGCCTTTAAAAAGTGCCATGTGTTTTTTCCTCAAACATTGGCTTGCTGGCCTGGGAGGCTGCAAAGCTGCATAATATTCCCGACTTCATGCAGCAGAAGAGACTCAGAACAGCAGTAGCCATAATAATAATCAACCCTGAAATATGTTCTGCTTGAAGTTATCTTTTCTTGGGTAGCCCTTTATCTCCCCAGTGAAATGCTGAGTACCACTGCCCCCACAACACCCCAGTCTCTGCTCTGCAAGTGCTTCTCTGGAGGTGGCCCAAGGGAACTGCTCTGTACTGAGTCCTGGGTAGGGCTGAAGGCTGGAACTCCGAGGCAGTGACCACGAAGTTTAGAGGTGTGGGAAAGGATGGTTTGATTCCTTTTTGTCCCTTAAACTGCTAATGTGGGCCCTCAGCTAAGGCAGCTGGGGCAGATTTCATCTCAACAACATCAGTACCTAGTGAAGAGAAGAAGAGGGACTAATTACATGAGCTTGTAGTGATAAGACATGGGGGAATGGCTTCAAACTGAAAGACTTAGATTAGATATTAGGAAAATTTCTTTATTATGAGGGTGGTGAGGCCCTGGCATAGGTTGCCCAGAGAAGCTGTGGATGCCTGACCTCTGGAGGTGTTAAAGGTCAGGTTGGATGGAACTCTGAGCAACCCGGTCTGGTGAAAGATGTCCCTGTTGGAACAAGACGATCTTTAATGTCCCTTCCAACCCAGCCCATCCTATGATTCTGTGGTGATTCTGAACCTCCAGAGAAGTTGTGAAAATCTACAATCTGCACCATGGAGGTGCCAGTGTCTCTCCACTGACTAAAATGGCAGCTAGCTAATACAGGAACTATGGGTAGGTGAGGTCACACATGCCCCCATCAAACTTCCTTCCTTCCTTCCTTCCTTCCTTCCTTCCTTCCTTCCTTCCTCAAACCTCACAGAGAGGGAAAGAGGGAAGTGCTTCAATGAGCCAGCAATGTGGTCACGGTAAATGCCCACATCCAAGGGTGCGTGATTGCTAATGTCCAACATTCCCCAGTAAAATCACGGCATTATTAATTTTCCTGCCTTATAGACCTCTGGAAAGGCAAAAGCAAGAGGAGAAACCTGGCCCAGTGATCCATCATCCGAGGCTTTGAAATAGAGCCAACCTCGGTGAAATCTGAGCGAGCCCTCAGAAACACAAGGAGGGCTGGAGCAACAAGTGCATTTTGGTGAGCTATGATATCACCCTCTGCTCCTTTCTGGAGGGGAAGCTGTTTATCGGATGTGTAGGAGAGAAGAAAGCAGCAGAAAAGCACACACATATATTTAAATATTAAAAGCTGCCCCAGGAAAGAACTTAAAATATGAGGTCATTTCCTCGATGAGCTTAAAATATTATTTGTCATCCACGCTGAAACAGGAGAGAAAGGGAAATAAAAGAAGGACAGGAAAAGCACCCTGGGCATTTGTGGTTTGAAGGGAAGGTGCTGGGTTACACCGAGAGCCGAGACAGCTTCCAGGGTGCCCCTTGGATCTGCTGCTGGCTGGCTCTGAGCACCACGGTGGCAGAATTCCTGGAGGGGAACAGATGAGCCTTGGCAAAGCCCTGGTAGCATCTGGGGCTGGTTTACATTTCCTTACCATCCAGGCATTTGTCAGAGCCTCCAGCCAAACGGCCTCAAAGGAATGAATTTTCCTGTGACCAGTCTGGGCTGTGGATAGCAAATCCCACCAACCCCCTGGAGACTGCCCAAGCAGCTTTAGTCATGTATTAAGGGGTATCTTATTGGGTTCTGGGCTGGATTTAATAGATTCCCCTGCACATCAGAACAAATTAGGTGTAATAAGGTGCCATTACATAAGTGGAAAGTTAAAAATTACCATGCAAGGGGTTATTGTGACCCAAGTGCAGGATCCAGCTCTTGACCTTGCTGAATCTGGCCTCAGCCCACCAATCCAGCCTGCCCAGATTCCTCTGCAGAGCCTTCCTGCCCTCCAGCAGACCAGCTTAGTGCTGCCTGCAAATGTACTGCAGGTGCACTCGATTCCCCTCGTGCACATCGTTGATACAGGCTCTAAACAGGACTGACCCCAAACCTGAGCCCCCGGGGACACCACTGGTGACCAGCTGCCAGCTGGATGTAGCTCCTTTCACTCTCTGGGGTCAGTTTTCTACTGAGAAAAGAGTGCACCCACCCAAACCAGGAGCTGCCAGTTTCTCCAGGGGAGCTCTCAAAGGCGTCACTGACGTTTAGGTGGACAACAGCCACAGTCTCCGTGATTTGTGTTTTCTTCTGCTCGTGCTGAACTCTGTGCAGAAGCTCTGCAGAGTGGCAGAACAGCAGGAGTGTAAAAGTACAGACTGGCACAGGCATCTGTGGGATGCTTGGTTACGGTCCTGTTTCATTTATTAGCATGGATGCAGCTGAGATGTCCTGGAGAGAATAATAAAATCATGGAATCACTGGATGGGTTGGGTTGGAAGGGAACTTAAGGTTTATCTCATTCCACCCCCTGCCATGGGCAGGGGCACCTTCCACTGTCCCAGGCTGCTCCAAGCCCCATCCAGCCTGGCCTTGGACATTTCCAGGGATGGGGCAGCCACAGCTTCTCTGGGCACCCTGCGCCAGGACCTCCCCACCCTCACAGGGAAGATGGGGCCATGGAGATGTCATCTGAAAAGGGCCCTGGAAACTTTCTGCTTCCATTTGATGTGCCCCTGAACGACACAAGGAGAGTTGCTCCACATGGGAGCCTGTGGTGTGCCCAGCAGCCCTGAGCTGCCCTTTGGAACCAGTGGTTTCTTTGGAGCTGAGCAGCCCAGCTGCTGTTTGGCCTCTGGATGGAGCAGCCCCAAACGTATCATTGGTTCCCTGTTATCAAGGGCTCTGACTCAGAGCTCAGGGAAACATTGCCATTCCAGCCTCTGGGAGCTGGACATTTTTTCCCCTGGCAAATCTGGCTTGAGCCACACCAGTCTTGGGAAAAATTAGAATGTCTAAGAAAAGAGAAGACTGTTAACTTTTGCACATTTGCCATATAAAAGCTGCACGTCCAGCAGCTTGTGACTCAGCTGAGGGAAGCTTCATTGTTTCTTTTTTCCTCTATAAAAGAGAATAAAAATGGTGATAGTAACTGGTATGTGAGGTATTTACCTTTGCTGAAGCTTGGATCGAGAACCAAAAGATGCTGACACAAATCGATGAACCAGGGTTAGTGCTTGGAACAGCAGCAAGTGCCATCCTTCCCCTTCTTGTGCTGCTGGAGTTCCCAAAACACGCTTGGCAGCACAGCTGAGGGAATCTGCTGGCAGGGCTCTTCCCAGGAAGCTGGAGCAGCCTCTTGCCAGCCCTGCCCTGAACAAGTACCTCACAGCCCCACGTTAGGTGACGCTGCATTTTAGTGGGGGTGTTTTGACAGCCTGGCCCTACCCTGAGCAACAGCTGCCCTGCCAGGGAAGCACTCAGACCCTCTGAGTGCACCCTGTGAGCGGGGGCTGCACAGATCACAGAACTGAACAGAGGGTGCCCGTGCTCAAACACAGCAGAGGAGGGGTTCGAGTGGCTCTGCAGCCCCTGGGCACCAGGGGAACGTCACACAGCCAACAGCCCTTGCTGGCAGTCAGGCCCTGAACAATCCCTGCTTGTCTGTGCGCAGCAGATGGGAAAACAGCAGGGAAGCAGTGGCCAGCACGGCAGCAAGGGGTCCACAGCAAGTCAGCACCTGGAGCTGCACAGACGTTGCTCTAAAGCAATAAATGCTGCCAGTTTCATACTGGCAGTGAGAAGAGCCGGCTGAACAACCCCCTAGGGACGTGAGAGCTCCCTGGGCACTCTCCGAGATCATTTCAGCTCATTCCAGCTTCTTCTGATGCACATTTTAAAAAATAAGATTTTTAAAGGGTTATTAATCCATTTTTGGGACAGAAGGACCCTCCAGTGCAGCCACCTGCTTTACACAGATCATTCAGCTTCAATCAGCAGCATCAGCATCACACCCACAACTTCTGGTGGAGCGAGGGTCTCATTTCCATCAAACGTGGAAAGGACTGGCTTCTTCCCTGCTCTACATAATCATCTCTATTAATTTCAGGGTTTTTTTGGTTTTTTTACTATTTGAATTTGAAAATAACAAAGTGGAATTGCTCAGCAGGATGAACTTCAGCACTAACCACAAACACAGACCTGGCTGCAGGAAGCAGTGAGCTTCCAGGTTTTTAGTGTCAAAAGCAAGAAATGGTGAGGAAAATCTGTTCCCTGCTCCTTCCAGCTGTACTGATCTCTGGTCAGCCCTCCCAGCCTGGCAGTGTGAAAATCAGCAATGCCCAGGCAGCCATTTAAGCATAAAGAGAGAAGGGTGAAGGGGGGATTTTCGACAGCACATCACTAGGAACGATGGCATTGCCACAGTGAAAACCTGCTGAGCCATCTCTCCATGCTCAGAGGCTGGTTGAGGCAGGTTTGGTGGGGTTGAGGAGCAGAATTTTCATGACTTGTGACAAGAGACAAGTGTATGTTTGTGCGCCTGAACACCAGGCTTTCCTTGCACACCTCCCTGCTGTCTCCTCAGTATGCCCAGGATGGTGTCAGGGTCACTCAGGGCTCAAGGAATCCTGCATTACTTCCCGTGCCACTTCTAAAGGACACAAGGACTCAGCTCACCTGGCACTTGGCAAGATGCTTTGCTGTAGGAGCACCCGTGGGGAAGCAATTCTCCAAAGAAAATCCACCCACTGTCTTCCAGATTTCCATTTGCCTCCCTTTGCCTCCTTTTATTACAGACACCATGTTGTTACTGATATTTTTTCCTTCTTGGCTTCTGCAAAAGGTCGCCAGGCTAAGCCAGACGTCTCTCACTCCAACAGCCTTGCACTCACAGCAAGTGACAACTCCCTGCAAAATGTCTCAGCCTCCAGCCCTGGAGCTCAGTGGGTTTGTCAGTCCAGAGGAAGCAATTTCAGCTGCCACCTTGCATTAAGAGTTGCAGGCCTGGGAGGTGGAAGGTGAGAGCTGCGTGGCTTTCTCCATCACCCAGAGCTCAGAGGCTGGGGGAGCAAACAGGACCTCCGAGAGTCCCAGATTTCCCCTGGGCCTCCTCCTTCTCCCTTTTGCCCCTTATCTCCCTTTCTCACCAGATATTGCACCCTAACACCACACAGACGTGTGCTTTCCTCGACCCCAGCAGACCTTTAGCAACACGAGGCTTTTGCAGGCAATTTTTTCATCCCATTTATTTTTTCTGAGACCTGGATGAAATCTCATCTTTTAAAATTGATTTTGAGTTTTGTTCCCGATTCTTTTGCGAGAAGGACAGGCTCCCTGATTATCCTTCACTGCAGCCAGCCTGTGGCCACCCCAGTTCCTCAGGACACCCTGAGGCCATGCCCTCACTGCTGTACCCTTCTGAGGTCCCCCACGCAACGCTGTCCCTGCTTCGGTTTGACTTTTCTGTCAATAACCTTGCTGGAACGGATCTGGGATTTGTCAGGACAAGGATGTTTTCCTCACACACAGCTCAATACTCAGTTTGGACCACTTGTGATCCATCTCTGCCTGACATTTTCTGCACTTTGAGAACCCCACATGGCCTCGAGGGGAATTAGATAACCCTTTAAAGGCGCTGTGGGCAGCGATGCAACGGGGTTGGGGTGAAAAATGTCAAAAGTCAATTTAAACAATAAAAACAGTTGCTTTGAACCAAAGCAGGGCTTGTTTATATCATAACACAAGGTTCACCCAGGTTAGGTGTGCTGGAGGATGCAGCACTGCACTCCTCCTCAGCTTATCAGCAGAGGAGATTTTATTCATTCCTCAGACAAGCCCTTGGACCCAGTCAGAGCTCCCAAGAGCAGAAACTCCCCGGACTATGTCAGATTTCAGAAAAACACAACGGCAGCAGCCTTGCTTCCCAGATACTGATATTTCAGAGAGGGAAGTGCATTTTTCAAGGCAGAAGGCAGCAGTCTGGAGTTCAGTTACACTGTCTGGGTGATTAATGTGTTATTCAGGGAGCAGACAGAAGCGAGGAGCCTGAGAGAGACCTCCTCCCCTCTATGCCTGCCTTCTAGTACTGAAAAACCCCACAGACAAAAATAAAAGCAAAGTAACTCACATGGACACTGTTTTCTGACTATCTAAGGAGAATTTGAGGTACATTTTGTGTGTGACAGGAATGACCCAGACTTGTGCCAGCTGAAGACAAACTCTCATGTTTAATCCCTTCACAGACACAGCTTATCAGAGCACCCGGGCCCACAACAAGCAAAAACAACAACGTAAACAAAAATCCCAAAGTAAATGAGCTGTGTCTGGTTTATCCTTATAGATGTGTAAGAAGCAGGATCCAAACTGCTGCGGGCTTCAGAGCAGAGACACCAAATCTCCTTCCCCATCTCCTCCCCTTTGTACGACAGAGGCAGCTGAAAGGAGAAGGAAATTTATCCCAAATATGAGGACCCTTTAATGGCAGCGATTCAGTAGAACTGCTCAGCTTTGGGGTCACAGGGAAGAGAATTTGCAGCCCACCTGGGGGTGTCCTGAGTGATTCTGGTGGGTGCAGGAGGGAGTGTGGCATTTAACATCCACACCCAGGGGTGGATGCAAGGACTAAGGAATAAAGAGCCCATTTTCCTCCTGGGTACCAGATGTAATCAGTGCTCTCTGCACCAGCTCAGAACTGTCAGGCTCCGATTCCTGAGCGGGAAGTAGAGACCTCTGGGCACCCCCCGGGAGGTTTTCTCCCTGGAATTCTGTGCCCAGGCCTCAGACGTGCAGCCCTAGCACGTGTATTTTGCAGGGTATATTTTTCATCACATGGTTTGCCCTCTCTCCTCCCACCCTCCTCTCCTCCCCTCCCGGGGAACACAGCACTGCACACATTCGGCATATGCTGAAACGTATAAATAAACCAACATTCTGCTGGGTCAGCCCTCTGTTGGCAACCTCCTTGTACTTTGTCACTGGAGGCCGCAACTCCACTTACAGTGACCATCTTGTCTTGGCAGGACTCGTTTGCTTATTCACTCCCTCCCCAGCTCTGCTGCTTGGTGCCAAAGCACACCAAGAGCCCCTCAATTGCCCTTGGCTTCCCCTCTGCAAAGGAATGCTGAGTTGTGGGGACAGTCCATGCTGTAGAAAAGGGATAAAAATATTGCTTGCCAGCGTCCAAGAAAAGGGAGGAGCTCTGTGCTGTCAGGTCCTACTCAAACATGGTCCATAGGGAGCACTGCAGGAGGTGTTTAAAACTTGTGGGTTTTCGGATACCCCCACATGGTCATAAGGATAAATATCCCGTGGGCCTGATGACGAGAGACATTTCATGGGACATAGAATCATCAAGGTTGGAAAAGACCCCTAAGATCATCAATTCCAATCATTCCCCCAAAGCTGCCATGTCCACTACTAAACCATGTCCCCACGAGCCACATCCACACGCTTTTTAACACTTCCAGAGGTGGTGACTCCACCACTTCCCTGGATGGCCTGTTCCAATGCCTGACCACCCTCTCAGTGAAGAAATTTTTCCTCATATCCAATCTAATCCTTCCCTGGCACAACCTGAACCACAATTCACAAAATTTCCCACATGAGTCTCTTTTTGTCCAGAAACGGAACCATCTCGTCCCTTTTCCGGCATTTAAAATTAGAATTGCTTTTTCCCATCCTAACTCTTACATGGGTTTGATCTTTTTCAGTGCTGCATTGCTCCCAAAGTGCAAAGTGTCTGGAAATGGAACAGAAAGAAGTCACAGGTACACGGCTGCCTGTCAGACAAGGACGATGGGCTGCCCATCACTGGAAGGGTGCTGCTGTGGGCACAGCATCCCTAAAACGTGAGGTGTTTAAAGAGAGAGGTTGAAATTTGAAAAACAGGCTGTCAGTTTCAGATGTTGTAGTGGGTTGGTTAGCAGCCTCAAAGTAGGCTCATTCTTCAAGGCTCATTTCTTCTCAGAAAATCACCCAGATCCCAAGCTGGACACTGCTCTGGAAAGCATCAAAAATTTTGCGTGGCATTTCAGAGCGATGTCCAAAACATTTGTGTTTTGTAAACAGGAAGTCACTTTGTCTGGAGAGGATATTTTCCCCCCTTCAATAGCTGCATGCAGCCCTTTTACATAACCCCTTTTTGCAGTATTTTGGGACTGAAAAGCTCATTTCCCTCTCACAAGCACAGAGGAGAATGCAGCTGCCACCCAGACATCCTTTAAATGGGACCACATGTAAGCCACTTAGTCTCCAAAAATGAAAGCAAAACACAGAGCTGTCATCACTGCACGGCACCGTCAATCAGAGCTGCTCATAACGTGCTGCACCATGTACATCTTACACCACGTTCGTTATGGGCTTAGCCTGATGGGGAATAGCACAGCAGAATATTACAAACGCTAGAAATTCTGCATTAGTGAGTGAGGCATAAATGGGAACAAAAAAAGTTCTGATCCAGCCTTTTTTTTCCCGGCCTTGGGCGTTGGGGAATACAAATTCCTCTAATGCTTTTTCCCAGCTTTACCCTGACCAGGTTGGGTGCAAAAAGAGCATTTTTTGTTCGCATCGCTCCGCTGAAGCATTCCAATCAAATAATTTTGCTTGCAAGTTCAGCCAAATGATCTTGCCAGGGTCAGACCCCTGTGGTGTGGATGGGAGACACCAGGGTGGGCCGTGCCCAGCTGGTTTCATCTCCTCCCTTGTCCTGTTGGTCCCATCCCAGGATGCAGAAAAGCCACAATGGGTTGTGCTGCAAGGGCAGATGATGCCTTTCACTCCAAGGACCAGAAGAAAAGAGAATGTCTGCAGACAGGCCTGGAGCTTTGGGCAGCTGCTGGCATGGCCAGGAAAAATTGCCTGAAAAACACATCCTGAGCATTGAAATGGTTGGTCCAGGTCAAATCCCCGTATCTCAAAACTGCTGGAAGCTAGGAAGGCGAAGTTGCCTATATAGTACATTGAAAGGAAAAAGTGGAATCAGGGCTGTCACCTCACTTAGAGGCACGAAAGGCTGAGATGGAAAAGGATGTGTCCCTCCGTGGGTGGAAGGAATGTGAAGCAGCAAACTGTAGCTGCGTAAAGGGGCTGACAAAAGTAAAAGCTATTGATAATTGTGCCTTTCCTGTAGCTGCACGCCTCCTTCGACTTCTGAAATGCCAAATAGAAAACTCACTGTTTTTCCAGCATAGCATTTTTGCTGGGATTCGGGGCTTGGCACTGGGAAAAAAAGTCTAGGGATGGCAGGGGATGGGAGGGTTCTGTAATGAGGTAGAAGCAGAGCACAAGAGGAAGAGGACAAGGAGGTGGGTCCAGTTGAATGCATGTGCAGTGGAAAAAGTGTTCAAGGAAGGAGCAAAAACATGGGGGATAAATTATTCAGTTCATAGCATGGTAGATTTTTGGAAGTATTGTTTAAAAAACACAAGGAAATCATTAAAATATATTTGGTCATTTCTGTAAAGCCCTTCAAGTACCTTAACATCATCTGTAAAGTGCCTGAAAGAGTGGAGAGAGTTTATTAAGAACGAAAAGAGGAGCCAGGGCTCTCTGATGGGGACTGGTGGGTGGGTGGGTTGGTTTCATCGTGGGAAGGCGTTTCCCCTCCTTTCAACATGCCCTGGCTGCAGAAGCAGTTACAGTCTTAAACAAACCAGCTGGCACAGGCTTAAAATTGTGTTGTTATTCATATGCATCCAAGTATAAAACAAGGACTGTATAAGCTGAATAAATAAACAGACTCACTGGTCTCTGGTGAGGAGGTCTGTGTCGTTTTATTCACACTTTTTGCCATATACTCTGGGGTCATTTGCCAGACTGGGAATAAATGGCATCTGGTTCTTTAACCCAGGCTTGATCCGCTCTCTCATATAAAGACTTTTCTTTACTGGCTTCTGGGATGCGAAAACCAGGTGAAATGGAAGGCAAATCTAGCCAGAAAGTGTCTAAAATATAAAAACCTTTGGGCCTGATTCCGGCTGTGTTTATTCCCTTTTCCTGCCATCATAACAGGGCAGAGAATACGACACCCTTGGTGTCATTTAAATTCAGCGAGAAAGTACTGAGATATTTGTTATAAATTTGCTAAATCTCAATAGAACTAATTCAGCTAAATCAGCTGCTTTCAAACACCCAATACATCTACAATCAAACACCAAGCACGTTTCAGTGGGAGGCTGCAACAAAAGTGATTTCAGAGAAGGGAAAATGCCATTTGCAGGCAGAAGAAAACCACCCATTTCGAGTCAATTTTTTCAACAGCCACACAGAATTCACACCAATTCACCCCAATTTGACTTTGCTCAAGCTGCTCTGTGTCAGTGCCTCTGAGAAAGGCAAGTTGGCCCTAACGAGCTGCCTTCGTGGAGATTGTTGGACTCTATTCTTTCAACAAACCCGTTCTATTGTTTCGTGGTGGGGTTGGAAATGAAAGACAATTCAGATCTGGCTGCAGCTATGTAGACAACCACCCTCACATCCTCCTGTGGAAGACCAGAATTAGGAAAATCAATGTGGTTCCTCGTTAAACCAAATTCTACAAATATTACTATATTTTGAAAATAATGAAGAGGAGAGGAGAGGAGAGGAGAAGAGAAGAGAAGAGAAGAGAAGAGAGAGAAGAGAAGAGAAGAGAGAGAAGAGAAGAGAAGAGAGAGAAGAGAAGAGAAGAGAGAGAAGAGAAGAGAAGAGAGAGAAGAGAAGAGAAGAGAGAGAAGAGAAGAGAAGAGAGAGAAGAGAAGAGAAGAGAGAGAAGAGAAGAGAAGAGAGAGAAGAGAAGAGAAGAGAGAGAAGAGAAGAGAAGAGAGAGAAGAGAAGAGAAGAGAGAGAAGAGAAGAGAAGAGAGAGAAGAGAAGAGAAGAGAGAGAAGAGAAGAGAAGAGAGAGAAGAGAAGAGAAGAGAGAGAAGAGAAGAGAAGAGAGAGAAGAGAAGAGAAGAGAGAGAAGAGAAGAGAAGAGAGAGAAGAGAAGAGAAGAGAAGAGACTGTAAACTGACACTGCAGGGTGCTAGGGAGCAGCAGAGTGGTTTGGATTGAGGTGAGGAGGGCTGAAGACCACGGTCAGGGCTTTGACCGCCATCCCTTGTGCCAAACACTCCCTTGCTGCCACCTGAAACTGGAGAGATTCCTCAAAACACAGAACGGGGGAGAAGTAAAGGGGACATCTGTGGATGCTGCTGCTGGCGGTGCTGGATGGCCGTGGCAGGAGAAATTGTGGGCACACTGCTCACCCACATCAAAGCAGGGGCGGCAAAGTTTGGGCTCAGGCTGGTTTTCCATGGAGCGTGGCAGGCGCATCGCTGGAAAACACGGCACGCTGCCGGTTCCATCCGAAACCTTCCCCGTGTCATTAATGCTGGAAACCCCTCATTACACTCTCATTAAACCTCCCTTGAAATGTCCTTCCTGTATGACCGTGCTGAGGGCTGTGCATGGCACGTGCAGCGGCTCTTGCTGGCATTTCAGGTGCAACTTTTTGGCCTTCTGGCAGGGGAAGGAAAAGGGCAAAACCAGAGGCAGAGCAGCTTTAACCCCCAGGTGAAGGTGGGTGCTCGTGGTCCCATCCTGCTGTTGAAATGACGGGCAGCGATGTCTGAGGGAGCAGGATTGGGCTGGGGCTGAGATGCAGGCGTGGAATCAGAGCAGGGCCCAGCTGCATTAATTAGGGGGTGGTTCGTGGAGGAGCGAGGCCCCAGCAGCACAGATCATTTAGTGGCGGAGCAACGTGGGCTCGTGACTTCTGCTCTTGGACTGCTCTCATCCCATGTGCTGCCCTGGCCTCCCAAAAGTAGTTTCTCCTGTGTGAAAACGTGGCACACAAACACATTCCCGAGGAGAGCACCGTGGCTGGCTTGGCACGGATTTTATCAAGGATGGGGACAGGGGGAGAAAGGCTCGTGCACGCCACAGATGTATCTTTGAAGACAGAACGTGGGTCGTGTCTTGGAATTCAGGGGCTGTCATGTGGGAATGGTTTACTGGGCTTTTAGGGCTTCTTTGTGTTTCACAGCAAGGTAGACCCTCACCCTCTGTGTTTCACACGGACCCAACTGCACATGTTACACCTCAGGGAAACATCTTTCTTGTCTTGATCTTGGCTCTTTGCCTTTCATTTTTCCCCCGCCTGACACAGTTGCAGGTGCAAGCTTTATTCCTATGCACGCTTCCGTGAGTGCATCAGTTTTTCCCATCACCCTGAAAGCATCTCACCTTGGTGAGCCCCAAAACTCGGCTTCACTCTTTAGGCATTTCCTTGGGCTGCCTGCTCTGCCGTGTAGAGGAGCCCAGGCAGGGCTGAGGCAGCTGAGGACGCAGCAGTCGTGCACTCGAGTGCTTCAGCAGGGCTTTCCCTCCCACGTCCGTGCTTCCAGGACTCAGAATCTCCTTTCTGACGTGCCCCAGCAGCATTTATGGTGTCTAAGGCACCCAGGAGAAGCCCCAGCCCAGAAGGCTGTGCCCACAGCAGGTTTCACTGAGCTGCACATCAATCAGCTGCTGAGATGAATGTCCTTTCAGAGATGCACATGGAATTAATTTAATTCCATTAAGACTTTTTGTTGTTGCTGTTTCCTGGAAGCAAACACGGCTCTTAGCTCTGGGATATGCTACTATTGCACAAAGGGATAAAAACCCCAGAATCAAGAGGATGGGGTTTTTTTGTGTTTGTGTGGTAAAGACTAAAGATTTAAAGTGGATTAGTGTTATTGTTGGGTGGTGGGAAATATGAGACTCATCCAAGGACAGCTTGGAGTTCACTGTGATTTGCAAACCAGGCGAACCTGGGTTATGGCTGTACCTCAACACCATGGTAAGTGCCTGCTAGGCTCTGGCTGGTGCTGGTGTAGCCAGGACAGCAGGAGAGTTTGGCTGGGACCTGCTCCAGGTTGGGTTAATAACACACATGACAGATGCTGAGACGTGTCTGCAGACACTCAGTGCTGTGGACACAGAGGACCCAACTCTGAGGAGCTCCAGTCCAGTGGCAGGCTAGGTTCTTTTGTTTTGGAAACGTTCATTCCAAACGCAATATTGTGTAATATTTACTCCTCTGTGTATTTCCTCCCACAGTGTAGCAGTGATTCACAAGAGTAGTATTACATTATTTACTTCTTTCCTCAGTTTTCTCTGACCGGAGGCTGCTCTAGGGCTGCTTCTGCTGGGTCACAAGGCTGAAATGCCCACTGCCTGCTGGCACACAACCCCTCTCACAGACAGACCTGACTATATTTTAAAAGCAGGTTTTCAGAAATGATTCCCCTCCCTGTGAGGTTCCCTTCGACCTCAGCGCCCTCGTGGTTGCAGAAGAGCTGAAGGGAATTTATTTGGAGCCCCAGATGGTTTGGCAGTGTGGACGAGGTGTTTGATCAGGGTTTGGAAGCTCTCAGGGGGTTGGGTGGTTTGTGCTGTGATAGCCAAGGACTATTGTCTGCCTGGGTACACGTGGGGCTCGTTCTGAACCAGCGGTGGGAAGTCCTCCTTCATCCTCATACTCACCCAGGGATGTTGCAACAGCCCCAGGTCCTCAGGGTGAGCCCAGGCTTGAAATAAAGGCACATTTTCCTATCATCAGGACTAATCGTTCAGGGAATGATCAGAGGAAGCCAAAGCCTGGAGGTGCTGGGTAAGTGTTGGGAAAATCTCCCCATGTCACTGTCGACACTGAACACTGGAGGTGGTTTGGAAAGCCAGGAGGGGGTTGTTTGGGTTTTCTCTTTGCTGGTTTATTACTAAAATCCAACAATAACAACAAACCAAAATAAATTCCCCTTGTACCGAGAGTAATTTCAAACAACAACGCTCAGGTGGTGACAAGGCAAGAGGTGTTGTAAACCTTTCTGTGGGCAAAATTGGAGCCCCCAACCCGAACAAAGCGAGGTTCCATCTGAAATAAAAAGAATGGGATTTTTTGTGGAAAAAGGCAGACCCTGGCACTTCTCTAGGACGGCTGGGGAGAGTGGGGAACAAACTGGGAGTTTGCAGGGACAAAGAATGATGAGAGGTCTAGAAAATGTGATTTCTGCAGGAAGATGACAAGTCCCAAGCTCACACTGTCCTGAGCAGGGAGGCTGGAGGGTGAAGACATGGCGTTTTAACTCAAATATTTAGATAGAGAGGAAATTCATAAGCTGGTTTTGTGTCCACTGAGCAATGAGGAAAGAAATCACAGGCTTAATCTGCAGCATAAGAGACTTAAGTTAAAATCTCTAAAAGAGACTTAGGGATGCTCTGGCATGGATTTTGGGGGCAGACTGTGCATTTGACACTGCTGCAAACCCACACAGGGCGCCTCCACCTCCCAGGCATGGCTAGCAGGGTTTTTGGCACCCATGTAAACTCCAGCTCCATTTTCTGTGATTTTGAAATAACAGCAAAATTACACCCTGGCAGCGTAAAGGCTGGGATTATTTGTTTTAGGATTAACATAATTAGGCTAAGCATGAATCAGATGTTTTAGCAATTTGCAATTAAAGCACCCAGGAGAGATGCTGCTCTGCCTCTCTGTCAGTGGAAGATCCTCACGCAGAAAGGAAGTGCTGACAGACACCTTCCTCTCACCTCCACACACGCCAGGTAGGACTACAGGAAGGATTAGGCATCACCTTTTAATCCTGCCGCACAGTGCCAGGCTGAGCCTTGTGTAACCACAGCCTTCCTGCAGCCAGACATCCAGTGCCTTAATTAACATCAATAAATGTTAACACTCGCTGGGTTTGCTGGGAAGGTTTGAACTCCGGCTTAATTCAGTGCTGACATATCAACACATGAACTCAGAGATCAGATCCCTCCTAGAGCTGCCTATTTTAAGATCACAGGGGATTGCTCTTGGCTGCCTGCACCTCCTGCAGTGTGGAGCCCACGTGCAGGAGCGGAACGATGCTCTGGGACTGACACCCCATCTTGGTTGGAAACCTTTGATGAGAGTCAACCACATCCCTTGGGACAGCCCCTGTGGATAATTACACTCACAGCTCAAAACATGTCTATTTTATGGCTGGAAGAGCTTTAACTCCGTCTGCTGGATATACCTGGGTTTCTCTTTATCTGATAAGTGACTGTATCAGTGAACAGATCAGGAAGATGCTTCTTATCCCCCATGGGTTCACACAGCCAGCAGTGATCAAGCCAGGAAATTTCAGATGGGTAGATCTGTATTATAATAATAATAATCTAGAGATGATTCCAGCCTCTTTATGACAGGCAAACCATGAAGGCTTTTCCAGTTTTCCCCAGTTTTCCTCCTGGTAGCAAGCTGCTTGCTCATCCCCCTTGCCACTGGCAATGAGTTTGGTTCAGGGAAACTCCATCCTTGCTGTGCAGTGGTCCTGGCACGAGCAAGGGAATAACATTTGGTTCTGACTGCTGTTGAGGGATTTATTTTATTTTCGTGACTGTATGAATGCAATGTTAACTGGCAGTGCACCACCAAGTGCAGGGAGAGGGGCTGGTGCTCTTCAAACTTGTGTTGTGGTGGCTTTGGTGGGACACGAATGGAAAACTTTTCAAGCCCAGAAATGTCCCTGTTGTTGTTTTGCCCCTGTATTGAGATCAGCATCACCTTTCGTGTCTGTGGCCGTGGGTAAATGGGGTTATGCAGCAATATAGACTCAGGAGAGTGGAAGCCCAACATGCCATGGATGTATTTTAGAGGCAGCTGGACCTACCCGTCCCTCCAAACTATGTGCACACGAGTCATTCTTCTCCTGAATCTCGGCACAAGAAGTCCAGAGGGCTCAGTTTTATCCCATCCATCCCACTTCTGGCACAACTTCCTCTCTGGAGAGGAAAATGTGCTGCAGATTCTCCCAACAGCACACCAAAGAAGGTTTTTGGAGGACTACATTCAAAAGCACCAGCCCACAGCTCAACACCACCACTGGTTTATGGGGGAACTGTCTCACACTTTGATCAGCTTCTGCTATAAAAGAGATGCAGAGACACGGGCATTTCTCTGACAAATGCTCCATTTCTTTAAGGAGGAAGTGTCTATGGAAGGTTTGAAGTCAGGCTGGGGTTCCTAAAGTAAAAATATTAAAAAAAAAAGTGGCCAGGCTTGGTTCCCAACATCAAACTCCTCTGAAAATCCCGGCTGGAGACAAGGACGTGCGATCCCAAGGTCCAGGCTGCTGTTTGCAGACCAATATAGCAGCATGCCTGCTCGACCCCTGGCTGCAGTGGTACCATCTGTGGTCTATTACTGGGGATTTTGTACCAGCTGGGCAGCAGGAGCTTGTCTGAAATCCACCCCAGCTCGGGAGCTGATGAGCTATTTAGCTACTGCTTGTATTTGTCTTATAAAACTAATAATACCATGTTCTGTTGCCATTAAGGTCTGACATTAAATGCATTAATTTCCTAATAGATCTGAAGTAAGAGCTGGGACGGCCTTTTATTTTTAATGAACTGGAGACTGCTGTGATCCCATTCATCCACCCATGAAATCCACTGACTGACAAGGTCCCATTTCTGGGCAGCGGGGTTAAATGCGCTTCAGACAAAAGCCAGATTTTCCTTTCTTCTGCATGCCATGGACAGGATCAAAGGAGTGGGGAAATGGACATTAAAGCACTTGTAATCAGGGACACAGACTCCATCCCAGCATGGGCCAGCCCCCTCGCAGGCTTATGGGAATGCTGCTGTGTGTTATTGCACGGGAAGCCGGGGAGCTCTGCGGAGAAAACCGGGCAGGTAAATGAGGCTGGGGGCAAGAGCTGCATGGACCAGGCTCAGATGTCATCACCAGGAGCTTCTCCACGTGGGAGTGAATATCCCTTGCAGCTCTGGGGCTCCCTCCCTGTTCAAGGCTTCCTTAAGGAGCTTGTAATAACGCTGGGACTCAGCAGATGGTGCTGCCATGGATAACCCTGGAACGGGATGGATGGGCGGATGGGAAGCAGGTCTGGGGCGGAGGGGCGGGAAAGGAAAACAAGAATACCAGTTTGACTACATTTCTCTTTAAAAACGGTGCTAATGCACCAGAAAAGCTGTTCTCATTAATCACACCTCCCTGCAACTGGAACAACACTGCAGCAGCAGCGGCGCAGCTGGAAACCCGCGTGACGTGGGATGGAGACCTGGATGGGTGGCAGGGCCGTTCCCTTTGGCTTGCTAGGCAAACCACAGGACCTGGCTTGGAGGCGAGGGTGAAGGCCACCTTCAGAGAAGCTGGGGAGTCACTCCCCCTCTTGCCTTTCCCTTTGGCCTTTTGTTTTAAGACACCCTTTTCCAAGCAACCCTCTCAAATAGTCTTGCAAGGATAGGGGCAGAAAGGCTGCTGATGTCTCCCAAAAGACAGCAAACTGGGAATGGTTTGTTTTCTAAGCACATATGAGTTCATTTTCTTCTCAAAATTTGCATTTATTTTTAACTGGATTAACATCCAGCTAATGTGGATGTCAACCAGTTGGAATGCAATTTTGGGAATTATGGAGGAATTTAGCACTGCTGATATAAACCAAATGTGATGGGGTTGGAAAGCAGATGATATTTATCTGCATGGGCTTGGTGTCATTAGTATGCTCCGTGTTCCTCCTAGGTTAACTCTTAGGTGATCCAAATGGGAAAAAAATATTTCTATTACAGCTCCCATATGGCTAAAACGAGAGAGTGTTATTACTCATCTTGGGGTTTAAAAGAAATAATAGGGAGTGTATTACCCAGATCTTCCTCCTAATAGGAAGAGATAATGGCACTATAGATATAAAGTGGGTTTTTTACTTGTTAGGCTGGGAGGTTTTTTTCCATTTGTCAATGTTTGAATTATTGCAGTGCATGATGAGTTGTAAGCACATACGTATGAGCATAAGCAGGCAGCTCTCCTCATCCTGCATCTATTTCAGGCATGTTCAGAGGAGTTATTATGGCACGTGCTGAAACTTGAAGCTGATAAGTCAGGAGAGGACTTAAACATCTTTAAGTCTGTACCACAGAAGGGGAACCAACTTCCCTTTAAATGGATGAGGCGCAATGGCCTTCTCAGTGCTGAAATCCTGCCCCCAGGAAACACGGACTGGGAAGCATCAAAGCAGAGAGGATGAGTTGTTCCTTAATCAAAATATTGTGAAACTGTGGTTCTGCCAGCGGTTTGCTGCTCGGGGTTTGTAGATACGTGGGATGATTGGGGAGCTTCAAAGAAAGATGTCAAGCAAATGTTTTCCCGAGTCACGTGCACGGCAGAAGGAAATGTGCTTCCTAAAGGTCCTACCGGCAGATGAGTATCTTTCTGCAGTCATTAAAGTTGTAAAGTCATCCCCCGCCCCCCTCCCTACACACACATGAAAGATGAGGGGATTTGCATCCCAGATAAAACCAGATTTGGGATCTGGACGTTTTGCCTTCGAAGGAGCAGCGCACGGATCTTGCAGCGGCTGTGCTGGGGGAAAGCATAGCAAGGACCTGGTCGTGGTGGGCAGATTTTCATCATCTGCTGTTGTGCTGCTGTGCCCCACCACCCGCTGGCATCCCTGTGCAGGGACCCCACCACAGAGACAGGCCAGCCCTGGGACACAGGGCCACTCCTGGCCACTGCTTTGCCGCCTCTTCCCACAGACGTGGTGGTAAATCGATGGAAGAGGGGTTTGGTTGGAACTGTCTCCAAAAACCTGTATTTACTGTGTAGAAGAACATTTCCTGACTTGTCCCTGCTCCACAGAGGGCTCATGTCAGCACAGAATTCCCTGTATCAGTCACATCACTGTGGCCTTTCTTCAGGATGCTCCAGAGTACCTGAGCAGAGGATGCTCCCTGCTGATAAAGGGGGGAGGATTTCCACGTGATAACATTGCTCCCTGCAGCTCCCTGGGCACAGCCTCTCCCACAGGACATGATCCTGGACAGCTGCCTTCTTCGCTGCTCCATCATCCATCTACATTCCTCACGAGGAAAAATTCACTTGGGAATGGTGAGGCTGACAGAGGCTTCTCACATCTCTATTTCCACAGAGTTGTGTTCACCCAGCTGTACTTTCTCACCCTGAAAAATGCCCAGCAAGAGGGAAGGCCTTTCATGAGAGGACAGGAACGTGAGGGATGAGTTTGAAACCTCCAGCAATGAGCTAAAGGGATGATAAAAATGATGGTGGCTGTCTTTGGGCTCATACCTCTTTCAAGTAGGGTCTGTAGTACCAATGGCAGCTGCTTTGATGAACGTGGATTGGAGTAGAGCTTCCAGTTTCCCGATTCAGGCCAAATTTTAGTTCTACTTGATGGTCCCTGGGAATGCACAAAGCTGATTTATGAATGGCAGCACTGGGAAAATGACTTAAATTCATCCTCCTCCTCCTGATAACTCCTTCCCTCCTCGCATTTGCGGGAAGCTTGAGTCATTGTGGCATTGTGACATCTTTAGCGTAAGGTTGAGCTCAAGGTTACTCTTATTTTATTATTTATGCCTAATGTCTTGGAATTGCAGGCTTTTGGAGAGATATTACTTCTGCAACACAGAGCAGCTAAGCCGTGGTGGTGGTGGTGGCACTCTTCAAGATCTCACGAGGACTCTTTACTCTTGTCTTGCAGTTAACAGAACCATTCCCTATTAAGTCCCAAGAATGGCCAGAGGGCATTAAAAAGTCTTTTATCACCAACTAACTCCATAATTTTTGGCAACAGAACCCCTACGTGTTTTTTCAATAAGCTCTTCTCCTTGTGACAGCGCTACATCTTTCACAAACACAGCAAGAGTAACCTCTGGGCTTTGCCTGCAGCAGTGAAGTATGAAATTTTGAGCTCCATGGGTCAATGTTCTTGCTGCAGCCAGATGTGGATAAAAGGCAAAGGGTGTTTTATTGTTGTTTTTTCAAGAAACAGAGAAAGGTTTGTAGTAAGGTACACCCTCTACCCTAAAAACAAGTGGCTAACATGTGGCTTGAATATCACCAACTGGCATTTCAAAAGATGAAACTTCTAAAAAAAAATGTTCTGAATTTAAATATTCTGTCTGCAGCTAATAAAGTACATTATGACTTTAAATTGGATTTGGGAAAACATACAGGAGAGATACAACCTTGATGCCAAGCTGTGCATTAGTTGGTGGTTTCACTGGCATCACAGGTACCAGTGAGCTGTGATGGATATAAAAGGGAGACACTCAATGGCTGAGACCTTCCTTTAGTTCTGAACAGATTGGCTTATCCATTGGAAATAAATCAACAGATGTATCCAATCCCTGTGTGCAGTGATGGATGAGTCTATGAAAGCCTTTATTATTGGCATGCATTTTATGCAAACTCTTCTGGCGACCGAGGCGTGTTAAAAAACTGCTTAGTTTAATTTCTCTGAGGTCCCAGTGTGCCACTGATGATTTAAACCCTCTGTTTCCTGCTTGGGGAGCTGAATATTGAGCAACCAGGAATGAATATCTCACTTCTGGAATTTTATGAGGAAAGTTATCCTCGTGGTAAAATTTTGGGGGACCTCTTGGAAACACTTCCAGAGAATAGCTGAAGCTATGAAACCCGTAAATAACAAACTGAGAATTTCACTGTTTATTTGTGGGGGAGAAAAATAATTTTATTTCTTTTTCATTACTTGATCCAGCCCTCCCTGTCTCACAGACACTGGACAATATTTGGGTTCCCAGCCACTGTCTGTGCAGCAGAGTGATGTGATTTTGGCTTCCAGCAGTTTCCCCACTGTCTCCTGAAATGCTCTGTTATGAAACAAAAAGATAAAAATGGTGATCACGATGCAACACAAACCAGAAATATTTGATCATCCTCCAGCTTTGACTGCTGCTGCTTTTAGGCTGGTGCTTGACAGCACACTTGCCAGATGCACAAGTAGCAAGGTTGTGACAACCCTGAGATTTTACTGCTGCACTGCACTTTCAGGGTGATGTTCTCTAAATGTTAACAGCTGTAAGTCAGGGTTTTGGCAAGGGAAGATTCTGCAGAAAATTTGATTTTTCTTTGTCTTGGTGCCCAAGTTCCTCTTGTCAATAAAATCGGAGAGATGGAGCATCTCTTCCATGGGGCTGGGCTGAGAGAGTTGGGGTTTTTCAGCCTGGAGAAGTGAAGGTTCCAGGTCGATGTTATTGCAGCCTTTCAGTACTTAAAGGGAACAAGTTTCTTAGAGAACAAATTTTTTAGCAGGGCCTGTTGTGACCAGGGCAGGGAGTGATGGTTTTAAACTAGAAGAGGGTCTATTGAGACTAGATATAAAGAAGAAAGTTTTTACAATGAGGGTGGTCAAACATTGGCACAGGTTGCCCAGAAAGGTGGTAGCTGCCCCAGCCCTGGATGTATCCAAGGCCAGTTTGGACAGGGCCAGTTTGGACTAAGAAACCTGATCTAGTTAAAGGTGTCCCTGTTATTGCAGGGGGCTTGGACTAGATGACCCATGAAGATCCCTCCCAACCCAAACTACTCTGTGATTCTCTGAAAATGGGAAGAAAAGTACTTAACTGTCTATTTGTGCCTGTTGAGAGCATCCATCTGTTCTCCAAATTATGTGATCTCTTTGCTTGGGCCTTCACAAGACTTTCCACCTCCACGTGCTGCACACAGAGCTTCAGGAGCCAGACCTGATTTAGCAGGAAATACCTGGCCCCACCTTGGATGAAAACTACAGGACCACAGAGTGGTTTGGACCGGAAGGGGCTTTGAAGATCACCTGGTTCAACTCTGTCACCATGAGCAGGGACACCTTCAAGCAGAGCAGGCTGCTCAGGGCCCCACCCAGCCTGGCCTGATCACCAAAACAGCCGATAAAGGAGCAGATGAAAGCAGAGTAGGGACAAGTGTGAGCCACTCCAGATGGGAGCACAGGATAGGGGAGGAAGGAAAAGGATTTGGAGGGAGGAGCATTCCCTTTTTGATGGCGGGGGAGAGAGGACCACCACAGCCATCCGAGGGGACACAGCTGGGCTCACGCGTGTCCCTGCTCCCTGTGTGAGAGAGGCAGGTGAAGGACTGTCATCCTTCCCTCCCTCCCCCTGAACTGTGGGGCCAGAATCACCCTCTCAGATGTACCACCTTGTGTGCTGCACAAGGCTGGTCCTGCTCCAAGCAAAGCCTTCAGAGCAGCAACTGCACCACACAGGCTCACAGAAACTCAGCCTCACCCCCGGTACAGTCTGGTGATCTCAATAACTGAAGCCCTTTGAGGAGCAGATATTTTCATCCCTTTCTAATTTGCAGTTGGGACCTAGGGCAATTTTTGTTCCTGAAACTTTGGAGTTACTTCAACACTGCAAAGCCACGGAACAACTGCTCGCGTTCTCGCTCCGGCATTTGAAGTCTCCCCACGAAACAGCTGGTCTCTGATGTGCAAGATACCTGCTTACCACGATTTGGCTTCCAACAGCAAGAAGATGACTTATGGCCATGAACTATCCCTTAATTTAACACATCAAAACCAAGCAAAAACAAACAAAGCAGAGCGAGGAACACATGTAGACCATGAACTCACATTCTGCACCTTGCACTTTTGCCCAGAGCACATGTTTTTGCAGCTTATCTCCCTAGGTATCTGTGATGGTGCCTTCTCGTGTGTTTGTTTTCTTTTTGTGGGGATACTTGGCAAGGAACTGTTTCTCTGGGAGAAAAAGCAGTTTTTGCTTCTCTCTGGCCGTGGACCAAACAAAGACCTTAACTGGACACTTCCCCATGAGCTTGCTGCAAAACCTGTCCCGATATGTGAACTGGCTTGCACTGATTCCAGAGGGTCTTGAGGAAGGTTATGGCCCAACTACTTTGTCCTTTTGAGCTACATTATCCTTCACTTAAAGCAGTTTGCTGTGATTTCTCTCTCTGTGATCTCAGAAAGCCCTTCTGCAGCCCCCCAATGCAATGTACTGTCACAGCAGCAACAGAGTTTGAGTCTTGCCTCAGTCTGAAATGGGGCAAAGATCCATCCATGCGTGCAGCCTTTGGCAGCTGGGAGTCATCCCGCAGTGTAACAGGCAGTGATCATCACTTCTTACTCCTAATAGACCTTAAAAGGATGCTTCCAACCAAAAATGATCTATTAATTCTTATTTTTGTTTCCATGGGGCACTTTTTTCTCTGCTGCTTGTAAGTGAGGGGTTCCTGAGGTGTCTCATTCGTGGGTAATATCAATGCATCCCTCTTAGAAAAAAGATTGTGTTACTTGCAAAGACAAAGCTCAGATATGCTTTAGACCAGAGGTTCCCACTATGGATTCCAAGTCCTGCTGCTGGTTTGTCAGCTGGAAAACAGACCTGGTGAAGCTCAGCTTCAAGCTGACTGAAAGAGCCTATAACACTTCCTGAAAACACTTTTAACTCGTTTCTAAATTTGTACTCCTCTTTGTACTGGAATAAGTGTCATTTTAAAAAAGATAGTGAGGAAAAAAGTCCCAGTTTCTTCTGGCCAGCAGAAAGGCAGAGCCCTTCCTTTGATGCTGGGTTTGTGTTACAGCTGGCAGATACTGTCCCTCACCAAGCACAAGAATTCAAGTCTTCAGCTGGTCTTGCAGGGCCCCAAAACCTGCTCAGAAACTGCTTCATTGTCAGCAGGGATCTGCATGGATTTGTGGATACAAAACCACGCACGTACAGCCAAGAAGGTGCCACATCCAGGACATTCCCACCGCCGATAAAGAGTGAAAATACAGCCTTTCCTGTCTTCCTGGTGATGAATACAGAATGAAAGGGTCAAATCCAGAAGCTAATGGCTGGACAGAGATTCAGCTGGGCGAGGGTTAAGATCAAGTCTTGTGGAGTTAGGAAAGAGAAAGGCCCCAAGTGTCCTCAAAATTTCCATATGACATTTAGGTATCAATAACGGCATTGTTCGGGAGCAAGGGCTCGTTTTCTAAGGAAGGCAGCTTGCTCCTTGCAGACCACGCTCCCTGTGGCTGGGGATGCCAAGCTGCTGCTTGGCAAGGAGTTTGTTAGTTCGTTTAAAAAATGCCCAAGTCAAACGAGGTATAAATCAACACCATTCCACTCACATTAAGACACACCAACTTAATCCTGCAGAGGACACGGACCTGAAAATGTTTAACAAAGTCAACATTTCTAGGGAAAACTTTTCCTGTGCGGACTTTCCAAGGGCTTTTGGTGTTTTTTGTAGTTTATTTTTCATCTAAAAATCTATTTGCTGTATTTTTTTTTTTTAATAAGGATTATCTCTTAATCTTACCCTGTTACAAAATGTATTCATAATCCTCATGGCAGTTACTTAGCAAGTCTTAAACCTGTCATTAAAATACCTCCTCTTGTTACTACAATCAGCAGTCTTAATCCACTGCAAGTCTCTCTTTTTTTCTTTTTTTTTCCTTTTCTCACTTTGTTCCCAAATGGCTTAAACCAGGGTATGACAGGTAGCAAACAATCCCCCCTCTAATGACTTGGGAGAGACAAATAAAGGGAAGGAATACGTTTGTGTGGCAAATTCCTGAGAGTTTGGAAAGCAGAGGCCGTAGGAATGCGCCCTGGGAAATGTTAAACCCACTCCAAAGCTGTGGGTTTGAACGGTGGTGGATTTAGTCCCTGGAAGGCATGGATGGGGAAAGGCACTGCAAAAAGAGGGGGTGGCTGCGAGCAGTCCCAGTCCTGGGGCGAAAATGAGGAATCAAGGTCCTGTGCAGGAGGATGTGCAATGTCTGGATGCAGGAAAATACACCCTGAGCTCCACCTGGAAGTGCTCAGCAGCCTGGTGTGGCTCAGCAGTGCCTGAATCCCTCCCAGCACCAAATTCCCTGGGAAAGCCCAGTCTTGGGAGCTCCGGGACTGGTTGGACACTGGTGAGTAGGAGGGCAAGCGGTGGGAAGCGAAAGGACCACATTGCTGGAGAAGTGGGTGTGAGTACCAGGGAAAGGAAGGCTGGGAGCAGGATGTCTGATTCATGGGGGAAAGAAAAAAGCTCCTGAATTGGAGAGGAGCAGAGGAAACGCTGCAGCTCTGCACCACACATCACTGGAAGGGGGAGGATTAAGGTTTGGTCAGTGCTTCAGCAGGACGTGGCCCCAAGCACAGGTTAAACGCACCAGGCAGCTCCCACCTGCGGGAAGCTCAGAGCTTGTTTGGTACCCAGCCCCATCCCAAACCTGCATCTCTGCAGGGGTGGTTCCAAACCTGCTCCCAGCCTCTGCTTTCTGTGGAGGTTTTTAGGGGAGAACAAGAGCTCAAGTCCAGAGTCCCCAGAGACCCCACGCTGTCCTGGGAGCTGCGGGGTAAACACGGCGCTGGTTTGAAATCAGACACCGCCCGCACAGAACTCGTCACAAGAGAATTAGGCTCAACTGGGATTTTTCAAAAAGGCATTAACTCCATGAACTTTTCAATCTAAGACAATGCCACAACGACCACGTTGGGAGTAAGGCATTCTGGCCCTTCTTGGGGATCATGTGTTGAAGTTGTCTTGTTAGTGGGGAGGCGTTAATGCAATGAAGGAAAGCATTGTGCCCTGGAACAGCTGGGCTTTTCTAACTGCTTGCCTAAATGTGGATGATTAATGACCAAAATGCATCCTTGCTGAATGGCATTGAGAGGCTGGAGGTATTTCATGACATTTTCCTTTTTCCATTTTTGTAAGAGATTTCTTGCAAACAAAGCTCCATTGATGTGGGTCCATTACAGATATGCAAAGTGAATTCTGAATTATTGCCTATCTGATGGGTGACAATAATGTTGCTTTGTTGCTGCATGTTTTAGTCTGCAGGATCTGAAGATGCTCAAAAAGCCTCTTGGTGCTTTTGGAGACTGGAGCTACTCAAACATTTTAATGAGACTTGTTGTCATTGTTGTTGGAAAACGCTGCTTCATCCAAACCAGAACATCTTGCAGTGAAATAGTCCCATTAATAACATTTCCATGGGAAAGTGGTCAGATTTTCTGGGGACGATTTATAAGCAGACAAGAATCCAAATGAGAACCCCGATCTTCTCAATCCGAAACCAGATCTTTCAATGGCAACAACAACAAAAAACAATCTGGGGAAGCGTTTGAAAAGTTTGGTTCTCTTTCCACACCAGAGTGAAAACACATTTCCAGACCTCAAAAACCTTTGTGGAAGTGCACTGCCGATGTCTGGCTGCCTCAACCAGAGACTTCATGGCCCATCAGGAAAGGGGCTGGCACGTAAATCCTTTGTTGGTCCAGCCATGCCACGGCCACCCACCCCACCCTTGGACTTGGGTGGGCATGTCACCCATCTGTTGCTGTCTGTGCTTCTCCCCATCTGCCCTGAAGCATCTGGCACTGCAGAGGAGCTGCCTCGGTTTTCTTCACCTGTGGAAATGCACAACGTGGTTCACAAAAAGTAGGAAGAGTCCTCTGGATGTACAAGCAACCCCCCCGGGGGAGAGGCAGTACTGTGGTACCACGAGATGTGAAATACTGCCACCAAATAAAAGCACAGAGTAGGTTTGTAGCACAGCTACCAGCAGTGCACGTGAAAGGCAAAGCCAAAGGCTGGACAAGTCTGCAAGGCATGCCCTAATTCCCCAGTAGCCCCTCTCAGTGCTGCTGTCCAACACCACCCCACATCTGCCAGCGTGCAGGTTTGTGTGTCACCCATCAGTGCTGCACCAGCAACGGCTTGGGGACTCCTGGCTGGTAGGGGGTACCCAGCTAGGATGGGTGGGAGTATCCATGTGGGTCCCTTTAGGGTGGGACAGGCAGTTTTTAGCTCCTTGCTGACACTGTGCTCACAATTGCAGGTTGATGGGGAAGAGAGGACAACATTTTGACACCAGTCCTACTGGCTGAGCCTTCTGTGCCTGCAAGCAACACGTGTGAATGACAGTTTCCTTCACCTAAAGGCACTGCTGCAGCCAGGCAAGATATATCCTGCATTTATCCGAGGCACTTAAAGGCAAATTTTTTTTTCCCCTCAGCCAGCGTGTTGGCTTTTATCATTCAACAGGCCACGGAATTGTTTTCCCTAACATCCCCTTAAAAAGGATGTATTTTTCAAAATACTGCCATTCCCTTCTCTGAAACAGGTTTTGATGTGGCTACTTCAAATCAAAACCATGAGCTTTCCTCTCCTCACGCCCACCGACTTAAAACCTGCCCCCAGTGCCAGTGGTTCAGAACTATCCAAATAAAGCAGTTGCTTTAAGGAGTGTTTGCTTTTCCTCTCAGGCTCCTTCTCCTGACGCTATATTGTTTGTGGAAAAAGAGTTCTCTGGGTGGGTCATTGAGCTGTCGTGGTTAAGAAGCTGTATTTGAAGTCTGGTTCAGTGTAGAAGAAAAACATGTCAAAACAGCCTTGGAAGTACAGCTCCCTTTTTTCTTCCCCTCCTCCGTGTCAGGATGTTACCTTTTTCCCCCCCTCCGTGTAGCAGCTCTTTCCCATGAAAAACTGCTTCTTGAGGACATTTGCTGGGTGGCTCCAAAATGCAGTGAAAATAGCACTCTTCTCATACCAGGAAAACAAATTGTTTCCGGAATAAAGCCGTGCCCATGCAGTTCTGCATTTTAACTTTGCTTGAGCGCTTACTCCTGAGTATCTCTCTGTCAGGGAAACATGCTTAATTATTCCTGAGTAATTCTGCCTGCTGGACTGCAGTTCCTCAAATAGATGCTATGTGGGATTTTCCTGATGATGTGGTTCTTCTCGTTTGAAAGGATGCCAAGGAGCAGGTTTCCCTCTTCCATCTCCCCGCTCTACCTTTTGACTTTAAAGCAGATTCTTGGTGCTCCCTAAATAAACACTCCCCCGAGACACTTTTTCATGGAGTGGCATGAAGGCCATGAGCCCAAGAGGGGCATTGATGCATTTTTCTTCTGTGGCTTTGGAATGACGTGCATCTAATGCGGATGTGCGTTGCCTCGGAGAACGCTCTGTTTTCTATTCCTGCGTTTGATTCTCTGCAGCTGGGAAGCCACGTTTCACAGGTGCCTGGGAAGCTTATTAGATTATTCATGACTGGGTTTATTTCTTTCTC